>PVJL010002427.1:46632-176479 GCA_004026885.1 Lyroderma lyra
TTTTTTTTTTTTTGTAAGTGGATAATTCCCTGGCTGGGATCGAACCTAGGCCTTAGCGGAATCGAACCTAGGCTGCAGCGCTGACAGCGCCAGCGACGAAGCCTTACACTATACCACTAGGGAACTCCCTGGAGAAATTTCTTTATCTAATCTTGAAGACTAATTCCAAGTACCTTATCTCATGGTCTCCTTGGCTTTTTGAATCAGAATTGTGGCTGGTTTCTAAGTAAATGTGAGAATAAATCTTTTGCCCTTGTAATAGTGCTCATTTTAATGTTCTGGTTTCTTAAGACTTAAATAGCTTTCATTGGAAAGATTTTTAGTTAGATCCAATGGCACATTCTAGCATCAACATTTATGAATTTTGAAGTTTAGCTCAATGACATGAGGGCTTACAGTGCAGGTAAAAGAGAAATAGTGCTTGCTTCACAGCATTATTCTGGGTATGAGAAATAACTTGTAAAATGCATATAGATATTTCATAAATGATAGTTGCTTTCCCTTCTTGATTTATCTTTGATTATTGTTGGAAGTAGTTAATGGCAGCTTTTAATTACTTAAGGAGATACCCCATCTTTCTAATCTTATTAACTTTGAATAGCAACATTATTTGCTTCTCTCATTTATATTTTTATTCAGCATATAGTTAAAAAACTAAATTATATGTTAGGCATTGTTTGAGGGCTTTGGTGATACAAAGATGTAATGATAGGGTTCCTGCCTTCAAGGATCCTCTCTGTTGAGAGACATACTTTTCAATTGTAGGGGATAATTGCAAAAAAGCTAAAGGCTACATTAGAAGCAAAGGACACTGAGAACTCTTCTGCCTCAGGAAGTCAGGAGATATTTGACAGAGAAAGTTGGATTTGAGACTTGATGAGTAGAAGATGGTGTTGGTCATGGTGTTGATTTAGGGCTCCAAGCACAGAAAACAGTATGTGTAAAGCCTGGGAAGTGTGGACTGTGAACTTCAAGTAGTTAAGTATTTCTGGAGAGTAGAGTGAAGTGGAGAAGTAGCAGGAAAGGAGATTTTACTGGTAGGTGAAGTACTTGTAGGCCATGCAGTGGAGTTTAGAGTTTATGCTGTAGGTATACCAGAGATTCTTAAAACTGCGTCATTACAATCATCGAAAGAGTTTATTAAACATATAGAGGTCCAATCCAACCTCTCATGGATGCTGAATTGGGGTTGTGGCTATGCATTCTGTATACCCAACAAACTTATTCCCATAGTCCCATCCTCAGTTGAATTTGGAGAACCAGTGCTCTAGGTCACTGGTCTGAAAAATGAGGTGCTGGCACTTTGGAATGGCAGATGACCTATTATAAACTCTGTGTGTGTGTGTGTGTGTGTGTGTGTGTGTGTGTAGTACTAAAATTTGTTTCTATTTATTTTTAATCTTAAAATGTTCTTTTTGTATATGCTTATGTGCATACTATACTAGTTTATTATTCAGTACTCTAATTTAAAAATGTACACACGAGGGTTGTGCTAATGAATATTTTTCTGATCAACAAATTTGGAGGCAAGGGCTCTAGGCAAAAGAAAATTGAGGGATTTTGTGCAGGGGAGTTGAGGTTAGATTTTAGTATTGAGACCTTGTGAGGAGAATAGATGAGGGGAATTAGTCACAGGGGATTTTATCTCCATCTGGCTTTATTACTTTTGTCTTTATTTGAATAAGTTGAAATCATGGTTGGAGGTTATAAAATAATTGACTGGCCATGAAGTCCTTTTGAGAGTTTGTGAAAATTAGTTCAGGCTGTTTACCAATAGATAATCTCTTGGGGCAACCAGTTTTTGCCTGAATTCTTGAATGAGATGACTAATGAGCTATCTTGAGGTGAAATGTTTTATATTTAGTGAGTTGCAGTCTGTGAAATGTATGGTAAATTGGCAAGCGTCCTACAGAATACACTTGATTCCATTGTTCATTGTAGTTTCCTGGAATCACCATGGAGGACGATTGTCCCCTCAAGTAGTATGTTGAAGTGCACACAGAGGAACACATCCTTAGGCATAGGGATAATGAGTTGCAAGAAATCTTTTATTCCTTTTGTTTTGTTTTGTTTTGCTTTTTAAGGCAAAGAAGTTCTTAAACTTTTGAGTGTTAGAGCTCTCTTTAACTTAAAAACTTTCTAGTTCTGAATTCTTAATAATTGATAAATTACTTAAGGACAAAGTCAATATGAATTTAATAATAGATTTAAATGACTTTGTTTAAATGTAGATTTAATAGCCTCTATTTAGATCAGATAGCATCAATGAACACTTGAGAGGTAAGTTGATGTGCTGTTGAGATGTGTTCAGCCTTTCTCTTTTCTTGGTGTACTGTTAAGGATCTCAGACAAATGAAATTAATGCCTTGTCAGTTTCTCAGGCCTGGAAGGAACCACTGATTTAGCATATTGGCAACTTTTGTAGTACCACCCTTATTGGATTAGAAGGAATGAGGTGCTGCTTGGGTAAATGGTTCAGAGCTCACTAATGAAAAACTGAATCTATGGAATAGGGTTAAATTTATTTTCCTTAAGTTTTTGGTTCATTGACTTAGAATTAGACACAGCGGTTGTCTACAAAATTTTATCTCTGTTCCCAAAGTTTACCATCTTTATTGAGACCTAGTTCCCTCTTGGCTGTCTCTCTTTGTATACTAGTGATAGAGATATTTTTTGTCTGTGTGGGGAAGTAGCAGTTATCGAGGTAGCTCTTTTAAAATCTTTTTTTTTTTTTTTTTTTTTTTGGCGGGGAAGAGGGTAGTTCCCTGGCTGGGAATCGAACCTAGGCCGCGGCATTGAGAGCACTGAAGCCTAGCCATGGCACCACCAGGGAACTCCCAGCTCTTTTAAAATTCTTTATGTGAATTGTGCTTATGATTTTGTAATAAAAGATTTGGTATAGATTACTAGCTCATAAAAGAGGGCATTAGTTATATAACCATAAGCACATATGGTTATGATTTTGTAATAAAATAGGTACTCAAGTGCAGGCGTTACTTCTGCCTGACCCTGTATTTAAAGCCCTTAATAAAATTCCTGGCATATTATAAGAGCTCAGTCAATGCTATCTGCTGTTATCCATCGTATTGATAAGGGTGTTTTATCCCTTTTAAAAAGTTCCTCAGTACTAATTTTATTACATATTTAAACCTTAGATTCTGTGCTAAGAAGGAAAGTGTGTCTGTTGCTGTCATACATATGTAATATGTTAATGGAACTGAATAGAGTGCAAAAATACCTTGAGCCTTAGAATTCAGGTTGATAGCTGGTATATGAAGTTATACTTTCCTGAATGTACCTATGTGCTAGCTTTATTGATAATTGGTATTTAATTGCATAAATCACTCTTATCTCATGGTAAAGTATATGATGTAAAATTCATAATAATTTATCCGATACTACATGCTCGGCAACTGTCACTTGTATTTAAACTGATTTTGCTATTTTAATTCATAATAAATTTATCCTTTTGGAAATTTTCAGTTATTTTGAAAGTCTACACATTGTATTCTCTGTGTCAAGCCTTTTATTTCTTTTTTCTTTTCTTTTTCTTTCTTTCTTTCTTTCTTTCTTTTTTTTTTTTTTTTTTTTTTTTTTTTTTTTTTTTTTTTTTTTTTTTTTTTTTTTTTTTTTTTTTTTTTTTTAATGTGGGTAGCTCCCTGGCTGGAAAACGAACCCAGGCTGCAGCGCTGACAGCACCAAAGCCTTAAGCCACTACACCACCAGGGAACTCCCTACTTATTTTTTGCATTTTATTGATCCTACTTGATAAGACATTTCACCACGTCTCTTTGGGACATTTTTCTGTGGTACCTGCTGTTATTTTTTCTCTCTCTCTCTCTCATTGGATATTGTAGTTTAGGTCAGAGGTGTCCAATCTTTTGGCTTCCCTAGGCCACATTGAGAGAATTGTCTTGGGCTAACACTAACAATAGCTGCTGAGCTGAAAAACAATTGCAAAGGAATGTTGTAATGTTTTAAGAAAGTTTACATTTTGTTTTGGGCTGTGTTCAAAGCTGTCCTGGGCTGCATGCGGCCTGTGGGCTGCCGATTGGACGAACTTGGTTTAGATGTCCTGTTAGTTTTTTAGGGCTTCCATGACAAATTACTACAAATGGGATGACTCTAAAATAATAGAAAATTTTCTCTTATAGATCGGGAGGTCAGAAGTCTATAGTCAAGGTCTTGGCAGCACTACATCCCTCTGAAGATTTTAGGGGAAAATCAATCCTTCCTTGATTCTTCCAGCTTCTGGTGGCTTTAGAACAACACTGTCCAGCCGTTTGGCTTCCCTGAGCCACATTGGAAGAATTGTCTTGGGCCCCACATAAAATATGCTAACACTAATGATAGTTGATCAGCTAAAAAAAAGTCACAAAAAAATCTCATAATGTTATAAGAAATTGTGTTGGGCTGCACTCAAAGCCATCCTGGGTCACAGCTTGGACATGCCTGCTCTAGACATTTCTTGTCTTGGGATAGCGAAACTCCAGTTTCTTCCTCCATCTTCCTATGGCCTTCTTACCCATTGTGTGTGGGTGTGTGTCCTGTCCTCTTATAAGGACACCAGTCATTGGATTTAGGACTCACCCTAAATCTAGGATGATTTCATTTTGAGATCCTTAACTGATTACATATGCAAAGATGCTAATTCCAAATGAGGTCACATTCTGAAGTTCCAGGGAGATATGAGTTTTTGGGGGACAGTATTTAACTCATTGCAGATACGAAGGAAATATTTACATGATTTCAGTTCTGAAAAAGGTTGGAAGCAGGACTAAGTAATGTCATAAAACTACTTTGCAGTCTGCAGAAATGTTATTTTGGGCCACTTTACTCTGAATGCCCTCCGCAGTGTGCTCTAGATAGAGGTCTCAAGTGAATAATCATTGGCTAGCAGGACTTGGAGCATAGGCCTGCCCTCATTAAGTACCTTTCAGCAAGCTAGGGGTAAATGACCTCCTAAAATGTATGTAAGACTGGTCAGTTTGAGTGATAAAATATGAGAGTCTATGGTACTTTAAATTGTGAAAATTTACATAGAACACAGTATACTATAATATAGTATACTATAGTGATAAAGAGCAAGGACTTTAGGAGCCAGACTTTGAACTCTCTGGGTTCAAATTCTACCTCTGACCCTTATTAGCTGCATGGGCTGTGGGTAAATTGAACCTCTATGCAAGTGTATCATTAAGGGTAAAAACAATAATACTTTATAAGTACATGTGAAGTACATGAACTGCCTGGCACATAACTGCTCATTTATATTAGCTGCTACTATTTTCATCATCATCAGTTCTCTCTTTCAGGAGAAAAACTCAACACCTGAAATATTTATGCCTTTGTTTTTCTAGTAGTAAGGATCATTTTGTACTGATGATTTCATAGATTCCTACAGTGTTGCCTTAGGAAAGATGCTTTTCAGATTATCTAGTTACAGGTTGAGAATAGTAAGGAATACAGGATGAGATAACTAGTTTCTGGTTTCACTAACAAGATACACTAAACACTAAGAAGTCATTTTAGTGATATACAGAGCCTTCATTTATTGTATATCAAGCAAATCCCCCTTTTTTATGTTATGTGGGTGTATCAACCTGACTTTCAGTGTAATGTCATTAAACATTTTGTCCCTGAAGTTAACCTCTCTAAAGGCTCTTTTTTTTTATTATCTTTTAAAAATTTTTTAAGTTTTAATTTTTTAAATTTATTTTTATTGTTAGATATTGGGGTGACATCTGTTAGCAAGGATTACATAGATTTCAGGCATACAATTCTACAGTGCATTGTCAACTTGTTGTATAATAAGTTCATGTGACTTCTCTTTCCATCACCGTATATTTATCTAAAGGTTCTGTATCTGTGGATTCCACATTCGTGGGTTTACTATTCATGGATTCAACCACTGGACTGAAAATATTTGGGAAAGAAAAAATTGTTGCTCACATGTACTATATAGTTAGGCCTACCGTGGTTGGTGCTGAACATGTACAAACTTTTTTTTCTTGTCATTATTCCCTAAACAATACAGTATAATAATTATATATATAGCACTTTTATTAGGTATTATAATTAATCTAGAGATGATTTAAAGTATATGAGAGGATGCACATAGGTTATATGCAAATACTGTGTCATTTTATATATAAGGGACTTAAGATTGTGAATTTGGTATCTGCAGGGGGTCCTATAACCAATACCCTGCAGATACCAAGGACCAGATAACTAACTTGGAAGTTGTTTTTCAGATGAATAGACTTAATGTTTTAGCAGGCATTTCAGGATGTCTTGGAAGTAATCGTCTTCTAAAGATTTGTTGTGGGAATGTGATTTTTCTTCCCTTCAATTTTTAATGTTCTTCCTAGAGATATATGTTGCTAGTAAGTAAGACTTTTAAAAAAACTGCACTGGATGATAATACTCGTCTGCTTACCTGAAACCTCTTAAGCAGACTACTACAGTATAGTTTACTGAGCTTATTAAAAGATTTTTTAAATAGATAATGAAAATTCACCGGGGATGATGAGACAACTAGCATTTACAGAAGATTAAACACACTGCCAAACAGGTTTTTTCCCTTCCTTCTCTCTCTAGCCTTTGTACTGATCTTTTAACATCCAGAGAAGAGAATGGAGACTGATTCTCTGTGTATTGTACATGTGTGTTATCTCAGTCAAACTTCACAGGTGTGTAGGCATTATTATTTTATAGAGGAAACCTCGGCTTAAACACACGAAAGTTGTTCAGGGTCACGTCTACAGAATGACGGAGTTGAAATTTGAATGCACACTCTTCTGGTCTGTTAACTGCTCTTTTCCAGTATGTGCTATCAGTGCTTCAAATCAGAAAGCTTAGACAATAGTTCTTGCTAACAAAATATTTGTTGTATACAAGGAAAAGAATAAAATACACAAGTACAGTTCCAAGCTTAAAATAAAATATTCTGTTCTTTGATCTGAAAATGTTTCTATGTTTAGTTCTGAATGTAGGAGGATAGAATGAAACTGGGTGGGGTGTGTATTAATGCAACTGAATGGTCCATTGAGGAAAATGGATTATTTGAATGGTGTAGTCCTTGAAGATGTGAACTGTCAAAGATTCTCCTGTGCAATTCCTTTATTTTTAGCAGAAAGATCTTACCCTTGTTAGCCTTCATAATTTGAAACTTTGTGCAAGATTTTCCTCTTAACTAGGTCATAGATTTTTTTAGGCCGAAAAACAGTTTTCAGTATAGGTACCTTCCTAAATGAACCTCATTACTTATTCTGATCTCTGCTCACAGTTAAAGATGTTGTAGGAAATTAAAAGGATTGTTTTGTTTGTTTTCTTCTAGATTAACTACTGAAGTACTGATCGAGTTCTGTGTTTCTTCAATGAGGAACTACAGGCTGATCTTCTGCCATAATCTCAAACAGCCATAAATGACAGAAGGATGCTGGCTCAGTGAGGGTAGCTGGTGCAGTATCCGTTTTTTAAACTTAGGTGTGTAAGTACTCAAAGGTAAGTTTTCAAAATGCGTAACTCCATAGAGATTTTGGAGTTTACCTGCTATTACTGCTATTTGGTTTTTAGCTTGAGGTTTTGTAATCATTAGCTGGCACCAGATGTGTTGAAGAATGGATCTCGCTGGTCTAAAACTTTAAATTTATGGCATTTTGGTAGCCATAAGTTAATTTCTACTGTTTCTGTAAGTTGGATGGATTTGTTTCCCAGTCATGTTGTGACATTCCCTTGATCCAGTGGGTACATCTATTCTATATATGGATGTTATTTTTCTAAACTTCAGAATATTGAGCAGATAAAATTTTTTGCTTCGTTATCTTTCTCTTGTAGTACAAAAGGAATTGTTTTTCTGGGGTGATGAAAAAAGCCCAGTTTGTGTCATTTTGTTCATTGTCAACTGATGAAAAAGTTTATCTTTTTTTAAAAAAAACCTTTCCCACATAAAGTAGTGTTTATTTTAAAAATAAAATGTTATTGGGATTACTTGTTTTTTGAGACTTCAGGTATTGGAAACATTGTTTTTTTTCCCACATTGCCCTTTCATAATTCCTACAAAGTTAAGACAAGTAAGTTATTTCTTCTGAACTGGTCTGGCTCTGGAGATTTTTGTTTTGAATAATTATGAAAAAGGATCGGTAAAAGAACATTCACATTGAAAGCTGATGTTTAGAACTGAAAATTTTCCTTTTTTTATGAAAACATTATGTCTTTCTGTCATGTGGAAGAACTGGTTAACCTGTTCTTATTAGCCCATTGTTAATAAAAGGTGATTATTAGCCTATCACTTTGTAAAGAGTGATTCTTGCCTGTTTCAGTGCTTGTAAATGAAGAGATTAGATGAGCTTCATATTATAGCAGAATCTAGAAATGATTTGGTTTGGCTTTTACCTGTGTCATTAATAAGCTTGGTCAGTGAAGGTCTTGGAGCCAGATTTGCCCCTTAATTTGTCTTTGGGACACTAACTTTCTTTGCTAAGTTTAATGATCAGTTTTGCCAGTGTTTGATAAATATGCAGATACTAAAGGGAGTATTCAGAACTAACCCTAGACAGTAGAGAAAACACTTAGATGATTGTATTGAGCTGTATTTGTAGAACACACTATGGGCTTGATAATCGGAATATATTTAATAGATGAGAACACACTGACGTGTAAAGCCTTTTTCTTTAATGTATGTGAGTCATATTGCCACCTGTTAATCATTATAGACTTTTTCTGTTGTTGTTTTTCATTTGGCAGAAAAGACAGCTTTGATTTCTGGCTGCAAAAAAGATATGAGGAAGAGCTCCTCCCCTTCCTTGAGTAACTGCAACTCCGTTCTTGCTAACAAAATATTTGGAATTCCACTTGATGAGCTGCAGCAGGGAGGACATCCAGACAATGAGGTTCCGTTCATAGTCCGCCACGTTGTGGACTATATTGAGGAACATGGTATACATTTCCTTACTTTGAGGGCTAGCTTTTGTTTTAATGAACACAACTTATCTCCTTTTGACCTTGGATTTTTTGTTTGTTTGTTTTTTTTGGTATGAAAAGTCCATAAAATAGTGAGGAAAAATAATAGAATTCTTTTTTATATTTTAGTGTGTCTTATACTTAGAAATGCCCATTCTAGAGCATTTTTCATTGGGGGGTAATATGAATATTTTTAGTGGATAATAGAGGGTGGGAGAAAATAGAATATTCCTTAGGACAGAGTATCTTTCTGCATTTCTGATTTGAAGGTGTTTAGCCCAGGCAGGGGAGTGAAAAATGCCTTTCCAAAAGTATAAACATTTTAAGTTGATTGAAGAATGAATATATGGCCAAATAGTTGAAGTTGAAGCTTATTTAATTTTTGCCTCCATCTAATGTAGGAGGTCTGGAGCAACAAGGACTTTTTCAAGTCAATGGAAATGCTGAGACAGTGGAGTGGCTTCGGCAGAGATACGATAGTGGAGAAGAGGTGGATTTGGTTAAGGAAGCAGATGTTCCCTCAGCTATTAGTCTTCTTAGGTTTTTCCTTCAAGAACTTCCTGAACCCGTTATCCCTGGCAGTTTGCATATTCACTTGATGCAGCTTTCTCAAGGTAAAAAAATTTGATTCTTATCATTCAATTGTTTAACATTAATTTCAAATTCTTTACCTTTTAGAAATCTTGACATGTAAACAGTAATTATAGTAGTTCTGACATTAATTTCTTATGTTCTTATTTGGGGACATAGACTCTTTGAGGTTGTAGGGTCTAGTCAAGGGAATGGAAATTCTTAGATTCATGTAGTACTATTTACTTTTTATAATCGGCCTTAGGAAGCCTAGGATATAGGGTGAGAAGGAGGAAAGCCAGGAGACAGGAAGAAGGTAAGGAGTAGGAAGGTAGGAAACAAAAAAAAACAAAACAAAGTAAGGCTGTGTGTGTGGCAGAATATCCAATAATAGCCAGTGCTATTGCTTAGTGGTAGTATTACTATAGGATATTTATCCCTGATTTGATAGAACTTCCTAGAAAAAAAAACCCCACTTTGATTCTAGGTTTAAACTATACGTAAGTTTGTTGTTGGACACCTGCCTGAAGGAAATAAAACATTAAATTGAACATCAGACTCCTAAGTTAATAAATGAAAAAAGTGTATTTGTCGTTATTGGGTTAGTTTTGTGGTGTTGCCTGAAAGTAGGGCTTAGCTGGAATGGAACAGGGACAACAAAAGTAAAAAGGTAGAGGTGAGCAGAAAGGTAAAAGAATGAAGAAATGAGGAAATGTTTCTGTTCCTAGAGCCAAATGGTATTCACGTGTATGTAATGGAGTGACATGTTTCCTTATACAGGAGACTTTATAAAGTTAGCATACAATAGATATTTCTTGAATTTTTAAATTATTTTTTCTGGCTTTACTCTTTTTATTATGGAATCTCTTTAATTTTTAAATTTGGGGTTTCTAGAGAAATTCCAAGATGTTAAGATATTTTAACACTTCCTTAATGCCTATCACTGTCATAGTGGAACATTTTGTTTTTTTGTGTATAGGCTTTTATTCTTTTCTACACCTTATGTGTAAAAAACATTTTACATAGATAATTTCCTGAGTAGTTGAACATTTTGGTATAAAGTAACATTTTTGTAAATTGAATTATGTTTTCCTCTTTAATTAATTAATCTTTTTATTGTTAAGCTTATTGGGGTGACATTGATTAATAAGAATTACATAAGTTCCAGGTGTGCAGTTTGACAGTGCATCATCTGTGTGCTACATTATATGTTCACCACCCAGAGTCAGTTCTCTTTGCATCACCTTTCATTTGACTCCCCCCTCCATCCTCTCAGCCCCTCCCCACTTGCCCTCAGGTAGCCTCTAAACTATTGACTTGTCCATGAGTTTTTGTTTCTTTGTTGCTTTCAGTTGTATATTCCACATATGAGTGAAGTCATATGGTTCTTGGTTTCTTCTGTCTGGCTTATTTCACTTAGCATAATGTTCTCTGGGTCTGTTCATTTTGTTGCAAATGACAGTATTTCATCTTTTCTGACACATATCCATTGTGCATGTGATAGTGAGACAGTTTATAATGTGTTTGTGTGTATCTTTAAGCAATCTGTGTGCAGTCAGAAAAGGTAGATTTCATTTTTGGAGTATCTATCCAATCTTCTTTAATTTTAAACACCCACGAGCCTAAATGAGTGGATGCCTCTGATCATCAAGAAAAGGTCAATGCAATGATATTTTATGACCCTCTTACATATATTTTCTTCTGTACAGCTAGATGATAGGGCTCAAGAATGGTTAACTGGTAAAATTTTGTTCTTTTACTGTCCCACCTGAGTCAAAAAAACTTTCAAAATGAAGGGTCACCAATGTCACCTTTTTCAAAAGTGTAATTTTATTTTTTCTCAACAAGTATTACATATTTTGTTTTGAATTTCTGATTTTTTTCTTGTACGATTTTTTTCAAATGTTTATATTAAGTCAGCTAATAAGCATTTTGTATCCATTAAATATGTAATGAAACTGATGAGTTTTTTGAGCCCTTTTTATGACTCCAGAGCCATTCGTTTTGTTTTATAGTGGTAAAATTCCATGTCCTTGTAGCAGCTGAATTGTGGACAAGCCTTTAAAGTTACAAGAATCAGATAATCTTTCAGTCTTGAATGAAAATTTATAAAAGAATAGTTGGAATAAGATTTAATGATAATAAAGGCAGTGACTCATTGGTTCTATCAGAACTTGTTTCCTCACTAGGATTGTTATTTTGATTGGTATTCGTTTAAAAGTATGATAGCATCATACACTGTGTTATTCATGGAATTATAATATGCATCTGACTAATTAATTAATCTTATTTTGATACTCACTTTTGAAAGAATTTAAGGCATGCAAAATGCTGGTGGCCCATAGGTTCTCTCATATGAGAGAGCCACTATTTCCACCCATTTCCACTTACATAACTATTAGCATGTGCATGTATGCATGCAGACTCACCCACATACACCCATTTCTTTAATAATTATTCAGATAAGTATGGCGGTGCTTGAGGTGATATTTACACTTGTTGTAATATAATTTATTTTATTGTGTTTATCCATCCTTTGTTCTTTTGAGAAGGTGTCTAGTCTTTGGATTAAATTCCTTTCTCCATTTATTGTGGATAAATATGTTAATATTTAAATTGACATTCACAAATACATGAGAATGTTACAGCTTTTTTTAAGAGCATAGAGGGAGCATTGTCAAAGTTGCATTTAAGTGTTTTTAAAAAAGTGGTTTTCATTTTCTATAGTAGCAGGACACTGCACTGTGGCATTTCTGGTATAATTAAATCTTTTCACAACTATTGATATTTTGGGCTGGATAATTCTTTATTGCAGGGGCTGTTTTGTGACTTGTAAGATGTTTAGCAAGATCCTTATC
The DNA here is from genome assembly GCA_004026885.1 of Lyroderma lyra. Taxonomy (NCBI): domain Eukaryota; kingdom Metazoa; phylum Chordata; class Mammalia; order Chiroptera; family Megadermatidae; genus Lyroderma; species Lyroderma lyra. The sequence goes on from PVJL010002427.1 coordinate 59,022, forward strand.
CTCTGCCTACTAAATGCCACTGGGATCCCTTCCCCCCAAATTATGATAACCATTCCACTGATCATCAAATGTTGTCAACCACTGGTTTGTCTACTTATGCATTATGTTTTGGTAGAAAACAGTTTCTAGTTTTGTGAACCATGCTTGAAAGAATTGCTAGTCAGGGAAAACTTCTTTGATATGCAGTCATACCTTGGTATCGAATGCTTTAAAACATTGAATTTGGTGCTTGATGCATTTTGATGCAAAAATTTTGTCTCACTAGGTGTTGTTTGTTTGGTGCTTATCACGCCTCCCAGAACCAATTAACTACGAGTACCGAGATACCACTGCATTATTCTTTATAGGAAAATTTTGTTTGGTACTCGTCATTTTTGGTACTCATTGTGTCTCCTGGAACCAGTTAATGATGAAAGACATTTAAGGAGGCATTCTAGCTACAGAGGGTGCCCCCCCCACAAAAAAAAATGGTACACATTTTAAGAAAGGAAAAGGGTGTATTAAAATTGTAATACTCAATATATACCGGTAACAAAAGATGAATACACGTCACATTTGACTTCTGCAATTACAAGAGGTTCTCAAAGTGGTTACCATTAGCGTCCAGACATTTCTGATTGTGGGCGAATTACTGCTTGAGCAACGTTGACCAAAGTGCCTACTGTATTGCTGGCTCTTGCTGTTTCAGTTTCTTCCCGAAGTACCACCAGTGTAGCCAGTTTTCTATAGTACACCACATCCTTTAAGGGCCCCCATCGATAGAAGTCAAGGAGTGTTAGGTCAGGAGAACATGGGGGAAACTCAAACAATGTTCTGAAATTTCACATATACCACTTCAAAATGATCTTTTGCTCCTTGAATGACAACCTTGCTTCCGCCATTTTCTTTGGTGGTCCTGTGCTGCCTGTTGCATCGTGATACTAGCATTCAGTTGATTCATGCCATCTTTGAATGAATGTCCTACTACACATTGCTACTGTAATTCAGTTCAACTTCGAAGTGATACATAGATAACTTGGCTTAAAATGGGTATACATATTTTTGGCACCTGTGTGTGTGTGTTTTGTTTGTTTTTGAAATGCTTCTCTGCATTATTTAGAGACTTTTGAAGCAGGCTGATAGGTATAAATATTTTTGGGTAGTACAAATGTGCACAAACAAAAGTGGAGCAACATGGACTGTTTCAAGTAAAAACAGTGTTGCTCACAATCTTACCACTCCATGAAGTCAATGTTTTAGTAGTCCAGCATCTTTTTTTTATTTTTTTTTTGGTAATTGTGTATTCTCATTCAGCTTATTTAACTATTTATTTATTGAACACCTACTATATGCTGGGCACTGTTTTAGATTCTGAGAATGCGGCAGTGAACAAAACTGAATAAAAATGTCTGCCATCATAGAGCTAAAACTCTAAAGGGCTTAAGGGGAGAGAGAGGAGAAATAGATGGTAAACAAAAATATATGAGTATGTTCTATGATAAGTGTTACAGAACTACGGAGGATGTTATGTAGAATTTGTCAGAGTTGCTATAGTCATCATATTGATAATATTAATTGCATGAATTTTTTGTATTTGATATACTTGATTATCTTAAATATCCTTTTCTGCTAAATGCTTAGGTTAAAAATATCCACCAATTATAGTAAGGCATGGTGGATTAAAAAAATTAATCCAGGGACTGTTCCATCCAGTTATGAAATCAAAGTACTGGTGTTTTTGAATACAGTGGTAATACTACAAAATATAGAATTATTATTGGTTGCATTTTTAAATTCTAAGGAAAACTTATATGACTATAGTTTTTCCCCAGTAAACTTCTTAGATGGGTGTTACTTTGCAGAGATGTCTAACATGACTGTTAGCCTGTTATCAAATTTTTTTTTTACCAAGAGTTAATTTTTAAATTAATTTTAAGAACCTGAAGAAAAATATAAAATGAAAAAAATTGGGTTTATTTTCTCTATTAAAGCAATAACTTTTTTTTTTTTTAATACAGAAAAGCTAAAGTTTATTATAGAAAAGTTAAAAGTTAAAAAGTACACTTTAAGATGGTAGAGCAGGCTGACCCATGATTGGGAAGCAGCCTAAATTACTTCATTTTGAGGTAATTACTTCATTACCTCTAGGAAATTACCTCTTCTAAGTGGGTCCCTCACCCATCAGTGGGATTGATACAGGCCTAGTTTCTGTTAAAGAAAACTCATTTACGTGATATACAAGGTTGAAAATTCACTTGCGTAACAGAAACCAACACCAGCTTAGAGGAGAAAAACAAATGAAAAGTGAAATTCCCTTTTATTTAGTTCTACCGATATTGCCGAAGTTAATTGGTCTTTTCAGGCTGCCAAGGCAAGAAGAAAGTCACTCTCACTGTTCCTTGTTTCCCCATTTATTCAAGTGGTGAAGTATCACTGATACTATTATTGGGTTAAACTGCTTCTCTCTTTTGCTCACTAGTAGTTGGTGTTGACTGGTATTGGCCAGTGCATTTTGACTTCTTTGGAGTCAACACTAATTTGGAAATAAAGATACGGTCATACAAGAGACAATATGATGAATTTAAAAAAATAAATTAGGGAATTGGGGTCCAGTAAGTAATAGATGAGGAAAACATCCTCCCTCAGTTGAGGGGTTGAGTTCCTTCTCTCTCTCTCTTCTTTTTCACTTAAGTGAAAAGCAAAAACCCAAGGTGTTTGGCCTCTGGTAAAGGAAGTGAAGAGGTTTGAATTACAGTAAAAAGGTGATGTGGGTATAGTAATGTGAACCTGGCACAATATCTGAGCTTTGCTGTTACTTCATTTAAAAAACCTGTCATGTTTTACAGATTATAATAATGAAGATGAATTTGGAAGAAAGTTGAGATTCCTCTTGCAACAGCTTCCACCTGTTAATTACAGTTTGTTAAAGTTTCTGTGTAGATTTTTAGCCAATGTAGCATCACATCATGAAGAAATTTGGTCTGCAAACTCTTTGGCTGCTGTCTTTGGTCCAGATGTCTTCCAGTAAGTTTTTAAATAAAGTTTTGTTTAATTTAAAAAGTTGAATTTGTGAAATAGAATCATTATGCTAGGTGCTGGCCAAGGATCATAGGTTTCTTACCAACCATTATTTTTTTTTAGTAGATCTTACTACTTCTAGCATTTTTTGAAGGATGCACAACATTAGGTAGGCTTTACAGATGGGAAAACTGGGGCACAGAATGATGGCATAAATTACTCAGGTTTATAAAGTGAGTCATTGGTTGTCATCTAACTTTAAGTGTGAATGATTTAAGAACTGTCAGTTCAATTTGGACTTTTATTCTTAGCATTTACACAGATGTGGAAGATCTGAAAGAGCAAGAAATAGTGAGCAGGATAATGGCTGGACTTCTGGAAAATTACTATGAGTTTTTTGAGAATGAAGAGGAAGATTTTTCATCTAATGATTTGAGTTCAATTACTGAACAGGTGAGAATATTTTAATTACTCTTCTTGGAGGAAGAATTTTTAAAAATATATGCTCTTGAAGGCTTCACTCAAACTTTGGTGGAAATTTTAAGTACAACTGGAAGAAATTCTCTTGGTTATTATGTTATCATCTACATTCATGTAGCATATGGATGGATATTTTTTCTAAACAATTTCTTGTCCTCAATTTGGGTAATAATGGGAAAAGCATTGAAACCAAAGATAGTAGAGATTTTGTGGGTTTCATTGTGTTTTTTCTTCTGTTAACATAAGCATTAAATACTAGTATGCTTTTTTGTTTTTTCAAAGAAACTGCTATGTAGAAGAATGTAGACAAAGGGGGAGAAATAAAAGGTAGAGGGAAATGTTTAATACAAAGTCTCTACAAACTCAAACATGAAGTTTTTCTTGATTAACAGCAAATCTATATAGCTGTTCAGTCATTGTCATTAAATGGCAAGCATCAGGAAAGTAAGTTTAGATTGCAGATAATTGTTTTGTTTTTTGTTTTTTAATGTGGGTAGTTCCCTGGCTGGGAATCGAACCCAGGCCACAGCATTGAGAGCGCTGAAGCCTTGCCACTACACCACCAGGGAACTCCTGCAGATACTTTTTTACATCTTGTGACTCTTGAATATTAAAATCTATTTCTCAGACTGCATTATATATTTTGTTGTTATTACTATGCCTTGATGGTTGAGATTGCACAAGTATCCTAGTTACTGTCTCCTTTATGAAATGAGAATATTATATTGATACTGAGTATTGTAATTTATAGTAAAGGCACATTAATCCAGACTTAGGTTTAGAATTTGTAATTTAGGTCTATGTGGAAGTTTTTCTTTTTTGTTTTTTTGTTTTTTCTGCTTTTTGGTATGTGGGCAGCTCCCTGGCTGGGAATCGAACCCAGGCTGCAGCGCTGACAGCGCCAGTGCTGAAGCCTTAAGCCACTACACCATCAGGGAACTCCCTGGAAGTTTTTCTTTTGCACTTCATTGAAATGATTTGTTAAGCAAACTTGGTTAAAATCTATGAAGTTATTTATATTTTGAGTGTGGAATAGGGCTGCTACATTTTTTTTAGTGAATAATAATTCACCTGGTTAAAAAAATAAAGTAAAATACACAGTAAAATAATTTGCTCTTACTCATACTCAGTTCCTCTCCCCAATTCATTTTTTACATTTTTTCCAGAGTTTCTTCATGCAAATATAATTTCCTCACAGGATTTTAATAGGAAAATAGCATACCACACACATTGTTCTATACCTTTTTTTTTAAGTCAGTTAACGGTATATTATTTCTTATTGGTATACAGAGAACATAGTCTTGTTTTTACATCTGTATAGTTCCTTATTGTATGGATGTAACATTATAACTTATTTGTTTTATAGTGCCCACTTGAAAAGGTGATAGTACATCTTAGTTTTCTCAGACTAGTCCTGATTTATATCTGCTTTCTGACATAATCATCAGTAGTTCCCTTTTCACTCATAAATGTGTCCAGGTTTAGATGATAAACTATATGGGCACACTGATTATTGATGGACATTTGTTTTGCTTCTCTTCATTTGCACTTAGATTATAAAGTAACATCCCTTGAAAGGTAGTTTATTGTACAGATTTTCATTAGGTCTTGGCCCTGATTATGTGAATTAGGAGTTTTATTTTCTGGGTAGCCCAGCTTTTATTCAAAAGAGTTTTGTACTGTTGTGAACTTTTATGGATAACTCTTTAGTATTTGGGGTTCATACCTTCCTCAGTTTTCCATGTTTTCTTCATGTAAACATTTTTATCTTTGTCTGATGCTCCTTCTTCCCTCCTTTCCTTCCTTCCTTCTCCCCTCTCTTTTTCATTTATTGGGAACTTTAATAAAATAGTAGTATACTGGAATGCAGCTTGTAATGTGTAAACTGAGGATGAATTTAGTGTGCATATATATTTGTGAAGTAAATCAAGTGGGTAGAAGTTGTGTCTGAATCAGTGATACATGAAACTTTTGGCATATTTTTTGGAGGTTTCCAACTATCCTATATAGTTCCTGACTTAAAAACTTGGTTAAAATCAAGAACTGACACCTCTCTTCAAAATCATTTTTGCTGAAAAGAAAATGAGAAGAGGATAGTAGATAGAAATGTCTTAAACCTTTAATATATTTTGATGCCCATAAGAAATCCATCTTTGGGCATTTCTATGTGCCACCTTTCTTTTCTTTAAATTATGTTTTAGTTCAGTAATCTATTTTTTAAATAAAATTAATGGCTGCTCAAAATGACATACAGTAGACTCTCGGTTATCTGGCACCCATGGGGATTGGTAGATGCTGGTTGCTTGAGTTCCAGTTAACAGAGAGTCCACTGTAATAATAATACATATGTTTGTGTTATTTATTTTCTACATATCTAAGATGATTTGACCTATAGGAAACTGATGATGTCAGTTTGACCTAATGTTCATATCTTGACTGCTGTAGAGTCTGCAAGGTATGCCTTGATTGTTTTATATTGTAGTAAAATTCTCAGAAATTTCTCTTATTTTGCAGTTTCCTTATGTATGCTGAACTATATCCATATCTCTCATGTATTGCATTTGTGTTTTTGTATTTTTTAAGCACTAGAAAAATTAACTTAAAATATATTGTGCTTTATATTAAGTAGAATGGTGGTTGATTAACACTAGGAGGTAATGTTGAATTTTGCAAATTTGCCTCTAGGTAGAAGAAAGAATGTTAACATATTGAACAGAATATGCTCAATAAGTGGGGTAGTGCCAAGAGTGCTGAGACACAGTGATATATATTTCATTATTGCTGATTATCAGGATCTATTTTCTTATCTATTTTCATTATATTTCTGAATTATAAATGGGTTGCAAGTAATATAAGAACAAATTTTTGAAAGTTTGTTTCTTTAAAGTAGATTTGATAACTTCAGTTTGACTTGTGAGGCTGCATTGAGTGAAAGTAAAATCTCCTCAAACTGAGCACAATTGGTTGTATTTTTGAGTTGGCCTAACTGAAATGCTGCTCATTTTTTATCCACATATTTAAAGATGTAGGGATACCTGGCCCATCCTGGCAGTGCTTTGATTTTTCTCCTGATTTTGGTATTTGAAAGAAGCAAGTTTATCTAGTGCTCTCTTCTTTTGGAGTTTCATCTCATTAGTGCAAGTATTTGGCTGTTGGAACCTTTTTAACGTAGTACACATTTTTATTCATAGTGAGAGAAATGACAAATAGGGAGTTTTGAGGAATGAGCCAGTCAGTCAGACTCTTTGAATGGGCCCCTTGAATGAATGGAAATCCAGCAGAGTGCTGTGCAGATGTAGGTGATAATTCTGTCTCTTTATACATTTGAGAAGGCAGGTAGCAGCGTTCTCCACAAGCTGGAGTCTGGAGAGCAGGCATTTCACGAGGCCCTAGAGAAGGGAGTTACAGCAGTCAAAGAAGGAAGAGATGTAAGTATGGACGAGGTTATTCTCAAGTGGAGCAGCTGAGGCAGCGGCATATATAGGGCAGGTTAAGAATAATTTATGAACAGAATAGAGTGTTGATAAGCAGAAGGTCAAGTTGTCAAGGAGAGGATCAAGAAGAACTTTTGAAGATAAGTGTGGGGTGAGAGAGAGAGCGTTTTTATCTGTTTTAATGTTTACCATTATCCAAACTAATTTGGTCAGTTCTTACTGCAGGAAGTTACATTGGGAGGCTTGGGAGTTGAGAAGGGGAGAGAAGAAAAACCAATACATTATTGTTTATATTTATATTTTAGTTTATGATTATTGGTGACAATACTAGAGAATATCAGTTAATTTACAATTACTGAATTGAATATAATATATTCAATATAATTGAGTATAAGGCTTTTGAGGTTCCTAAGAGCCGTTGACTACAAGCAGACTAATTTTGAAATGTATGATGTAATATTAAAATAGTGGTACCTCTGTACCAAAAGTTTGTGGACTGAATGTTTACCTATTCTCAGTTTATATAGCCATCTTTAAAGTTTTTGAAAAGTATTCTATTGTTGTGCCCTAGCCTTTATTGATCAACCACGATAATTCCCATTTTATATTTCTGAAAACAGCATTTTGTTGCCAGTTTTTTTTTTCTTGATTGTGTTACCAGGTAGATATTAAATATGTTCATGACTTCCACTAATTTATTAAATACATAGATGGAAAAATAGGATAATTTTTCATTTGGTCCAGTTTAATGGTCTATCATTTGAAAATTCACCTTTGTGTATAAATCTTAGTCTTAGTTAATAACAACCGAGGCCAATGATTTTCAGTCTTTTTCATCACTGTTATGAATAAGTGATAGATGAGAGATGGCATTTATATGCACAACAACTTCAACAGTCTGCTGCATGTGCTTTATGTATAAAGTAAATGGATCACAAAATGAGGTCATTAACTATTTTTAAAATAATGAATTTTTGGTGACCCATCTGACTAGTGATTTGATACACACTAGTGATTGAGAGCTCCTGATTTAGGTGTTTGAATGACTGATACTCTTCATTTCTTATAAAAAAGTGACATAAGTTATAGAAACCAGGATCTATGCTATATAGAAATAAGGTGATTCCAGTTATAGTGATAGCTATTATTTATCGCTTATTATATGCAGACGCTGCTGAAGAGTTTACATAAGAGGTATAATGAAAAAATACAGTGACTATTTAAATTAAAAAACTTATTATAGTAAAAGACACACTGCCATTAATCTCTCTCAAAATACTTCCCCTCACTTCAAACACACTAATCTTACTGTGCTGGCTACTTTCTGAAGTAGTTCTGGAAGTCCTCTTCCGTGAGTGTCAGAGAAATGGGCAGTTCACCCTCCATCATGACAACGCTCCGTGTCATGTATCACTTCTGGCATGGCCAATTCTGTCAAATAAAAACATTTCGGTGTGTCCTCACCCCCTTATTCACTGCATCTGGCACTGTGTGACTTCTGGCTCTTCCCCGAAGTCAAAATGACCATGAAAAGTAAATATTTTGAATTCATTCAGGACATCAAGGCAGCCACAATAGTGCAACTAAAGACATCATGAGAGAGGACTTCCAGCACTGCTTCAGAAAGTGGGAAGAACGATGGGATGAATGTGTTCAAAGGGAGGGGAAGGATTTTGAGGGGGATTAATGGCAGTGTGTGTTTTACTATAATAAAATTTTTCTTTAAACATTCGCTGTATTTTTTTTATCACACCTTGTACATTGTTTATTCCTTTTACCTAGCCCTGTAAGGTAGTATAGTATCTCCATTTCATACATAGGCCTGGGGAAGTTAAGTAAGGTGCCAGGGGCAGTTAAGGGCATGTAGGGATGAGCATAGGTCTCTTTGCCTACAAAGCTTGGCTTTTAAATACTTAATGTAGTATAGTGGAAAGCAGGCAATCTGTACTTGTTGATTAGGAGTGTAGTAGAATATCACAGTGTAATTACCTTTCTTCTGGTTGAAGTTTTATTTTTTGAATATTCTAGCAACTATATTTGCCTGTCTGTCAGGACAAAAACCACTGTTACCTGTAATGGTAAATTTGTTTTAGGTATTTAGCATTCGGCTAAAATGGATGAAAGTATACTTTTACTGCTTGATTTTTATAACAGCTAGTATTAATTATAAAAGATGTTAATACCACTTATGGCTAGCTTCTTATTTGGGATATCTTAAAAATTATTTCTCATTTAAAAATGTTTTGTTGGTTTTTCTTTGATAATATTTCACTCCTTTTATTTAGACTGATTAATTACTTATGTAGCCAATTAGATAATGGAAGACATTTTATAACCCCTGTCAGAAATAGAATTAAACCCTAGTTCTGCTAATGGTCAGAACATTGAGTTTCCCTTTGTTGTAAGGTCCAATCTCTTCTTAAAAAATTCAGTCCAAATCATTTAGAAGTTAGCTGACATTTTCTAAAAGATACCTAACGCCTTAAAGCAAAATTTGTCAGAAGTTCCCTGGTGGTGCAGTGGCTAGGCTTCAGCACTGTCAACACTGCGGCCTGGGTTCAATTCCCAGCCAGGGAACTACCCACATTAAAAAAAAAAAAAATAAATAAAATAAAATAAAAAAAAAAATTGTCTGTCCCTTTCCCCACATACTTACTTTGTTAAAATTGTTTGTTTTATAAATTTGGAAATTGGAGAGATCAACTACAAGTCTTTGTAATTATTAGATTTATCAAACTGATTGGTTAGGAAATGAAGCTTTCTCTTTTTTTTTTCTTTTTTTTTGGTTGGTTGCCTGAGCTGGGATTGAACGCAGGCCACGGTGGTGAGAGTGCCGAAGCCCTGCCACTTACCCCACCAGGGAACCTCCCTGAAGTGAAGCTTTCTTAATGTTACATAACTACACCGTGCAGGCTTTTTCAGTTTGCAGTCTTACACATATTCTTAATGGTATACTAATATAATCAGTACTTCTGCTTTAAAATGTCATGTTGGTCTGGTTTGCAATTTTATTCTAATATGAAAAAGTTGGCACTTACTGCATTAAAAGAAATTGATCCTAGGAAATTAAGTAAAAAAAATTATTGTGTTTTAAAAATTCTTAGAATAGTTTATCTTAGATAATATTAATTAATAATTTCATTAAATTTGAATTCTCCATTTCCTTTTGTTTATATAGGTTAATGAGCTATCTGAGGAAGAAGAGGAAGATGAAAAGCTGGAACATATAGAAGAGCTTCCGGAAGAGGGTGCAGAAAAATCAGATGACATGCCTGAGGTGGTACAATTAAGGATGACTGAAAACATCCTGGAACCAAATAGCATTACAGCATCAACAAGGTAGTATTTCAGTTGAAAGAACTTTAGCTTTTGAGCATTTCATTCTGGATATAGATTCACTCACTCAAGCACTAAATCACACAAATCATAGTGATATGTGAAGGATTGGTTTGTATATGAAAAAGAGCAATAAGAAAAATTTAAAGAAGCAACCTTGCTAAGAAATTTTTAGTTACTAGTATATTACCTTTCTTAAAGAATATAACCTCTTACATATATTTCTTCTTAAAGTTTGTTTTTGTATTACTAGCGTGTTAGTTGGGTTGGATAAAATTTCAGAAATGTTGGAAGTAGAATTGCTAGAGAAAAAGTGGTTGAATTGACTTGTATTTCCAGCTTTCAGGCTAGAAGCTGGTTGAACTAGGTTGTAAGGAGAGAACTCTGTGATCCATTAAGATAGTGCTTTCCAATCCTTTGCATATATAAAGTGATATTTATATAGCATACTGGGCAAACTTGGTCAAAGTAGTGGTAGGCGGGAGGCACTATCCTAATACATACCTGAGACCATTGGACACACTGTTTAGGAAGCTTTGGAGAGTTCAGGAATTCCCCATATATAGTTCTAAGTTTGCTAACTTCTCTCCTAGTTCTCTGTAAAACTCCATGGTTTACTAACCCTCTCTAATTAGAGGGACAGCCATGTATTTAGGCTACTATATATTTTTCATTGAGTTTATTTTCAATAGAATGGTGGTTAAAAAGCAGAGGAAATATAATTTAAGAGCCAGAAAGCAAAATGTCATTTAAAAGTAACTAGTAATATATAGGGGAGGATCTATCAAATGTCTTTTAAAAAAATTACAAAGTAATTTAAAATGTATACTGCAAGTACAACTGTTACATTTCTCTCAGGGTTTATAGATCTTTTTATTGTATATAGTTTCTTCAAACATGATTGTAATTGTGGTGTATTAACATGTTTATTCACTCTTTGCTCCTGATTTAACATTTTGTTTGTGCTTTTCTGTGTTTATATGAACTTCTAATTTATTTTTTGATGGCCTTTTTACTATATTTTCATTATGCATTAATATGTTTATAAACTATATGTTAAGATATTTAACTGTATCTTAGTTATATATATATGTTTAGTGTTATATATATATGACATATATGTACATGTCATTCTTTTTTTCTGGACGTTTTGAATTATTTCAGCTAGCCTGTCAGTACTGTACTGCTACTAAACAACTTTTGTTCTTTGGTCCTTTTTCCCTTCTTTTGAATTATTTGGATAAATTTATTAGGCTCAAGGAGTAAACTTTCTATGGCTTTTGATAAATATTTCCAGACTAGTTAAAATTTAGACTTGCCTGATTTACATTGTCAGTAGCAATATTTTCTTGAGGACCTGAAAACAGTAGGTTTAAGTGGGTGTACTTTATTTTGTTACAGTTATGCTTTCCAGTAAGGTGGCCACTAGCTACAAGTGGCTATGTAAGTTTAAATTTAAACCAGTTAAAATAAAGTTTAAAAATCACTTCCACAATTATGTGAGCCACATTTCAAGTATTCAGCGATGAGTGACTACAATACCAGACAATACAAATACAGAATATTTCTATTTTAGTAAAAAATTTTTTTGGATAGCCCTGATTTAGAAGGATAAATGTATTTTTTTAGTTACTTAAGTAGCAGCAAGGTTAAATATTGTTTCAGATATATACTAGTAATAGTTTCTTCTCTTTGATCATCTAATTTTGTAGAGAATCCTCCTTTCCTCTAACACAGTAATTTTTAGGTGGATTCATTGGAGATTTAGTGGTTGTCAGAATTCCTTAATTTCAAGTCATAGAAACAGATCTTGGTTAAAGAAAAGAAAAAAGACAGTTTATTAGAAGAATGCTAGATAAATCACAGAGTCAAAGGGAAAAGCAGAGATAAGAACATGGACAGCTCTGGAGAATTTAGAGAGTCTTGAGCATGTCTCTCTTGCTGTAAGAGTTACAACTATCTCCTTCTGTCTTTCACTCTGCTCAAGATCAGATTCCTGTGGGGTGGCAGGGGAGAGTCTGGCCTAAATTGGGTCAAGTGTCCATGTCCCAGGCCAGGGTAGAGCTGGTCATTTATAATTTATGCATCTACCAAGCCCACTCACTGGATAGAGGGAAGAGTTGGTTTGCTACAGAAAAATGGGACTCTCATTGAAAGGGATAGGGGTATCAGGCAGCAAAGCAGTGGTCTAGAAGACCACAGTGGTCTTCTAGATTTAGTGATAATATTTATAAATTTCAGCTAATATTTATACATTCACCTTTTATTTTAGTTTTGGCTGATTGATTGCATAAAGGTAAAAAATAGATTCTCTAATTATCCACCTTGGATGAAAGAAAGGGAAGAAATATCCCTAGAATACATAGGGCCTACTTAGCATTTAGGGAGTTTTAATAAAATTGTTATAGGGAATGAGTGGATACTGTATTGAATAAAACTAGAGACTGAACTTCTGGTAAGCTAATTTTCATCTTTCTGAGTTTTTCTATGAGGTAGCTTGCAAACACTGGAAGTATTAGGTGCCTACATTGTTGTTCTCTTCAGAAGAGATATAAACATTTAGTGATGCTTTAAATATCAGTTCTCAAACTTTTTGGTCTCAAACGTTGTACTTGTAATTATTGAGGACCACAAATATCTTTCTTAGTGTTGATTATACCGATTGGCATTTATGGTGTAATAAATTAAAATGGCACATTTAAACCTCTAGGGGTTTTTCTTAGTTGAGTTGTACTTTCAAAGATGCTTGAATTTGTAGCTGAAATGTAGCTCTTTCTGACCTAACTTTGATTTTTAAATTGATAAATTTCTCTTCTATTAGTTTTAAGTCAGTGAATCTCAGATGTTCGGTGTTATGACCCTTTTTACACAGTTGAAAATTATTGAGGACCCCAAAACTTTTATAGCTATTGGTATTTACGATATTAGGAATTAAAATGGAGAAATTTCTTGTTTTAAAGTCTCAATAAACCCATTACAGGTTAATGTAAAAGTTTTTAATCAAAAGAAACCATGTTTTCCAAAAATCTTAAAACATTTTAGTGAGAGATATTTTAGTGGCATTGTTTTACATTTTTATAAAGCTCTTAATGTTTGGCTTAATAGATAGCAACTGGATCCTCACATTTTATTTTACATTTAATTTGTTGAACAATTTCACAAACTCATCCTAGAAAAAGTGCTGTATACCATATTGCTGAAAATCACTACAGTCACCTTAGAAGTACTCCCCTTGGGAAGGTATGCATTGATGCCAGAGCCTAGTCCATCCTTCAAAGCAGTTTTGGAACTCTTTTTCTGGAATGCCCATCAGAGCTGACAGTTAAGTTCACGAACTTTCCATCGTCTGCTTATGTGGCAGCACTGTACAAACGACTCGGAAAGGTTTCATAACCTTGGTACATCTGTGTCTCACAGCTGTGTTCGTGTCGATGTGAGGCGGTGTCTTGCTGAGTGGTATTTATTGTTACTGGGTATTTTTGTGTGCTATCGCAAGAATGTTGGAGCTTGAATTAGAGCAACAAATGAACATTAAAGTTTTTGTTAAACTCGGCAACAGTGGAGGTGAAATCGGAATGTGTTAGTCCAAGTTTATGAAGATATGCCATGAAGAAAATGGCAGTGTACAAATGAATTAAATGTTTTTCTGAGGGGAGAGAAAGTGTTACTAATGAAGAAAGGTCATTGCGGTCAGTGACAAGTAGAACTGATGAAAACATTGCAAAAATTCGTCAAATTGTGCCTCAAAATCATTGGCTAACTGAGAAGCATAGCAGACCCAGTAAACATTGATAGAAATAGTTAGGAAAGTCTTAGCTGAAAATCTTGCCATGAGAAAGATGTGTAGTCCCGAAGGAGCTCACCAAGTAACAAAAGCAAAGGAGAGTTGAAACTTGCCAAGACGTTTTTGGAAATGCAAAGTGATGTTTTAAAGGGCCATGTTACCATTGATGATGAAACATGGGTGTAACAATACGACCCTGAAACAAAGCATCAAAGTCCACAATGGAAGTCATCCAATTCTTCACCATCAAAAAAGTTCCGCATGCCAAATCAAGAGTCAAAATGATATTGCTAACCTTTTTTGATATCAGAGGGATTGTTAATTATGAATTTGTAGCAGCTGGACAGTCAACCAAATTTACTTTTTGGAAGTGCAAAAAGGCTGCATGAAAAAGTAAGAAAAATGACCTGAACATTTTGCCGACACCTCATGGCTCTTTGTTTCACAAGAGTGCGCCAGCTCACACAGCACTGTCTGTGAGGGAGTTTTTAGCCAGTACATAAATAACTGTATTAGAACACCCTTCCTCCTTACCTGATCTGGCCCCCAATGATTTTTTTCTTTACCCAAAGATAAAGGACATATTGAAAGGAAAACATTTTGATAACATTCAGGACATCAAGTGTCATACAATGACAGCTCTGATGGCCATTCCAGAAAAAGAGATCCAAAATTGCTCTGAAGAGTGGACTGAGCACTGGCGTTGGTGCACAGCTTCCCAAGGGGTGTACTTAAGAGGTGATCATAGTGATATTCAGCAATGAGATAGGTAGCACTTTTTCTAGGATGAGTTTGTAAAATTAATTGTCCAGCCTTGTATATATGTATTTTTATTTTGTTTTTGGTTGAAGTTATGTGAAGGAAAACATCTGGCATCACTCCAGTATGTAGTTGGAAAAGGGAGACTTTTCATAGTTTTTTTTTTTAGATAATTGTGGATATTCTTATTTGACAACACACCAAAACCAGGTAAGTGATAGTTTTTTAAAGGTTATTTATAATGTGGAATGTGAAACCACATCTGAATTTTTCATACTTTAATCCATTGATCTGTCTTGCACTTTGAGAAAATCTTTATCCATGCTTGATTTGTAGTGTGGTATATTGGTCATTTGGAAAATACCTCTTTACTAACTTTCAAATGATACATTTGGTATGTAAAAAGTTCACATTCTTTAATATTACCAATAATTGTATCAAAAATACCTTTAAGCATTGGGAAGCTATAGCTTATTGTGGAGAATACACATTTTCCAGTATTCTAATTTTTGCTTGAAATCTCAAATTTTATCAGTACTCTCAGTTGTTTTTCTTGAAGTGACAGTCTTGCATGTTTTTGAGAAAATGTTTTCCAGATATTTAAATTGGAATAACCACAGTTTATTAGTCTGTCTTTCAAGTAAAAATGGTGTTCCGTAATAAAAAGTTTAGCTCTCAGCTCAGTACAAGCATTAATCTAAGCTATGCAGCTGAAGAGCTTCAGGTGTACTTCCCGTTTTGTCACATGAAGTATTAGAAAGAAGGATACTTCAAGGACTGAGATAAAATTAATAATTTTTACTGCTTCATCAAGGACTGGCCTCTTTTTAAAAAAGTTGCACTTGGGTGGTGATGAAGAATGCAATGGTCATGGTTTAGTTTGGTACCACTTGCCCTGATTTATGTTAAGACCCCAAGCAGTTTTTTCTACCATTGATTTTTTTGCATCATCATGCAAATGTCAGTACAGGGAAAAAGGCAAATATTATGAAAATAGTTTTGATTCTTTTGGTTCACAGATCACCCTTTAAGAACCAGTGGTTTAAATATTTGTATATGAGTTTCATTGATTGGTCTATTTATGCATCTATTACTTCTATATATTGTTTTTCATTAGCTATATTTTCTTATGATTTGAGCTGAATTCAGAGTAGAAAAATGGTGGGATTTAGACTCTAAATTTTCAAGTATGGATACCCTAGGTGAACTAAAAGCAGGAGTTTTATTCGCTTCTGAGCCTCAGTCTTATTCATGAAGTCCATGGAAACTTTAAAGAGTTTCTAAAGTGACATGTATCTTTAGATGAAAAAAAAAAGCTTCTTAATATCCACATATTTATTTGGAATTTAGCTTTGCTATTTAAATACCAAATTTAAGGGGGACTATTTACCTTTAAAAAATTAAAGAGGTAGAGTTCTAAAAGAGTTCTTAACGTTTTTTTCTCCTTGTGCTTCATAATCTTTCTCCTAGGCTGTCTTGCAAAGGTTTATTTGGTTTAGGTAATTTTAATTTATACTCTCATGTTTACAGAACCACACATCAAAAAACAGTTAATTGGTATTATTATAAAGTTCATTTAAAGTTGTGTTTTTAATGTCTTGGAATTTGTAAAGAATGAAAATTAGATATTCTCTTGTCAGGCTGTTGATGCTAGGGTTTCATTTTCGTGAGTTTGTTGGTTTCTGCTCGTTCAATTTTAAGTGTGATTCAGGAAAGGGTGAAGGGATTGAGGAAGAGCCCTGAGTTCAGGGTTTTGAGATTGATCTCCACGTCATTCTGTGGATATTTTACTGTTGAGGAAATGTATCTTCTGCTGACTACAGGGGTGTAAGAAATGTGGTACAGTGGTCCCCTGTTACCCATGGTTTTGCGTTTCACAGTTTCAGGTACCATGGTCAGTGTGGTCTAAAAATACTAAATTTCCCCAACCATAGACATACCTGCTCCTGACATCCAGCCATTGACAGTAACATCATCATGGCTCAGTGATCCAGGATCAGCCAAAGCAGATGATCCTTCTTCTGACAAATCATCAGAAGGTCAACAGTAGCCTAACACTGTGCCTACTTCATTCACCTTACTTCATCTCATCACATAGGCATTTATCATCTCACATTATTACAAGAAGAAAGTGAATACCATACAGTAAGGTAGTTTGAGAGAAACCACATGCACATAACTTATTTGTAGTATATTGTTACAATTGTTCTAGTTTATTAGTTTTTGTTAATCTCTTACCGTTCCTAATTTATAAATTAAACTTTGCTGTAGGTATGCATGTATGTATAGGAGTTTGGTATTATCCTCAGCTTCAGGCCTCTACCCGGTGTCTTAGATTGTCTGCCCCTGCGAAAAAGGGGGGACTTCTGTAGTAACTTTTTCCTTTTCTTTCATCCATGAAAGTAGGTAGTTTGCAGAACATTTCAGTTGACAAATTTTATCAATTCACATTTTCAATAGCTAGTTTCCACTTAAGAGTGTAAAGAGGAGAAAGCGTGCTTTGGTGAGAGTATCAGGAATTTGGGGTGGGAAAAGTAGAATTTACTCTTTGGGTTACAAGAACATTTTATTAAAGTAAAAGTTTTTGAAAGCACCAGAGTATGATAGGTATTGACAGGTTCTCTCCCTCCCTCCCCTGGCCCTATAAATGAAGCATTTGATATTTTAAAGGCTTATAGTTGTTATAACTTAATGACTAACTTTCTGATAGTGAGGAATCTCAGTTTCTCTTGTCACAGGTATAGGTGCTCCTAATTTGTTGAGGAAAAGTGAAGAAAGGGTTTTTGCTTTTGGCTTGAAGGCCATATGTGATTTTTGTTTTATATATTTATATTCTGAAACCATAGTTTTTAAAGTGGTAACATTTGATGTGGTTCTAGCATGAATTGTCTAGAACTTTTCTTAATTTTAGATTTGAAAAATTGACCATTAATGCTTTTGTGAAAATGGATAATAAGTGGCCAATAGTACTATGCCTATTGTGCATCGGTTTTAGCAATTTCGTATTTGTCACAATTTATATCCCTGGGTATAGTATAGTAGTATGACTAATGCAGACAAACGGATTGGTTTTTTTGCTTTACATTGGGTTAGGTTTAAATAATTTATTGGCATTCTAGCCAGATTTAAAAATCGTTCTCCTTTCCCCACCTCCTGTAAAGTTGCACAGTACTTGGGAAGAAATTTGTGGACTGTTGATTGGATCCCTCCTTGTCAGTAGTGACCTCAAGTTGCAGCTTGCTTTTGTTGCGACTGCAGCTCTGATAGTTGCTCAGCAGTTTTTATGAGCCCATCACCATCCTTTGTGGTGTTTGAAGCCTCTTTTCTTGATGATTTTGCTGGGAGATGCCACGGTATTAGGAATGGCTTGCAATGTTCTGCACAGATAAAGTGATCCTTATCAGATTGAATTGAAGCAGAGTTGCAGTCAGTTACTTTTACTGAAGTATTGTATTGTTTGTAACATTACATATTTGCATCTGGGAAATTAAAATGATAGTAGTTTCCTATGATAATTGTATTTGAACTACCAAAAATTATTAATTCGAATAAATGACTGCAGGATTGGTTTTATGTTCTCAAGAAGATTATGTAATTGTAGGCAGATAGAGTTAATATCAGAAGGGAGAAAAAAAGGATAGAGAATGACTACGTCTTTAATGTTACATTTGACTGAAGACTTTAGAGTCATGTGATTTATTGTTTATGCTTTTAGTCTAGATTCCTTGTGTGTGGGGGGTTTTAGTAAAATCCTTTAGCATTTTTAGACGAATCTGTGATACCTATGTAATTTGACCTTAAATTTGTCAGCAGTTATTTTTCTTCTGTTTTTATTAATCAGAACTTACTTAATGATGATACCTATACTATTTTGCTGTCGCTGCTGCCGCTGCTGCTGCCTAACTATATTAATAAATCTTTTTTAAAGCTGTAGGTGTGTGTCACCTCTGGTTTGTGCATAAGTGCCCTTTACCCACAGAACTTGGCTAAAGTCTGAAAATAAAAACTTCTTTGAAATTTGAAAACTAAATCAGTCTTGTTTTTTAGAAGCTCAGACAACAGAGTTATACAGTCACCTTTTTAATCTCGTGGGTCACAGACAGTCTGACTCAAAGGCTTTTTTGAATAGGGAGAGGGTTCTTATTGAAAGGAGATGTTTATTTGATTGTCTCAGCATATTCAGGGCTTAAGATTCTTTACTGTTACACTAATAATCTAGCTTGCTAATCATTACTTTTATATATATTTATAATTCAATAGCATTTATAAGTGGTAGGAAACAAAAAGATAAACTCCTCTGCCTACATATCCAATTTAAGACCATCAGAACTTTTGCTCTTTTTGGCTCCTTTGGATAACTAAAAAATCTTATTTAAGTTCAATCTTTTTGGAGACTAGATATATGAGAACTGCCTGGGAAAAAAATCCAGCCATAAATGCCTTTATTTTTCATACCATGTGGCTGGATACTTTCTGGACAGCCCCTGTATATCTAGGCTATTTTATCTTCAAGTTATTAGTATGGAAGAAATTATCAGTGATGCTTGTTAAAAATAGAGACTCTTGGGCCCTACCTCAGGTTCAGGGAGAGACTCAGGAATTTACTTTTTTATACTTTTTTAAAATTAGGAAATAAATTATACACACAGAAACAGCTGTAAGAAAAATGTATAGCAAAATAAGTTAGTAAAAATATTCATGTAACCACCACCCAGATCTCCTCTCTACCCAGTAAGGTAACCACTTTTATGGCATCACTTCTTGTATATTTTTGAGGTTTATGAAAATTAAATTTGACTGTATGTATATTTTTGATCTGGCTTCTTTCAGTAACCATTGTATGTGAGATTTATCCATGTTTTTGCAAATCATTGGTTTTGTTCATTTCACTGTTGTAAAGTATTCCAGTATATGATTACATCACAGCGATCCAATTTACTGTTGGTGGACAATCAGATTATATTTACTTTTTGGTCTTTGTAAATAACATTGGTATGTACATTCTTGTACACATCTTCTGGTGCGTGCATAAACCTGTCTTTCAACTTCAGTAAATATTGCCGAATTGTTTTCCAAAGTACTTATTTTGGGTTATACTCTTTAACAGTGTATGAGTATTCCCATTGCTTCACATCCTTGTCAACACTTGGCATTAACTATTCTGGAGGAGGTATTTCATCATTTTAAAGAGGTTCATCCCCTTTCTATATGTGTACTGGCCAATTCCTTTTGTGAAATGCCTGTTCAAGTCTGTTTCCTGTTTACCTATTGGGTTGTCTAATTGAATTGTAGGGATCCATTTAAAATACGTGTTGCTCTTGTATCTTTTCCCCATTGCATGTTTTCCTTCTCATCTTGTGTCTTCTGATGAATAATTCTTAATTTTAATCAAGTTTATTGTTTTTATGGTTAATGCTTTTTATGTCTTGTTGAAGAGATATTTTCTTAAATATACATTCCTGTGTTCCCTTCTAAAAGCTGTATCATTTATACTTTTCATGTTTAGAGCTATAATCTACCTGGAATTGATTTTTGTGTCTGGTGTGTGAGGAGGAGCCAAGTTACCTTATTTAATATGGATACCAAATTGTTCATGTACTCATTTTTGAAAAGATTGTCTTTTCTCTGCTTTATGGAGTGCCACCTTTGTTCTAAAACAAGTATATATTCATGGGCCCTCTGTTCTGTATGTCTGTTCTTATGCCTGAACCATATTATCTTATTTACTTTGGCTTTATGGTATTTGAGGTCTGGAGTAGTGTCCAAGTCTGCAAGAAAATAGCCCTGTCACTCCAGGAGAGCCTGATATAGGAGGTCCATAGATGACGTTCCTGTTTTAGGGGTAGTAAGAATGTTCACAAATTCTGGCTTAATTTTTACCAGGCTGTGTGTATAATTATAAAAACACATTTATTAAATGTAGCCATTTTGATATGTAGTTGCACAATCATTTATGTACATATAAAAACACTTTCTTGTTTTATTTCCTATTCTTTATGAAAATCAGTAATTTCAAACTGTCCATTGACTACGTGTACTCTAGTCCATTTCACATATTTGCTGATATTTCTTAAAAATAATTTTGCAAATATAGTAAAATTTTCATTACAGAATCTAGATAGGGGGTCTTAAGGTGTGTATGTATAATTTTTCAACTTTTCTGTATTTTTGAAAAATTTTATAATTATTGAAGAAACAATGCTCTAAAGAATAATTTACAATTTAAAGTTTTGTGGTTTATTTTTGAAAAATTTAAGTTAGTCTTTGGTAGACTGAATAGACTTGACGGAGTTGCAGATGTGGAATTTCTGAGTCAAAAGAGCATGCATACTTTTAGGGCTTTTTAAAACATATCGCCAAATTGATTTCCATAAGATTTTTTTACTAATTTACCTTTCCACCAGCTAATATGAGTGTCAGTTTCATAGCCTTTTATCATTATGGTATATTAACATCAGCAAAAATATACTAATTTTATCTAATCCTTACTTTAAATTTGTTATTTCTAGTTATATTACTTTTCTTTTGTTTATTTGATTGATCCTGAACAGTCTGCGTCCATTTATCTATTAGCATTTTAGTGATAATCTAATCTGATAAAAAAGTTGAGAAAATTTCTCTGGGAGAGTAAGTAGATGACTAATAATGGCACATTTGAAGAAGGACAGAGAGGATGTAAGCTCTCCCAAAAGTTAAAACATGATATAGGGCTTTAGTAACAGGCTGATGGATGGACTAGTTTGAGAATTAGAACTTTTTGAGAATTTGTTATAAGACAAAGCTCATCAGAAATCACAAATTAAATTGTAAAGAAGGGTATGGAATTTATACATTTTCTTTACACCATTCAGCATACTACACTGTTAGTGAATTACAGTTAGGTATTACCAATAAAAAGAATATTCTTAAATAGATAAGGAATTGTCTAAGCTTAGAGATTGCAAGTATTCCTTAGGAAAATATAGCAGGTCACATCAGTTAAAGATTTAACTTTTAAAATTAAATAGCAATTCACAACTGAAATTAAAAATGTAAACAGAGCACTGCAGCAAAATATCAGAAAAAGATCTAATATCTAGTTTATGCTTTAAAAACCGTTAGGGAATGCTTTATTTATCTTTTTAGTTTTTTTTCCTCAGAAGTTACTAAATATTAACTTTCAGCTCACCTGAAGCTACTAAAAATAGACTGATGGCTATACTCTTCTTTGTGCATGCATGTGTGATTTTCCTCCCCAGGTTTTTCTGATTTCAGAAATGAAGTTCCAAAAAAACTTCATTTAAACATGAAAATGTTTTTAAAGTACTTCCTGTTAGGGTATTGGTATGAAAGCATTTAGAGCTAAGAATAATCCATTTATGAAAACTAGTATAGTATTGAGAGTTAAAATTATTTTTGCCAAATTGGGATGGCTTACTGTTGTCTTAAAGCAGTTGTGCAATTTTCTGTGATGTGTTTGCTGTAAGGGAGACCTGAAAATCACTGGATGAATGATAAATGATGTTCATTTGGTTTCCTATGGAGAATCCTGAGAATGTTAACCTGAAAGACCCTGTTCCTCATGTTGGTTAAAGTGTCTGTTGGCACGTCTTATAGAGGATCTTTATAAAACTATTTAAAATTTACTTTTGAAAATAACTTTTTTTATTGAAGAATCACATGCATATGGAAAAGTTTATAAATCATAAGGTCATTGAATTATTAGAAAGTGAACTCCAGTTGTATACCCACCACCTGGGTCACCTCCTTCTCAGATGCAGCTATCTCCCTTTTTCCCCAAAGCAGCCAGTATCTGACTTCTATTATTGTAGATTAGTTTTTCTTGTTCCTGATTTATTGAGGTATAATTTTCACTGAATAAAATTCACCCATCTAATAAATACACAAATACACATACGTACATTTTAACAACCACCATAGTCAAGATAGAGACTGTTTTCATCAGCTCACATGCTTTTACAGTAAATGTCCCCTCCTCCATCTCTGGCTCCAGGCAGTCATTGATCTAGTTTCTGTTGCTGTATAGATTAGTTTTGCCTATTTTACAGTTTCATATAAATGGTGTCTTGTATAGTAGGTACTTTTGTGTCTGGCTTCTTTTGCTTGGCAAAGTGATTTTTTTGAGATTGATGTTGCATGTATCAGTTGTTCATACTTTATAAAAATTGCTGAGTGTATTCCATTATGGGGATATTCTTCTTTGTTTATCCATTCACCTGTGTGGGTTGATTCCTGGTTTGTTTGGTTTTGTTTTTTTTTGTTTTTTTTTGGTTTTTTTTTTTTGCAATTATGAATAAAGATGCCTAGGTTGTGGAATTCTTCCCATGGACTTATGCTTTCATTTCTCTTGACTAAATGTCCATAGTACACTTCTGGATCATTTGTTAAGTTTTGTAAGAAGCTACCAGACTGGTTTCCAAAGTGGTTGGAATTAAATGAAAATCCTAGTTGCTTCACATCCTCACCAACACTTAAGTGGTATCCACATTGTGAGTTTAAGTTGCACTTTTGATAATTGTGGTAAAAATGAGGCTCTTGCCTATTATTTTTGATAAGTATCAGTATATAATGGGGTGCAAAATTTACTAAGGGAAGTGTTACTGGGACCGTGAATGAGGTCGTCTGAATTTTAGTATCCATTTTGCTTTTTCACTTTGCTTGAGAACATCCTCTGAGTAGTAGCATATGCTATTACTTCTGGCAAGGAGTGCAGGGCCAACATTGAAGCTACCATACTAAACCAGATGGGGTGCTTTTGTTGGGCCAGCAGTCAATTTTTTTTTCCCTTAAGACTTAGAATTAGGTGAGTGTTTCTCCAAGTGAGCACCAGATGAAGTAGTTGGCTACACACACACACACACACACACACACACACACACACACCACACCCCCACTCACATACACACACAGGGGTGGGGGATGAATGTGTATTTAAGGGTGTTTTTGTGTGAAAAGATAATTTTTTTAGAAAATTAGAATGATATGCTGCTAGAGATGGACATAAAGCTTAGTGCATGCTCTCCTGGATATGCCAAGGTAGTACAAATGTGGCATTTTTCAGTACATGTTATAGTCATTTAGTATTGAAGAATTTTATAGCTAATTTCTTTCTTTGATTACAGTGCCCATATATCTCCCATCAACATCTTACCAGCCTCTGCAGAGTAAGTAGTATACTTATAGAGGACAATTTAAAATTTTTTTGAATATTACTAGACTGTAGAAATTAAAATAATTATTTATTGTGCTTACTTTAGGGGAAGGATTGTACATAAGACAGTGAAACTAGTTAGTATTTATGTACTGCAGTAGGAACAAATGAAGGAATGCATTGTACTAATACACAAAATAAAGATGAACTTTCTTCAGATGATTTTTTTGATCTTTTGAAATGATTGAAAATGTTAGTAGAGTTTATTTTTTATTTTCTGTCAGAAGTAGATGTCACAGAAAAAATACAGATAATACCCTTAAAGTTTGTTTCTTTTATTTAGCTGAGCATTGGTGAATTATTTTGTTTCATAAACATAGCTTTGAAAATTCTATTTATGTGGCTTTCTATATAGTAGTAGAAATGAATTATTGGGACAACTGGCTCTTTCCATCTCAGTAGAAATAGCAACATTATAATTGATTTGTGTAATATCTATTTGGGCAAATTTCACTTTAAAATTTAAGCCAGTATCATGTATTCCTTTTATGTATTTCTTTTACACTCTAGCTTACCATTTAAATATTATAATTGTTTTACTGGTCATAAGTTTTAACATATGTGTTTTTATGGTTAAATACAATTAGGGTGACTCCTCACTAAAATGTATTCTGTTTTGTAGCATTTTAGAAAGAACAATTAGAGCAGCTGTGGAACAGCACCTCTTTGATCTGCAGAGCAGCATAGATCATGATCTTAAGAATTTACAACAGCAAAGTCTGGTGTGTAGTGATGAAGCAGGAAGTATTAATTGTGATGGGGAAGGATCTAATAACCAGTAAGAAACTTTTAAAACATTTTGCTGTTATTAAGAGTTACAAAATTGTTTTATTACTTTTAAGAAACCATATTTTTATTTAAGTGATGGGGTCTCATCTTGGGAATTTCTGAAAGTCACTGTGAAAAGTGACTTTGTATGTACTTGTATATAAGTTGTGTATAGTACTTAGATCATATTGAAAATCTCATAAACTGTTAATTAAGTCCAACACAGCCAGATTTTCCTCCCGGAGCACCAGATAAAGTAGTTAGCTTACTTTTATAGACTTTGTTTTATGAACAATAACTTAAAAGAATTTAGACCCATGCTCTGTGAAACAGAGGGTCACACCAGGAGAGACATGCAGAGATCCAGACAGTTTACAGGGACAGCAGGTTGACACCACTCTGGGCAAATGTGGTCATTGAGCGAAATGGTGAGCAGAATCAGCCTTTGCTATTTAAATTGTTATCCCCTGACATCAGCCTCTGCCCCCCCCCACCCCCATATCCTTTTTTAAGGGTTGCTGCTAATACTTGAATTTATATAAGTTAAACATACCTCTGTGTATTCTGCGATATGTGGTATTACTTACTCTTCACCTGACTTGTTGCCTTTAAAAAAGGACAAAAGCCTCATCTCCTTTCCTGTTACCTTAATTCTGCACTTTAGGATATAGGTACCGTCGTCTGAGACAACAGGCAGTGATTTCATAGTTTTCGTTTACCAGTGTGTTTTGGGGACAGATGAGAAAGATGTACCCAAATTTGGAGGATTCTTTTTTTTTTTTTTTTAAAGGAATAGATTTTAAAAAGGCCAAATATGTGTGGTACACTAGAATACCTATTACATTTAAAATGAAACACAATTTGGAATATGTTAATTTAGGAATACCATATTGTACAGCTGCAAGTGTGCCATATAGTCTGCTGGATGTCATTACCAGCCTGCAGCTCTGTGTGATAGCCTTGGTTTGTGTGCTGTGAAGGCTTGATTGGAACGGATGCAACTGAATCTATAGCGAGTATTTGGGCTGAATATGAAGGGAAAAAGTGGTTATTTAGAAGTTGGAAAAAGTGGGAAAAATGTTATATCGAAGGATAGAAGGAGATTTCTTGGAGCTTAGCTAGAGATCCTGAAAACCTATGCCCATGCTTGGACAGTATTCTTATTTTTACCACTGGGGAAATAACTCATGTTTTATCAGTAGTAGTGGTATTAATCTTTGTAAACAAAAACCTGCACTGTTTTGCATGTTTCAAAGTACATAAAATGGGAAATCTGCAGTAGGAAGCTATTCCTGTTACACTTGATAAGGTGTTGGATGCCGTGGTGTCTAGTGCTAGACTTGTATTTTAATCCAACAAACAGGTCATTATTGTGATTGAGAATATGCATTTGTAAGGGAAATCATTATTTTGGCACTTAAGTTGTTTTTAAAGCCATTCATTTGCTTTTGAAAAATTTCAAAGTTGATAACACACAAGGTATATTTCTCACAACTTCCCATAAGGAGACAAAAATAAACTTAGTGCATTTAATAATCTAACTTGACAGGATAAAGCAAGTGTGCATTTTTTATGACAAGGACACATTTTCTTTAGGAAGTAAAAGTTTCATATCATTGTTGATATTTATTTTAAAGGCATTACATATTCGACATTTGGCCTGATTTGGTTTTTTAATCTTCATTACTAGGGTTGATATTGCTGATGATAATATTAATGCCAGTGAAAGTAACAAAGACTGTTCAGACCCTGTGGCTAGCACTAATTTAGACAATGAAGTTATGCAGCAAGATTTTGTATTTGAGGATGAAGAAAATAACCAGGTAAGAAATGCAAAGACTTGAAAAAATCTGTGTTAGGTGCAAGACTTATAACTCTGATTGCTTCATGTGTTCTTCCAATTATCCATACCCTTTGCACATTTTTCTAATGGGATGTTGGGATTTTTCTTTCCTTTTTGATTTGTAGGTACTTTTTGTTTATTAAGGAAACACACCACCACCACCACCACCACCACCCATTTTTGTGATTAGCTGCAAACATTTATTTCTAATTCGTTAGTAAGGTAATTTTTGACAACTTTCAATGTTATCAGCATTTAAAAAAAGATTTTAGGTTTTATGTTATTGTTAGAAAGACCTTCCATAATCTCAGATTATAAATTAATTTTCTTCTTTTTAAATACTTCTGTGGTTTCATTTTCCATATTTAAATATTTGGCTCATTGGGTATTGATTATTGGTATGGTAAAGCATAGAGTTAGCTTTTTTCCTACATGTTTACCTAAGTTTTTCCAATACATGAATTTATGGAATAAATACCTTTTTCTTACTGATTTGAAATGCCACCTTTATTATAAACTAAATGCCTGTATAAATTTGGGTGAGTTTCTCATTGATCACCAGCAGTGAATGAGAGTTTCTCTTGCTCCACATCCTCATCAGCAGGAGCCGGTATATTTGGATTTTGGCCATTCTAGTAGGTGTGTAGTGGTATATTGTTTTAATTTGCAGTTCCCTAATGACATAGTGATGTTCAGCATCTATTCATGTGCTTATTTGCCATGTGTATGTTTTGCTGAGTTAAGGTCTTCTGCCCATTTTTTAATTGGGTTGTTTTCTGTTGAGTTTTAAGTGTTCATTGTATATGTTGAGTAACAGTCTTTTATCAGATATATCTTTTGCAAATTAGCATATCTTTTAATGTGCTGTTGGATTCTGTAGTATTTAGGATTTTTGTATTGATATAATGACATGGATCTGTAAATTTTTAAATGATAGAACAATTACAGTATAAGAGGTTGTGTACAGTAATTTGTGCTATTTTGGGGTTGAAGCTCTGAAAATTAATAGTCTGATTAGAGTTCACATCAAAATACTTGGTCTTATCAACAGACTTCTTATAAAAATCAATCCATTTCAGGATTAGCAGTCCTTCATTGGTTGTGCCCCACCAAGTATACAATTATTTATGTCTTCTAAACAATTATTTATGTCCTTTAAGAACTTGAGACCGGAAATATTTGAGAAACTCTAGCAGACAGCTAAGAGGAAGAGATGACTATCAATTTGCCTATGTTATGAAGCCCTAATCAGTTTTTTTTTTTTTTTTTAAACAGAGAAATACTCAAAACTTCCAGCTGGAAACAACCCCTCAATAATTGTTTTGGTTTTACATTCCAATCTCTCTTTTTTTTTTTGTTTTTTAAAATTGAGATATAATTGACATATAACCATTATATTAGTTTCAAGTGTACAACATAATGATTCAGTATTAAGTATATATTGTGAAATGATTACTTGTAGTTACCATCTACCACCCTACAGTAGTTAAAATTTTTTTCTTGTGATGAGACTTTTAATAACTACCCTCAGCACCTTTCAGATATACAATACTGCATTATTAACTGTCATCACCGTGCTGTACATTATATACCCATGTCATCTTTATTTTGTAACTACAAGTTTATACCTTTTGACCACCTTTATCCATTTCTCCCAGCCTCCAACCCCCACCTCTGGCAACCATGAATGTGTTCTCTATATCTATGAATTTGGTTTTTTCTTTTTATTTAGATTCCACATATAAATGAAATGATATGATATTTCTCTTTCTCTCTCTGACTTATTTCATTTAGCATAATGCCCACAAGGTCCATCCATGTTGTCGTAAATGGTAGGATTTTCTTTCTATGGCTGAATAATAATCCACATTTTTCTTTATCCATTCATCCATTGATGGGACAGTTAGGTTGTTTCCATGTCTTTCTACTGTAAATAATACTTCAGTGAACATGAGTTGTGCAGCTGTCTTTTCAAGTTACTGTTTTTGTTCCCTTCAGATAAGTACTTAGAAGTGGAATTGCTGGTAATCATTTGACAGATCTATTTTTAATTTTTTGAGGGACCTCCAAACTGTTTTGCATAGTGGCTATAACTGATTTACAGTCCCACCATCAGTGCACTAGGATTCCCTTTTCTCTACATCCTTACCAACTCTTGTTATTTCTTGTCTTTTTTATGATAGCCATTCTAACAGGTGTGAGATAATAGCTTATTGTGGTTTTGATTTGCTTTTCCCTGATTAGTAATGTTGAGTACCTTTTCATGTCCCTTTTGGCCAGCTGTATGTCTTCTTTGAAGAATGTCTTTTCAGATCCTCTGCCCATTTTTAAAAATTGGATTGTTTTTTGCTATTGAGTTTTATGAGTTCTTTATATATTTTGGATATTAACCCGTTATCAGATACATGATTTGCAAATATTTTTTTCTCATTCTGTAGGAAGCCTTTTCATTTCGTGGATGTTCCTTCGCTGTGGAGACCACGTCAGTGTTGACCACATTAATTCAATGGAAGAAATTAGGCTAGATTGAAGTGTATTTACTATACAGTAGAATGTTAAACAGAAGTGTTTTCTTGAGGTTTTGCTGGTTGCTTGAGTTCCGATTAACGGAAAGTATGCTTACCATTATCCAACATCTACCAATCCCCATGGGTGCCAGTTAACAGAGTCTACTATACTACTTAGTAGGGATTGCTGTGCAATTGAAATGTACAGAGTGGAGTAGGGATATTTAGCCTGTGTAAAAGAAGTAACTAGCATTCTTGAGCCAAACTAGGTGGGTAGAGATGGGAAATGCAGAACTAAGCACTGTGGAAACACCAATTATAGATGGCTAAGGAGTGGGTGGAGACCAGAGAAATTACTGGAAATGCTCATTAGGCTCTAGTTAGCTCCTGGTAGTAAGCCTTGACAGCCTCGAAGACACTGGCAATATAATTATGCTGCAGCAGCTGTTCCTACTACTGCTGTCGCTGCTACTGCCACCACCAAAGCTCTCTAGTGTACCTGAATTGAAACTCAGTGTCTTAGACCTCATTTTGAAGACCCTGGTGGTTTTGGCTAAGGAAGGAGGAGAAAGTGCTCTTTTGCCAGCTGAGTTTTTAGAAAAGATAAGTTCTTCTCTACCATGTACAAAAGAATGTTTCTAGAATGAATTTTGAGGAAGTAAGATTTCTTAAGTGGTGAAACATATTTTAGATTCTAAAGAAAGTATTGTGTATTTCTATGTCTGTTAAATTGAAGTCTGGCTATATTGTAACCTGACTAATAACTTATTTTTCTTTATCCTGGGACGTAATATAGAGCACAGTTTTGCACATTACTCTAAATTTCATCTGCCTTCTTCACTGCTGGTCTGTCAGTTTTTATTTCTTTTACTGTATCTGTCTTTTACATTGCCTCCAATTGCCTTTTTATTTACTACTTTTCATAATTTAAGAATTATGTTGCCTAAATTTGGCTGGAGGGTATGTGGGTATCAATTATATAAATAATACTTGTTTCAGTTATTTCATAGTAAAAAGAATTATAGGTTAAATGAGATGTAGTAGTGTGCTTTTTATAATAGAACTATAGTTTTTCTTGTAAGCTATTTCTCTCACAAAAACTGTAAGACAGGCAAGTAAATGATTATTATGCTCATATTTGTGTTGAGGAAGGTATACAGGGATTTAAATTTGGTTCTTTGAGGAAAACACCAAGGCTTATTTTATGTGCCTAGAAACCTTCCTATTTAAAAATGTAAAGCTATATTCTAGACATGAAGGTTGCTGAATTCTATTGCTAGATCACTGGTTCTCACACTTTGGGTCTCTGGAACTTTTTATACTCTTAAAAAATAATTGAGGATCCCATAAAGCTATTGTTTATATAGATACATCTATCAATATTTACCATATTAGAAATGAAAACAAATTAAAAATGTTTATTATTTCACCTAACACAATAATAAACTTACTCAAAAGGTAACATAAATAAGTTTGCTTTTTTTAATTAATAAAAAGCAGCTATTTAAAATTTTTTTATTTTGAGGAGTGGCATGGTTAACTATTCACAATATTGTTAATGCC
This sequence comes from Lyroderma lyra, assembly GCA_004026885.1. Classification (NCBI taxonomy): domain Eukaryota; kingdom Metazoa; phylum Chordata; class Mammalia; order Chiroptera; family Megadermatidae; genus Lyroderma; species Lyroderma lyra. The sequence continues at coordinate 89,704 of PVJL010002427.1, forward strand.
TGTCTGGCTTAATGGAAGTCATCTGGATTCTCCTTTCTGCTTCTGTGTTTGGTCTGTTGCTATAGGTTCTTTTGTTTGAATTGTGTGAAGACAATTCAGCTTCACAGATACACGTAGTTGGAAAAGGGAGAAGTATTTTAATAGTTTTTCCCCAGATAATTATGGACTGTCTTTTCATTGTATAACTGGACACTGGTCCAGTAGTTTCTTAAGAATCTAAGAAGAATCGAACCTTTTGTTGATTTCAGAAGTGGTGAACTAAAACCATTAAAAGTTTACATCATTTGTAGTAATGCACAGGACACTTGTGTTAGACTCAGTAGGTAATATATTTATTCAAGGGAGGAAGGAATAGGGATGGATAGTGTCATTAGGAAATGGAGGAGTACATTCTTAAGTATTTCTGAGATTCACAGTTATTTCAAATATGAGGGCTGTCCAGAAAGTATCCAGCCATGTAATATGAAAAATAGAGGCCTTTATAGCTGAATTTTTTTCTGGACAGCCCTTGTATATGTAATAAAGGGATCTGGTGAACTACATGATTATTCTGTTACCTGCTAGGAAGTTACCAACTTCTGTGTTTGTGGCTGAGGAGAAGCAGCAGCTGGCAAGTAGGAGCACAAACCATCATTTTTGGAGGAGAGAATTCTAAGGAAGGAAAAGGAATATGATAGTAGTAGCAGTACCTGTTACCTAATAGGATAGTGAGAAATGCAAGATTCCCATTATACACACACACACACACACACACACACACACACACAGACTCTGGTTTTGAAGAAGGTAAATTATTCTTTGTAAAAAGAGATGCCAACACCTACAGACTTTTATGAAAAATTAAAGGGGGCATTTGACTAACATCCTAATTTAGATTGGAAACATCCTCTCATACATGAATGTTGGGAGTGCCATTAATACAGTGGTGGTGTTCTTTTTGTCAGTCTGTAGGTATACTGTTAGAGCCATGTGGTGACCATGGTGATAGTGAAGATGGTTATCTTGAGAGGTAAGCATTTTCTCTTGTTGCTAATTAAGGAATCATTTTGAGATTTGGAGCTCTTAAATTTTGGGGTGAAATTTTTAGTTGACTCTATCATAACATGCATTTTAGATTATCTAAAGAACCAAGGTTCTTATTTTAATGGTAACCATAAAGCATTTTAAATGTCCATAAGTGTTCAGAGGAGGTGCAGATTTAGACAGACATTAGTTACAGCTTGAAAAACATTCAGAAGGAAGAAGAACACAGCCTTCTTGGGGGCACTTTACACTTTCAGTTAATTTGTAGAACAATTGGGAAGTTACTCATACTCTAAATACATCTTTCAGTGAGTTAATTCATAGTCTTGAAACTGTGGATAACCAACTGAAAGATTGTAACATAGTTCCTTCAACAAATATATACAGGATGTATTTGTCCTCCTCAATGTGTCCCAGTACTGCCTTCTTTTTTTAAAAATAAATTTAATGAGGTAACATTGGTGAGTAACATTTTATAAATTTCAGGTGTGCAACATTATATAATTCAATATCTGTGTATACTTTATTGCATGATCACCATACAAGGTCTAGTTTCCTTTTGTTACCATATATTTGACCCTCTTTACCCAATTTGCCCACCAACTCCCACCCCCTCTGGTTATCACCATTCTTTGGTTTTTATCTCCGAGTTTTTGTTTGTTTGTTCATATGTTACTTTTTGTTTTCTATGCCAGTATGAGTGAAATCGTATGGACAGCTTTTGTTCTTTTTGTCTGACTTATTTCACTTAGCATATCATCTTAGGTAGTTGGTGCTTGTTTACCTCCTTGGCCAGCAGTAATGGCAAGGGGATATGTAAGGCAATGAATATTTCAGCCTTATATAGTCTCCATAGATCTCAGGAGAAGCTTTCTAGAATGTTTCAAGTCACTGGGTAGGTTTTGGATTTTGTTAACCTTTTTATGATTCTTTCAGATGTTGCTAAGAAGTATATTGTTAACTTTCTTAGGAAAGATAATTGATATTCTGAAAACAAATCAATAATGTTGTAGACTAGATTGTAAATACTGGAGAAATCCCAAACAACATTACTGATTTGGTGATAGCCTTTGGCAAGGGTAAACTTGCGTTATTGCGTTAATGCCATTATCTCTTAATTGTGAGTAGGAAACCTGTTCTCTGAGGGTAAGTAAATTCTTTGGAGCCATGTCTCTGGAGCGTCCCCATACTCTGAAGGCCCACAGATTTCCTGCTTACAGCAGTTCCTTGTGCTTCCTTTCAGGAGGCAGGAATGATCCTCTTCCAGCCCAGGGAGTATTGGAGCTATGGGCTGAAGATATAAGATTAACAGCATTAACAGGCATCCCCAGAATGATGACATCTGGATTTGATAGAACAATAAGGATCCATTTAGTGAGGACTCAATCTTTTTGGAAAAAGTTCTTTCCTCTTCAACTTGTGTATAGGTTAGCAAACTTATTTTTAGATCCAAAGTTTCTTGGTTAGGTGGATTACATTTGTATGTTTAACACTCACGTTTCTTGAATTTAGGTGATTAAGTCTTTTAGTCTGTTAGGGTAGGATTTAGCTCATCCCACCATTTGCTCCCACTGTAAGCAAAGGCCTTTAAGCTTGCTAGGGAATTTAGTTGTTTCTCATGCTTAGTGAGAATAAGGTATGTACTTGCTGTGTTTTAGATCAAGACTTGTGTTCTGAGTGCACACACTGTTATGGCAGGGTAGAGGCAGTACTTGGTGTATCATTGTAAATTGCCACAGAGTTTTTGGGGAGAAGAACTACCACAGGCATATTGATAACTTACTGTGATATTTGATGCTCTATTGACTGGTCATATAGGTAGGGAACACTTGTGACAGCTTGTTGTAACACTTGTTCTAAAAAAAGGTTAGTTTTTATGGGGAAATAAAAGGGGAATTGAAATTTTAAAAAATTTCCTGTTTACATGTTACCATTATGTTTTGAGGAAAAAGAGGTTTAAAAGTAGTAATTTTGTTTTAATTGTGATAGACTACAGTCAGATTCAAAATATAGGACATAGCTGTACCTTTCAAATGTCATCTTTAAAATGAAAAAAATCTGAGTGGGGGAGTATAAAGCTATTTAGTTAAAACTGATATTTATTTTACAAAATCTTTTCCATTAAACATTCAGTCCTTTTGGTTTCTATTTATTACAGATTTTAATTTTTCTTTTAAGATATTTTTCTTTTTTGATGTGGTTGTGTGGGAGGGTGGTGAATGTTACTTAATTTTTCTAAACCTGAAGTGATTCTGTGGATCTTTTCAGTAGTGTGTGATTTTCAGATATAGGGCTCCAAAGAATGGGCATGTGTCCAGTTGTCATGTTCTTCTCTCACACCCTAAATGCTAACTACATGGGGAAGAGAGGAATTAGGTAAGAGATACACAGTGGTAGTAACTTATGTACCCTTAAAAGACTAATAACTTTATTTGTATTTTTAGGAAAGAATATTTGTCATTTGACAGTGATAAATTGTCGCACTTGATTCTGGTAAGAATTTTCTCTTGATGATTCTTAAAAAGCTGACTAGATTTAACCTACCAGTTATTAATATCTGTTCTTTAACTTTTGGGTTGAGTAGGTTTCAAGGATATTTAAATATAGATACTCTTACCAAATGTTCTGTAGTTAAGCAGCAACTTAATTTGCCACTTTGGTTTGCAAGAAACTTGATGATGAAAACGCTTTCCTGAATTTAGGATCCACACTTTGTCTCCCAGTAACGGATAATTATAAAACTGCAGATTTGGATTTGAAAATAGTTTAGGGGAGTTCCCTGATGGTGTAGTGGCTTAAGGCTTCGGCGCTGACACTGTCAGTGCTGCGGCCTGGGTTCGATTCCCAATCAGGGAACTACCCACATACCAAAAAGAAAATAGTTTAGATGGTGGGAGTGGGGCAGGAATATGTTGGTTGTCTTTACACTGGGTATGAAAAGCTTCATGGTTGTGAAATGTATTCTTTATTTTAAAATACAGGATTCTAGTACCAAGATATGTGATTTGAATGCCAATACTGAATCAGAAGTGCCAGGGGATCAAACTGTTGGTGTTCAGGGAGAAGCAGCATGTGTCCAAATTCCATATTTAGATCTGAAGAATGTTTCTGATGGTGATAAATGGGAAGGTAACTTTATCCACACATACTATTTTCCTTATAATCTTGTTTGTAACTGAAATTACCCAGAGCAGTAATGAGATCACTGCTCTTTTCTGGATAATCTTATTCATTTAGATTTTCCGCTTTCTTTTTCATATAAAAAGAGTGAATGAGTGTTTTTACTTATGCATACTAATGAGAGTATGGGGCACCCATCTTGTACGTGCTGGAAGTTCTTGTCTGATTCGTTAGCTTTGAAGATGGATGCAGGAACTGATGAAAAAAATAAAATCACCCAGGATAGTCTTCTGTTAAGTGTTAAACCAGGTGATATCTTCCAGTCTTTGAAAGGCTAGTATGTTAGGGCTTAATGATCATCAAGAATATTATAAAATATAAATATATATCTTCAAGGGCATTGCTAAGCAAATATTGTACCATATCCCTATATTAGGTTATGAAGGTAATAGGAGTGGGGTCCTAGCATTAGTTGCAAAGGAGAGAAATTTGAATTTAAATTTAAAAAGCAAGCCACATGGGTATATGTATTTGTCAAAACTGCCTTCTTAAAACTTACAAAATATGTAACTCCAGTGAATAATTTACATGCTGAAGTATAAATGGGGAAGTATATTGATATCTGCATTTTACTTTGAAATTCATGAAAAAATAAGATGGTTATGGGACAGGTAAATGTTATAAAGCAAGTATAGTTAATGTTAATGGTAGGTAGCATCTTGGTGATTGACATATGAATGTTCACTGTAAATTTTTAAAACTTGGCTGTATAATTTGTAAACTTTAAAATGTTGGAGGTGGGGAGTAGAAGCAAGCAACAAATTTGATCCAAGAGTCCTTTGGATCATATACCTTCCTTGGTAAAGAGACAATGAGACAACTCAGCAACATTAAATAAAAAGTTACTATTTGTTCACTTGGATGACGATCCCATGGTTATCCACCTTTGGCAAATTAGCTAATGACATATAGTGGCAATCACAACAAGAGGAATTGTAACACCAATAACACGGACTCCTTTTGCCACTTGATCACAGTTGATCCTATTCACCTGATCACAGTTGGAATGTTTTGATTGATTCATTTATAAGATGTAGCAAATTTTTTTTCCCCGTATAAACTCTGTAGGGGTAAGGATGTGCTAAGTTTTATTGCTGTCTCTGCCGCCTCTATTTTTTTTTTCCTCTCTTTTTTTTTTTTTTTTGGTCTAGATGTTCAGAATGCCTAAAGGCATATTTATATGTCTTAGACTGAATTAGGAAGTTGTCTTTTATTTGCTTTGCTCAGGATGTTTGAAATTTATGAAGGTGCTCCCCAGAGTTAGAGGATATGTTAGCATCCTGGTGGCATTGAAGATCAAATGATTTATCCTGGCCTAGTCATTGAAAAGGAGTGCTGGTCAACAGAGCATCCCTGAAGCCACAGTAGGAAAGGAGTGTCACAAAGATGAGGCTGGGATTCTTACAAAAGACTTACACTTCTCTTTTTTTTGGAGGCTGCAGATAAATAGCCCTTTACAACCCTGAGGCTCAGTCCTCATCTTAAGTTTGAAGCATTAAAAAAAAGTTTTTCATTGAGGAGATAGGACATTCTCTGTCCAGCTTCAGCTTTCTGGAGACTTCTCCAAAAGAGCCTAATGCTGGGCTCTCTTTTGTTTCTGTCAGAATCTACCCCTTATAGTTCGTGGTACTGAAGGGAAGTAACTGAATTACTGATTTTTCAATGACTGAGCTGCCCTATTATTCACCTGGCTCAACAGTCTTGATAGGAAGCCATGTAGGCCTCCTCCTGGCTCTTTCAGGAATAGGGATCAGTAACTTACTTACATGTTGAGTGAACTTCTTAGCTATGAACCCTGCATGTACTTGGAAGAATGCTGTTAGCAGACTACGTTGTTCCTTCCAACTTTGCCACCAATACAAAGATTGATTTGCTACAACTAGGAGTTAAGGTATTCTAAATAAAGTAGACTCTCCGTTAACCAGATCTCAAGCCAGTGACTTGAGTTCTGGTTAACGAAGAGTCTACTTAACATTTATCCGGCATCTACCAATCCCCATGGGTGCCAGTTAACGGAGAGTCTACTGTAAAATCTTCCTTAAGCGACTGAATTCCTTTAGCCCCTAGACACCTTGGAATCAGAGACATACCTTGTTTGAATGTGACTCCTCATAGACAAGTGGAGTGACTTCAAATAGAGGCCGACCTCACTCTTCCTAAGTGTGTGGGTTTTCTTTTTTGTATTGCTCAAAATATAATCAGTAATGCAGTTAGCAGCAGATAGCACATATTTACCACCAGTATGAACTTGTAGCAGCTGTTCAAAAGGTCTTGGTTTTTAATGGAAGTGGACAATACCTTTCCTTCAGATTCTCTTCTAACTCTTGAATGAAAAAACAGTAGAATCTTCAAAGAGCAGTTAGTCTAAGTGAGAGATATTTCTGTCAAATCAGTTATACTGAAAAGCTTCAAATAGTTATCTGGTTAAGAGTTTTCATTTCTTTAGTTTTATGTTTGAGTTTAATAAAACAGTACTACTTTTATTTTTTTGCCTTGTTTGCTGAAATGGAAATGTATGTTTGTATTTGTGTTTAAAGTTTGGTTAGTAGTAATTTCTTTGAATAAAGTTTTTGAGCTGAATTGCCTAACTGGCTTTAGGGAAATGTTTTTGGTATTTTTGGCTTTGTGTTAGTTATGTGTATGGTTTGTTCTGACTGTGCTGTGTGTTCACTTTAGTATTTTTTGCCATTTTTTCCATTTTATTAGCGTCATGCCCTATCACTTTTCCCCTCATTGATTTCAAAACAATGCATCTGCAGAGAGATGGGGAGGGTAAGTATGGTTCACCATAGTTTAGTTTTTTTTGCCTTTTTATGATTCACTTTGTTTGCCTTCTTATTAGCCCTTCTCCTGCTGTCCCCATATAGTAGGAAAACTGTTCTGGGTTAAAAGTGTTACCCAGAAAAAATTGTTTTTGTTATTTCTCTCTTTTCTTAAAACAGGAGATTTCTCGCAAAATGTTTATTACCAGTTAGTTATTTGCTGGGAAGCAGGTACAAGGGTTGCTTTGAAAATCACTTTATTGCTGGGTTTATTGTGGGATTGCACGCTTTGTACCCAATATTTAATTATCAGATTGATCTGAGCTTTAAAAATTAACTTAATTATGTCTTCATTACTCTGAAAAAAAGTAATGCTTTTAATTGCTAATGCATAAAGTTAAACTAAATTACTAAAGTAGCATTCCTTAGCTATTGTGTGAAGAAAAAACATTCTTGACTTTTTGACACTGTCAAGCCATCGTTGCATCTAAAAATACTTGAAAGCTCATTTTTGTTATAATCAGCCATAGCATCAAAGTTTTAAATTGTAGTTATAAAGTTAATGTGTAGATAGAAGAATAAAAAGTATCCCCCGCTTCCCTCTCAGACTCCAGTGATATTTGGAGTATGTTTGTGGACTGTGTGTTTATCTGTATGTGTTCTGTATGTGATCAAACCTTACATGGGCAAGAATATCAAATACATCAATGTGGTTTCATCTGAGAACATATAGGATAACCAATAAAATACATGCACTTAAGGAAAAGTGCTGTTAAATTTTGTCTTGATAATACTGTTGGATGTTTAATTATTAAAATACATACTCTACTCAGGAATGTAACAGAAAATAACCACCACAGTTTAATATTAGAGGCCAAGTGCTGTCAGGTGAGTTAGCTATTCATTTGGAAATATTAGAATTTTGGGGGAGTCAGAGAGCTTCATTTGGTGAATGTTCTATATAGCATGGGGAATAGCTTCCACCACCTCTTAACATAGCCACTTGACAGTGAGGGACAATTCATTTATTCACCTGGCAGCATTTGGCTAAGTTAAATTCCTAAGGACTTTTAAGTGTTTATCATTTCTAAATGAAAACTTTCCCTCCTTGAACATAGCATTTGATACAGTTTTAAAGAGCTTGACAGTGTCCTTTTCTTGCTGAGACTGGGTTCAGAAATTTAAGGTCTAAATCTTTATATGAATATAGAACCCTAGGCTAAAAAATGAAGCTCAGGCAATTTTAAACTATAGTAGACTTTATGAAGATCCTAGTATCTTTTGTTTTGTTTTTCTAAAAAAAAGTATCATAAAAATGGTATGAACCGGGAGTTCCCTGATGGTGTAGTGGCTGGGCTTCAGTGCTGTCAACACTGCGGCCTGGGTTCAATTCCCAGCCAGGGAACTACCCACATTAAAAAACAAAAAAGGTATGAACCTCTGCATAATGATATAATTTAAAGAACATGTAGCTGATAGTGTGACTTTTTCCATGTGGAACCAGGAGACCCATGGTACTATTGTTTGTGTTTGTTTTACAGAGCCATTTCCTGCTTTTAAGTCTTGGCAGGAAGACTCTGAGTCTGGAGAAGCTCAGCTCTCTCCACAAGCTGGAAGAATGAATCATCACCCCCTGGAAGAGGACTGTCCTCCAGTATTATCACACCGTAGTTTAGATTTTGGGCAAAGCCAGCGTTTCCTACATGATCCAGAAACGTTGGATTCCTCATCTAAAGCACTTTCTTTTGCTAGGTATATGATTTTTTATGTACTTATGAGAGGTAATTCCTAGTATGAACCAGCTCCTTTGAGAGATTTAATCCTCTAGACCTGCATTTCAAGACTCTCTCCCCTATTTCATGAAGCACATTCTTGTATTTAAATTTTTTTGGTTCCTGAATTCTGTGTTCATTGAGGTGTAGTGTTTGGGATTTGCTCTCTAATAGATATTTTCTCACAATGTATTTATTCATTTAATCATCTATGATTAAAATACAGAACTCTGGAATGCAACCAGCAAGTGGAGCTCACCAATCCCTATTGCTTTTATCGTCAAAACTTTAAATTAAATAAATTCTGTCAAAACCTTTCATTTGCTGTTTGAACACCAAAAGAGCTCTGAGCTGCCTAGGTATCTGTTTCCTTTCTGCCTTTGCCCATACAACTTTTGAATGATTCCAAATTGTTTTTTTATCAACACTTTCATTAGCTAATTTTGTTGTCTGTAACACTATAGTGTAAGTTGCTTTTTTGTTTTTTTAGTGTTAGGGAAATGCTCCTCAGTAATAGTATCATGTTTTATCAGGGCAATAAAAGATACACTGGTGTTGGTAACTTGAAAATTTAACAGTGTTTGCCTCTTGTTTTAATTCAGGATTCGAAGATCATCCTTTAGTTCAAAAGATGAAAGAAGAGAAGATAGAACACCATATCAGTTAGTCAAGAAACTTCAGAAAAAAATCAGACAATTTGAGGAACAGTTTGAAAAGGAAAGAAATAGCAAGGTAAATTTGTAGCATTGCCCAGAGTGAGGCAGATGTATTGGAGCTGGGAGAAGGTATTTTGGAGAGCATTAGTCTATCTCTTTTCTGGAGAGAGAATAAATCTGAGATGCCCAGAGAAACAGTGATCGTACAGATTATGTACTCCTTAGCCTCGTAATTCTAGGCCAGTATTCTTATCATTTTTATATTTCCATTGTTAAAACAGCTTGTAGAATTTTTAAAGTAAATGCTTTCCATTGACAAAATTATGTCAATTATTATGTTAATACTATTTCTGCTCCCTCAAAAACCACAACTACCAAGAGTGGCAGGTGGAGAAAGAGAATTTAATAATTTTTAATAATGAAGTATAGTCTTATGTATGGAGTTAGAAGACCTGTATTCAAATCTGGCTTCTGCCAGTTGCTAGATCCTGCTCTGAGAGCTTTACTTAATATCCTGCCCTATCTACTTAAAATAAGGTAAGATGAAATGAGAAGTGAGTGAAATCTTTGCTGTGGAAACTGTAAAATACTACTCTGGCATAAATTAACATAACCATTGCTTACTACGAAGGTGTCAGTGACTCTTATCCTTAATTTTTCAGCCTTCCTACAGTGATATTGCAGCCAATCCAAAGGTATTAAAATGGATGACAGAGCTTACCAAACTGCGGAAGCAAATTAAAGGTATAAGATGTGGCATGTTTATAATACATTTGCATTTTTAAACTAGTCTTCATAATGTCTATGAGAATTATAGTTATAATTTTGATCATATTAAATCTTGGACACTGTTGCCAAAAGTATGTTTTCTTTTGTTCTTAGTTAGAGTCAAAACTGCAGCACTATAGTCTTCCAAATGTCTTTCCTGTGTTTTAATTAGTAGTAGTCTTGTGAAAGGTACCCTAAATTGTATATTCATAAATGATAGTATGCTATATTTCAGGTATTAAGCAGATTTGGTTTTTGGTAGGTATTTCATCTAAGACTAAGATTATCTAATCATAATAAACTGTTTATACCACAGAGACTAAATTATAAGTCTTTTTGAATCAGGAACTAGGTCTGTGTTACTGGGCATCAACCCAGTTCAGCAACTGCTAAGATACATTTACTCTGTGGGAGTTTAGTGAACATGTTTTAAAATAATTTTTAAAACTTAAAAAAGTATCTGTACCAAGTATGGGTTTATTATCTGGAGCATCACATTTTGGTTCATTCATTTGGATTTACGCAATCAAAATTTTAGTATCTTTAAGTACCAAGTACTTACAGACATCTGAGGCTATCACAGTGAACAAGACAGACATTATCCCTGTTGTCATTGAGTTTACATTCTTGTGGTTCCCTGTTATTGAGTTTACATTCTTGTGGTTAAGTTCTCCCATCTCTTCTTTAGAATTGTTTTCTACAGTTCTATTCAGCATTTCCTTGCTTAATGCCAGTTTCCAACCAAATTTAATTGTCATTAAATGAGGAAAATTAGTTTCCAACTAATTTTTAAATTTTCTTATGCTGTTATTGTCCTATAGCCCATTCTCTTCATAGCAGACAGAATTACCTTTTTAAAAACTATGTTACTGTCTCATTCAAAGCCCTTCTTCAGTAGGCTTCCCTTTCCACTTTGAATGAAGTACAAATTCCTTGCCATGCAGTCCTCCTTCATATATGTAATTTAAATATTTCATGTGACCTTGAAATATCTGAGCCTCTATGCTGTTAATGTATGTTTTCTTGTTGTATATCATGTTCACTGTTTATTCTTTTGACCTAATGGCATTTTAGCTAAAATCAGTATTACTAATCTATCTTCTTGGTTCTGAAACATAGATGCAAAACACAAAAGCTCTGATGGAGAATTTGTACCTCAGACACGCCCACGTAGTAACACTCTTCCAAAAAGCTTTGGCTCTTCTCTAGACCAGGAAGATGAAGAGAATGAAGATGAATCCAGGGTCCTTCAGAAGGAGAAGAAGCCATCCAAGGAAGCAACACTTGAACTTATTCTGAAAAGACTGAAAGAAAAACGTGCTGAGAGATGTCTTCCAGAAGATATCAAAGTAATCTTGAGTTACTGTGTTTGCCCAGACTAGCCTTTAAGAGTCCCTGAAATTAAATTACCACAGTGTTATAGAGGTGTCTAGGTACTCTGTCTGGCCCAAGCCTGCTCCCCAAGTTTGCATACATAGAAACATGTTTTTATCACCCCACCACAAGTGCCTGATCATTCACAGTAATAGGACCAGAAAAACTAGAATGCTGATCTGTTCATTTATATTGGAGGCAGTTGGTAAGATGAGTGTGTAAAGAACATCAAATAACTTGAGTTTTAATCCTGCTTTGTATCTTAGTAGTTTGTATGTATTGAGTTCTTAGCTTATGCCTGGCCCTTACTGGTTATATTATGTGCATTCTCTGCCACTGAGTCCCTTTGACAGCCCTATGACTTACATGGTTAAAATATTAACACAGTATGGTTGTTTTGAGGATTAAGTGAATGAAATTTTTGAAGAAGCATTACTCACTAAAGCCCATGCCTTGGTCAGTCCTGGTCAAAGCACTTGACAACCCAAATAATTTATCAGATGAGATTTTTGGAGAGAGTGCAGAGGTAGATGATCTCAGTTGAACCTTTGTCCCAGCAGTGATGAGTCCTGTTGTGAATTCTTGTCTTGACAATTCATGTTTAGAATATTTCTCTCCTTTGAACAGAGCTGGGTTAGAAATTCAAATTCATTTTCTCCTCCAACCCTTCTTGTTTTTAGATTTTGTGTTAGAGCTTTATTCAGATTCATTATCCTAGGTTTAAGGTTCAAGCTTGAGTTTGAAGTCACAGTGTTTTATGGAGTCTACACCAGGCATGTTCCCCCTGTGGCCCAGGATGGCTTTGAATGTGGCCCAATACAGATTCTTAAAAAATAGGAGATTTTTTGCGACCTTTTTTTTTTTTTTTAAGCTCATCAGCTATTGTTTGTGTTAGTGTATTCTTTGTGTGGCCCACGACAATTCTTTTTACAGTGTGGCTCAGGGAAGCCAAAAGGTTGGACACCGCTGGCCTACCTCTAGCTGTTGTCTACTGAAAATATATAATCTAAAGTGATACTGTTATAAGAAGATATTATTCAGTGAAATTTTTTTCTTATTTTGCTACTCTGGTGAGAAACAGGGTGGTATTATCTAGTCCTAGAATTAAGTAGAGAGTTTATTTGGTTTAGTGTTGCAGTGTGATCTGTGAATGTTAAATCCTATGGAACAAGGGGGAAAGTTCTATGTGCAAATAAATTTGGGTTGTCTTGCCTATTCTAGTACCATTTAGAGTACTAAAAGTTGTGAGAAGAGTTTTGCAGGATAAAGAAAGTACCAGGAAGGGAAACTGAGGTAATTGATTAGGAATCTAAGATCACAAATTGACAATTTTTTCAGGGTCTTTCTACTGTACTGCTGCCAGATTTTCTTAATAGTTAAGGAGAAATACTGGATTATAAAACCTATACTGTGTATGCGTGTGTGTGTGTGCACACTCAAAAAATTAAAGCTATAATGTCAGTAAAAAACTATGTGCAAAGTTAAATAACAGGCATACTGTGTGCTAAGTAGGCAGTTTTGTAAATGCCTTTACAACAGATTAACTCATCTGGTCCTCATTAAAGCCCTATGAGGTAGGGTGAAGTAGCTCCCATTTTGTAGATTAGGATATTGAACAAAAAGAGTTTAAGTAACTTACCTGAGGTCACTAAACCTGTATTTGTAACTTACTCAGATAAAATATGAATGAAGCCACCAAAGAGGGTGGGTACGTACTTACTAGAAGATCAGATTCTGCAGGAGACTGAAAAATGTTGCCTGCAAATCCACAAACAGAGCTTGGATTCTTACTAGCCTAGGCTAGAGTGCTGGTTGGCTGCCTTCTAGCCTGACTACTTACATCGTGGGGGTAAGGACAACGATGATGGTGCCAATGGTAGTTCTTTTTTTCCCCCTCTAGAAAATGACAAAAGACCATTTGGTAGAAGAGAAAACTTCTCTCCAGAAAAGTCTTCTTTACTATGAAAGTCAACATGGAAGGCCGGTAATGTCTCTCTCACTAAAAAATTTGATTTTTTATCTTAAAAAAGAGGACAAATCACTTTTATGGCCCCCCCAATCCTCAGAGCTGTTTTATAGAGTATTCTTTCTTGTATGTGGGAGATTTTCTATTTAAATTTTTTAACAATTTGGGGGAAGTCATATTGCTTAATGTTTTAGACATTTTAGATTTCTGATAACTAGGTGCTTACCATTTTTCTTGCTTCAGGTGACCAGGGAAGAAAGGCACATTGTTAAACCTCTCTATGATAGATACAGACTTGTAAAACAGATGTTGACAAGAGCGAGCATCACTCCTGTCCTTGTAAGTAAACCATGAAAATATTTATCGAGTTAATTTTACTGAGATCTACACTTAAAAAATAATATGATGGTGTATGGAAGAATGGCATAGACGAGGTAACAAGAATTGTATATGCAGAATGAGGTCATTCATTGCTTTTAAAAGAATAGGAAAATAATAAGTGCCTACTGCTATCTCCCAGGCACTTTTATAAACATTTTTATGTATGATTATGTAATTAAATCTTAACAAGTCACAACAGGTAACAGGTGATAGCCTCATTTCACACATGATGAAGCTGAGGCTGAGGAGTGATGTGCTTAGGGTCACCTACATTGTGGAATTAAAAAACATACATTCCAGACCCTTGCTTGGTTTTTTTCCATTTAAATTCATGTCTGAAAACATATTAGTTTTGTGATGACCATCATGCTGATGTACAGGTAGTTGCACAATAATATAAACTGATGTTTTCAAGTTCATCTTTTTAAATAAAAAGGTCATTAAAATAATGCTTATTCATATTTGTGTACATTTTTAGAGAAAAGTGAAAACTCTTAATACTTACATGCAAATTAAATGCTATCCCTAAATTAACCATTAGATAATATGGCTTTAGATTTCTCTCTCAAGTAGAAACAGCAGGTAGTCCATTTTGCATCTCATAGGAATTAATTTACGGAGCTTACAGTTTGCTCAGGCTTGCAGGCCATTTTTATGTTGATAGCCACTTGCACGGGGGTTTCCTTCAGGCTTTGATCACCTGATAGCTCATTAGAAGGTTCATGTTGGCCTTCTGAGCATGTTTTATGTAGCCCTTTGATAAACGGATTGTTTTTTAATTGGCCATTTTTTTTAAGTTGGTCATCTCTATTTAGATATAGTCAGTTTTCAACAAGGAAAAAATTCTATATAGTTTATATTCTTTGCACATGGAGTTTATTTAATACAGATTTTATTCTTTAATTACAAGGTATTTTTGTGTCACTGACAGTTTCATAATTTCGTAATAGTATAGTCTTTGAAGTTCTTTATGAAAAACATTTTAGAACTCAAGTTTGTTTTTAAACACTGAGTCTATAGGAAGCATTTCTAGATCTTATGGACTCCTAAATATGACTATTAATAAAGAATGCCAGGACAATTCAGTAGGAAAGAGTAGTTTGTTTGGTTTTTTTTTCCAACAAATAGTGGTTGGACAACTGGCTGTCCACACGCAAAAAATGATGACCTTATGCAATATTTATCTTAAAAGGGATTATAGACTTACATGTAAGAGCTAAAACTGTAACTTAGGAATAGAAGAATAAATCTTTGTGACCTTGGATTAGGCAATATTTTCTTAGATATCTGTGACCAAAACATAGTGAGAAAAGAAAAAATAAATTGGATTTCATGAAAATTAAAAACTTTTGTGCATCAAAGGACACTTAAGTAAAAAGACAACCCATAGGATGGGAGACAATGCTTGCAAATCATGTACGTGATACGAGACTTAATAGCCAGAGTATGTAAAGAGCTCTTATACTTCAATAATAAAAAGATGAATAACCAAATTAAAAAATGGGCAAAGGACTTGAATAGACATTTCTCCAGAGAAGATATATAGTCATTAAGCACATGAAAAGATGTTCAACGTCATTAGTCATTAGGAAATGCAAATGGTAACCATATTCAGATGGCACTTTATATCCACTAGTATAATTAAAAATAATAATGTTCTTGGAAAGGATATGGAGAAATTTGAACCCTTACATACTATTTGTGGGAATGTAAAATAGTACAGCCACTTTGAAAAAGCCATTTTCCTGCTCGGGCCCACTTCTACCCTTGCCATTCGAGGCCCTTGAGCCACTCCTGCTCGGGCCCACTCCTACCTTTTTACGGTGTACTTTCCCTTTTAATAAACTCTTTCACCTTATTTTCCTTTCAAGAAACTGCTTCTTGGTTTCAATTCTAAGAAAAAGAAAAAAAAACAGTTTGGCTGTTTCTCAAAAGGTTGAACACGGAGTTACTATATGACCTATCAATTCTCCTGTATATGCCCAAGAGAATTAAAAACATGTCTATGCAAAAACTTGAATACAGATTTTATAGTAGCATTATTTCTAACAGCTAAAATGAAGAAACAATCCAAATGTCCAGCAACTGATGGATAAATAAAAGTGGTATATCCATATAGTAGAATATTTTTCAGCTACGAAAATGAATGAAATAGTCATACATGCTATACAGCATTGATGAACCTTGAAAATATTTATGCTAAGTGAAAGAAGCCAGACACAGAAGGCCACATAGTGTATGATTCCATTTATATGAAATAGCTAGAATAGGCCAGCCCATTGATACAGAAAGTAGATTAGTGTTTGCTAAGGGCTGGGGGTGAGGTCGGGAGGGCACATGAATAACAGCTGATAAATGCAAGCTTTTTGGAGTGGGGAGGGGTAATGAAATGTTACAGAATTAGATAATGGTGATGGTTGTACAATCTGAATATACTGAAAACCACTAAATTATACACTTTTAAAATGAATTTTATGGTATGTAAATTATATCTCAATAAAGCTATTAGTTTTTCAAAAGGAGTGTATAGGGGTCCTTTACCAAACTGGTTGCCAGCAATTGTTAAAAAAGAAAAATGCTCCCAATTAAATTTTATGCCATGCTTCCTTTTATCATTTAGAATTTAAAACATATTTACTGAATGAGCTCTTTTATAATTATCTAGACATGAATTACCATTAATTACCTTTATGCATACATAACAAGAAAATATGTGAACTAAAAAAATTTACCAAGGAATTCCTAAAAAATTAAAAGCAGATTGGTAGGAATTTGAAACTAAAGTTTAGTATGGTATGTGTTCTATGGTGAAGTGAAGCTTCATTGAACACTTTAAATACTTAAAATGTAAACCATCTGTATGTTGATTGTTACAGGGGTCTCCATCTACCAAGCGAAGGAGTCAGATGTTACAACCAATTATAGAAGGAGAAACTGCACATTTTTTTGAAGAAATCAAGGTAGTCCTTAAGAGAAATCATTCTCTGATCTCTTTTCTAAAGGAAGAGTTATAAGTCATGGCCTGTTTGATTCTCTGGATATCTTTTTAGGAAGAAGAAGAAGACGGTATTAGTCTATCCTCTGAGTTAACTGACATCTTGAAAAGTGCTGTACAGGCACAGTCTTCATTGGAAAACTCAGAATCTGATGTTGAAGAAAATCAAGAAAAACTGGCTCTGGATCTCCGATTGTCAAGTGCTAGAGCAGCTTCTATGTATGTGACTTTTGCCTATTTGTATAAAAATATTTATGTCAAGAAACTCAGTGTTAAATAATCGAGCACTTGGAAGGAATACAGTACTTCAAGAGATACCCTTTTCAAAAAGTGTAATCTACAAATATGTGTCGTCAATCACATTTTTTAAATTAAACATTTGTGTTTTGCAAATTAAATACATTAAAACCCTACATTTGCTGCATAACAAAGTTTAGGAGTCAGCTGAGTGTTATCTGTTATGTCCCCTGTCTTGACTGACTGTGGTTCTTGGCTCCGGCTTCGCTTTATGATCATCTGGGAAGATATTTTTAAAGTATTGCTGCAGAGTCCTACCTGCAGTGGTTCTGATTTATTTGGTCTGGGGTGGAGCTTAGACACTGGGATGTTCTACAAGCTCTCCAGTTGATTTTAGTTTGCAGCCAGTGTTCAAACCACTGTTAGGAACATAAGGAGTCAACAGTGCTTTTCAGTAATGTTGTCTTCCCATTTCAATTATAGGCCTGAATTACTGGAACAACTTTGGAAAGCCAGAGCTGAAAAAAAGAAACTACGTAAAACATTACGGGAATTTGAAGAAGCATTTTATCAACAAAATGGAAGGTTTGTTGAGTATAATAAAATTGACTCCTCTTTCTCATTAAACTTTCAAGTGCCTATATGTTAAAGAAATAATACAGGAGTAGAAAGAAATTGTGCATATAATGATATTAGCATTGAAAATAAAACTAAACATCATTCCTTTATACTTTCAAGGCCTCCTGTTAATAGCAAGGAAAAGACAGAGCTGGAGTAAACAACATCTGATAAAATATTTCAAAGTTGTCCTAGGGAGGCTTGGTTGAGTGGAAACTATTTTATTTCCTTAATTCTGCATCCTCACCCTTTTGGAAGTGTTTGTGAAATGAGATGTTAGAAAGGGTTCCATAATATGAGTGGTATCTTCAGTCAGTTTGGATTCTTAATACTGAGACCATTGGCTGCTTAGGGTGTGTGTTGGTCATTGCAGGCTGTCCATTTCCAAGGTGGGTAACAGCATAGCAGTCATGTGGCTGCTGTAATACAATATGGCAAGTTGCCATTATCTCATGAGTTGCCATTGATGCCCAGTTAACTCAGGGAGGCTCTTTTAAAAGTAAGAAAAATAAGTTTTAATTCAAAGGTGACCAAATATGAGGGCTATCTCAGGTCTCAAAACAGTTTTTCCATGTAATTGAGTAGTCTTACCAAGCCAGTGGCTATATTACAAAAATGTTTTAACTTTAAATTAACTTGAGAGTCTTCTATATGTGTTGGCAAAAATGGTTTGAAAAAAAATTCAGGTGCAGGAATGCATTTTCCAAGTACCTTCTAATTCTTTGTCTTATTGAAGGAAACTTTGCTTATAATTGTACTTAGGATGGTTTGATGCTTTACCTAGTGATTAAACTGAATTGCATTGGGTCATTAATATAAACTAAAGAAACAATGTTTTTGCTACAGGTAAGATATTTTACTTTTGCATTTCAATTCACTGAAGCCACAGTTAATGTATGAAATGGCTCACTGTGGCCCTCTAGCACGTAATATACACTCACCCACCTGACAGAGTCTAACAATGTATGTATTAGTAAAATACTACCTTTGATTATTTACAGTGATCATTGATAAGTGTACCATTTAATTGTCAATAGAGAAATCCATTAAAAAATACTTTAGGATTGTTCCTTGGGGATGGGGGCAATTAGTCCAATAAATTTTTTTCTTGCAGTTTTTTATTTGAACTTATATTTGGCAACATTGTGTCTCACATTAGGACAATTTCTGGGACTTTATTTTTCGGATGATCTCTAGAATATTACAAGTTTTATTTTCTTCCCTAGGAATGCCCAGAAAGAGGACCGTGTCCCAGTGCTTGAGGAGTACAGGGAGTACAAGAAGATCAAAGCCAAGCTTAGGCTTCTTGAAGTTCTTATCAGCAAACAAGATTCTTCAAAATCCATATAAAATACGCTCCTTGAAAACATTATAAAATCACTTGTATTCCCTGAAGCTGTCATCGTGTGTACTTGGCTGGTACTTGAGTTCATTTGTCAGGCGCTCAGAGAGTCTCATTTTGTATCTTGGTTGTGGTGCCACTGGGGTGTTAGTAGACCTTCTCTAGGAAGCACAGTGTTCCATACTAACCACAGACTGTCCTCTCCACCTTTAGCAAACATACAGTTTTCTTCATTGTTTTGTACTACAGATACATCCTGTTAGCAAAAGACTAATATTTTAGCTTTTCAACTTCAAGAACTTTGGAAATACAAGCTTTTTATTACCAACTTTATTATTTTTTTCATTGCTGAAGAAAATTGAGAGGAAAATCTTCAGTTGCCTTTTTCTTACAGAATGACTGAGAATTTGAAAGAAAAGCCTATAAATGTGCACATATGCAACTATGTTCTGTGTTTTCCTAGAAAACCAAAATCAACTGAAGTTTCAAGTCCCACTGTGGAACACATTTCTGTTTAATTCCAAAGTGACACTTTTTCACAGGTAGTGTTAGCAAAATTTTGCTGTTCAGTGGTCACACAGCTCCTGGTTACAGATAACTTGAGCGTCAACCAAGAAGTGACCTTGCTTATACTATAGTGAAAACACACATCACACATCACACATCACACATCACACATCACAGAACTGAATCATACCACATGCTGCCTATGGGATTTTTAAGTTACTGTTTGTTTCCTCAGTTACTGTTTATCAGCTGATGACGATGTGATTTGTCTGGATCAGATCCTACATTTTCCCCAGCCCTGCCCCCTCACCCCCAGATAATGTGAGCAAATAGCCATGTCAGTATGTAGGGATTGTGATGGTGCTCAGATCTGTGTGTTCAATCAGATGGGCCTACATTGGCAGAACCATTATGCCTGAAGTGAATCTGTTCTCAAACAAGGGCTATACCACTGCATTTTTACATGTACCTTCAGGGGGTTGCATCCTTTCTTTTCTCTTACTAATCAGCAGAATTTATAAAACATCCTCAGTCACATGATGTTTAAAGCAGCTGGTTACAAGATGTATAGTGGCATGCCCCTTGTCGTACTTCAAGAATATCTTTTTTCTTTGGCTTTGCATAGCTTTTCTTCAGGTACTCTCCTGGTATCATTCTGCTAATCATTTTCACAGAATAGTGACTTTATTTGTGCTAACAGTATAACAGTCATTAACAGCATATTTTGGTCAGGCTTAAATGTTAATTTTTTTCCTAGTGCTTCTTTGGATTGATGAGTGTCTCACTTTGATTGTGCCCATGTTTTGCATGCAGTGACTCATGCATGGTTTTCTTAACTAGCTAATATTAACAATTTGTTCCATACAAAAACGGACTTTTGTAACATCCTTTAATATTAAAGATGAGGGAAGCATGAACCTCAGACTTCTGGCATTATTACATAGTAAGCACATGAAGTAGTTTGATAATACGTAGCATTTCTAGTACTTCACATATTACCTGTGTGTGCAATGCCTTTTTTTGCAGGGAGGGAATATTCATTGGTAGTGAACATACAGTTGGGGAATAAAGCACTAAATCCAGCCCTTTTCATGTGGTTTCCTTTTGATATAGCTAGGTTATTCATAATGTATACCTAGAAAAGTGAAATTGAAAATGCCAAAAAGTCACTTTGATTTAAATCCATCATGCAGTGTACATTTAGTTAATTTCTTTCAGTCTCCAGACAGGAGTAAATCTAAACATCTAATTTAATGTGCACTGTATATTGTTTTATATGAATGTTTTATTTTATATACCACATGCAAAAATGTCCATATGCACTATTTAAATGTTTTAAATAATATATTCCTTCTTTATAATGCTAAATCTATATGAGTACCATATTTTTATAAGTCAGTGGCCTGACTGTTTTCATTTTAGAATTAACAGCTGCTTCATGATGTTGGTTGTTCACTGTTAATGTTTGGCTGCAAGTAGAATAGATAAAAGTGGCATGGCAGCACTTAGGCTGTGTGACAGTATTGTGTGTCGTAGTGGAGCAGTAGGTGGTAGAATTAGGTAGTTTTTGATAGTTTTACTTTGGTGTAAGTAAAAACTTTATATCTATATACAAATAATATATAGATATATATGACCACCAGTATAATTGCATTGCTGTGTCTGGCACTTCATTGTATAGACTTTTGTAATAAAAGAACTTCAATGTTCTAAGTGATTGTAAATGTTGTTTGTATGTTTGTTTTTTCACTAGATGTTGAAAAAGGAAAAACAGAGACCTCAAATGTTCCCACGTCTCATTGTGTTCAGGCTTTCTTTGAATTAACCCATCCCAGGACCATATTGGGGACAGCAGGGTTAGTAAATCCCCTGCCTGACGACGGCTCTGGGAAATGGAAAGTCAGGGAGAGACCATGTTGCTGATTGCCTTGTGGAAATGTAGGGAGAAGCTGCAGAGAGCATAGCCAGGAGTTGTTGCAGTGAGTTACCCTGTTAAGAATATTTGGCATGCAGTCTCTAAAAGAAGAGCTGGGCCTGAGGAAGGTGGGTAGATTTAAAAACTTCTTTGGAGCACCAATGTGGAAGTTGAGTACTATGGTCAAATGCTGTTGCTTGGGCTAAGGGGACCTACGGCTGTCCTAGGAGGGCTATGTAACCTAAGGGAGTTCGAAGAGTTTGCTTCCAGTGTCCAAAATGCCAGCCATGCGCAACTTTCCAACTGTCCAAACAGGGATTTTACAGCACTCTCATTTACACTTTTCAAATATAACTCAACTTTTTGTAAGCCTGATACTCCTACCTTGCTCTTTATTTTTTAAAGTGGTTTTTTTTTTTTTTGCTTTAAAAATAGTTGGGGAAGCACTTTGGGGAAACTTGAGATCTGTTATGTTAGAAACTGTCTAGAGATAAATTTCCAGTTTGAAGATATTAGTGAAATTTCTATAGGTGGTTGGGAAATTTGTTCTTTTACACTTTAGCTTTTTATAGGAGACTTCAAATTGGGAAGAATGGAGGTGAGATTATTTACTGTGGGTATTATATGATGATTTTACAGAACCCTAAGCATTTATATATGGTCAGAGGAAGGTGAAAGATGGTACATAATGAAAAAACACCAACAGTTCTAATACTCCGTGGAACACTGAGAAAACTCTTTACCTACTTACTAAACTATTAATTAGAGACCTGCCCCATGGACTATGTAAGCAACTTTCTTTTGTACTTATCCCTGGAAATCAATAATAATACCTTATAAAATTCTCTTTGAATCAATATGTGTATTCTGGAGGCATGTTGTAATAAATGCTTGGATTGTACAATGGGTCCCATTCAGGGACACTTCAGTCCTGGAAATCATTTGATGATGATGATTGGCACTGATGATAGATAGTTGGATGATAGGTGATTTAGTGTCTTTAAAGTGTACCTGCAACCAGGTTTAGGAAATGACTCAATACATGACTAAATCTTTGTTAGACATGTTCAATGATTGCATCACAGATTCTCACCTCACTTGACTCAGTAGGGTAGAGCTGAAACCTTGCTCATCACTCGGTTTAGTTTTAAACTGATGTAGAGTAATTCTTTCTCCAACTCCACTGCATATAAAAAGAGGCTAGAGGATAATTTAGAAGAGAATGAGTAATATACTTTTGTGCATGAAGAGACAACAGGTTATTAGTGTCCACTGTGAAATTATTTGCGTGGAAAGACAGGATTTTAAGCTAAAACAAGCTTAATATGGTCAGTTATGGGTCTAATATTGTAAAGCTGTGTGGAGAACAGTATCTGCTACGTACATCCAAGTATAAATGGCAGTTCCTTTTATTTAAGAGATTTAAGGATAAAAGCAATTTAAGGATAAAATCATAAGGTCTCACTCTCACCTTATATTTAAATAAAAGGAGCCTTATGCTTTCAGTTTAAAGTTGGGTAAAAGAAAATTTGAAGAAAATGGCATTTTAGCAGAATGAGGTTCTGGATTCAGGAAAATAATGTGTGTAACTCGTGTCCCCAGTCCCCATATCGTAATAGTACCCTAGTACCTTGTTTAGAACAAATGCTTACTCTCGAAATTCTTGTTGAGAGACAGGTTGGTAGTCATCTTCAATTTCTGAAGAATAATACTTTCTCTCAAGCCTTTCTTTCCATTTTTTCATCTGCTCTGCACTTCGAATCTCCTGGCAAGTTAGAAGAAAAGCATAGGCTATAATCTAAATTTTTCTCTATTTCAAGTTTTCGCACACAAGTTTGACAGGGTCAAGAATCTTAAACTATACTCTCCTGCGATTTTGAGCTCCACTGGGTTTTTACCCTGCCAGTTTTTTGGTCTTTACATCAGCAGAGTCACTTCAGAGGCCCCGATGTTTGTTAAAACTGCTTGGCATAGTTAGGGGATTTTAAAAATTATAATTATCAGCTTATTCTTTCTTCATTGACTCTTGCCCTCTGCATCTCCAGCTGAGTTTCTTCCTGATTTTCACTTGGCCAAAGGTGAGATGTTCTTTTCTGTAACCATGTTCTTTATTGAAGCAAATGTACTTCATAGTTACACCTGTGGGTATTCTTTGCCCTCCCAGCAGCTTCTCAGCTAGACTCCTGCAGTCTTACCTAACCCCCAATCCCCTCTTTATAATTACTGCATCAGTCTGTGCATTCCAATCTGTACACACCCCAAAATAAGCTCCCCATACCAGACAATTCTGACTGCTGCATCCTTCTCTGATCCTGAGGAGCACTTCCTGTGCTTTGTCCTCACTACCACCCACTTTCATTCTAGTGTCCAAATACCTTTTACCCAACTTCAGAAAAAATGCCTCACCTTTAATCTCTAGAAAAAGAGGGAAAGAGACAGTGTACCCAGATGTGATTCAAAGACTCAGTGAATGAGTATGATCCTGCCCTCCCCCAGCTCTAACTCTGGGTAGCAAAGTGGATTCCTGTGTAAGGGTTCTGATTACCTCCCTCAGAGAGGATGTTGATGTGTAAGATTATACACTGTTTACCTGGTAAATGAGTGCTGTCCTGGTCAGAGAAACATTTATCAGGCAGTGTTTGTCTTTAAACCAACATATCTAAAGTAGGAAAGGGTTTTGGCCACATTATAGCACCCACATTTTGATGAACTTACTGGTACTTTTAATGTGTTACTAAAAAGTGGTAGGCCCCACAACTGTTTGTAATGAACAGGCCTATTATAATGTGGAGGCATTAGTAATGTGGCTTGCCTAAATTATGCCTGATAAACTTGACTCAGCCTTCAAAAAACCCATTTCCATCATCACTTCCACTGTGAAGCTTGCCTTGACATTCACAGGAAGGGTGTAGGCGGAGTATAGGCAGAGCGGCAACTCTGTGGAGATGTTTCCTCCAAGCTTCCAGGTCTGGTCATCCCACTGCCCTGTAGGTAGTAGCTGCCTTTTACAGTTGTCTCTGGATTAGTTTAGTGTTGCACATTGGCTCAAAAAAATACCCTTTTTTTGAACTACCTAGTGCAGGCCTGGGCAGATTCTTTTCAAGACAAGGGCTACTTCTCCAAGTGTCGTGGTCCACTAGCTATTTCATTATTCAAGCAGTCACCCCAAAATTGCTTGGCAGTCCACCAGTGGACTGTGATCGACGTCTTGCCCAGCCCTACCAAGTGTTTCTGTTTTCCTGACTGATGAGTTCTTGGTAGCAGGGGAAATCCAAAGAAACCATCTCATAGATAGCATACTTCCACTAAAGGTCACCGCAATTAACTTAGGAATTTGAGACTACCACGTGGCCATTTGGGATTCCTCAGTCTTCTGAACCAGTGGATAAATGTTTAGCTGACACGATTGATCCCAGTGACCAAGGGAAACTGGTTGCTGCTGCAAAATGGGTGCTGTGGTCAGAGGGCTATATTTGGAACCTGGGGGATCTTGAGTGGGGGTTAAGGGTATGCCTCTTATACTTCCACAAAAGGAAACTTTGTAGTTTAAACATTAAATTCTTAAGGAATTAGGATTTAAGTAGAAAATATCTTAAATCTCACCCAGAGATGGATACAGTTACTGTTGGAACTTTGCTTCTCCCATTTTGGAGAGAGGATAAGAGTGTCTTATTATATTTATATAAAGGATAGGTCCATCTTATTAGATGAAAGCTTGAAATAGTTATTGTCATTTTATGAAAGTTCAAATGTGTGTATTAAAAGTCAAAAGGGTGAACTGGGCTGACCATTTAGCTAATGTCTCTCAACTCAGAATTTAGTCTCTCACACTCTCCCATGTGATGCTGGGTCTCAGGCTCGGAAAACTCCTTCACCAGACTCTTGCTACTGATTTGTTATGTTCTGCCTTATTGGAGGATGGAGGGGAGAAGGGTCTTATTTGTTTCTATCAGCATTGCTTCAAGCAGGTGAAAGTTATCTCCAGTAGCAATGGTGGGCTCCAGGCTGCAGCGGTCCAGCTTCCTTTGGTGTTTCCAGATTCAGACTCATCACACTCCCTCAGAGGTAGCAGCAGCATGGGTGGGATAGAGGGTGCCCTCAGACGTCTGAGGAACAGCTCCACAGGGCCCTTCTCTAAGATACTACGTTCTGAGAACTTTACCTTTGGTAACCTTAGCCCTGGGAGTGGTAGCATCTTCCTGCAGTTATTATTTATGAGTTGTCTCAGTGGTTTTTACTTTTTCTGCCTTCCAGTACTTATATAACCAATTCCCTGTAGTATATTTTCTGTTTGAAACATAATGCACTTTCCATTTTCCTAACAAGGTCCTGTCTGATACATGTAGTAAGTATGAGGTCTGACAATTAAGTTCACGAACTTGCCATCGTGTGTTTATGTTGGCTGTACTTGGTAAGGTTTCATAACCTTGTTGTATCTGTGTCTCACAGCTGTGTTTATATTTGATGTGTGGTGGTGTCTTGCTGAGTGGCATTCGTTATTGTTGTTGGGTGTTTTTGCGTGCTGTTGTGAGAATGTTGGAGCTTGAATTAGAGCAATGAACAAATATTACATTTCTTGTTAAACTTGGCAAGAGTGGAAGGGAAATCAGGGACAAGTTAGTCCAAGTATGTAGGGATAATGCCATGAAGAAAACGGCAGTGTAAAAATGGATTAAATGTTTTTCTGAGGGGAGAGAAAGTGTCACTGATGAAGAGGGAGATCTAGGGCAGCCAGTAATGAGCAGAACTGACGAAAACATTGCAAAAATTCATCAAATTGTGTGTCACAATCGTCAACTGACTATGAGAACCATAGCAGACCAAGTAAACATCAGTAGGAACAGGAAAATCTTAACTGGAAATGTTAGCATGAGAAAGGTGTGTGCAAAAATGGTCCCGAAGGAGCTCACTGATGAACAAAAGAAAAGGAGAGTCGGAGTTTGCCAAGACCTTTTGGAGAGTTAAGATGATGTTTTGTGCCATGTTTTCACTGGTGATGAAACATGAGTTGTACCAATACGACCCTGAAAGGAAGTATCAAAGTGTAAATGCAAGTCAGCTAATTCTGCATGACCAAGAAAGTTCTGTCAGTCCAAATCAATAATTAAAATGATGGGAGCTCCCTGGTGGTGTAGTGACTAGGCTTTGGTGCTGTCAACACTGCAGCCTGGGTTCAATTCCCAACCGGGGAACTACCCACATTAAAAAAAAAAAGATAAGAAAAGAATTAAAATGATGTTGCTAATCTTTTTTATCAGAGGGATTATTCATTGTGAATTTGTGCCACCTGGACAGTCAATCAAGTTTACTATTTGGAAGTGTTGAAAAGCCTGTGTGAAAAAGACAAAAATGACCTGAACTTTTCACCAGCAACTCATGGCTCTTGCATTACGACAGTGCACCAGCTCACACGGCATACTGGCTGTGGGAATTTTTAACCAGTACACCAATAACTGTTTTGGAACACCCTCCCTACTCAGCTGATCTGACCCCCAATGACTTTTACTTTACCCGAAGATAAATGAAATATTTAAAGGAAGACATTTTGATGACATTCAGGATATCAAGGGTCACATGACAGTGGCCATTCCAGGAGAAGAGTTCCAAAATTGCTTTGAAGGGTGGACTAGGCGCTGGTGTCGGTGTGTAGCTTCCCAAGGGGAGTGCTTCAGAGGTGACTGTAGTGATACATGTGGCACTTTTTCTAAGATGAGTTTGAGAACTTAATTGTCAGACCGCTTATGTCTTCTCATTTGGTCAAATATTTTTGTCTCTTTATGGAATGTTTAAAATTTTTCCTTATCTTGGTTTTAAACATTTTTAAATTCTTGAGCATTTTCTAGTTTATTGCTTTAAAATTAAAAATTGTCTTCAGTTACAATTTTTAATGAACTGGTTGATGTTTACATATATGACATGATTGTATTTATGTAAATTATTTTTTCCTGTTTACTGAATTCTCTTACTTTCTGTTATATTTTTTTAGTTCATTGTATACCTAGAAAACTTAAGAGAATTGTATCTCAAATAGAGGTCATTACCATTTCCTCTCTAATTGTTATATTTCTAATTTATTTTATTTTGGCTGATACATCCCTTCAATACATCCCTGTTTTATTTCTAGTTTTTTCCTATTAAGTAACATACTAGATTAGGGGTGAGATCAATGTTTTTTATCATATCAAGGAAGTGTCCATTGATTCCTGTTTTAATTTGTTTTCCCCTGAAGATTGAATGTTGAATCTTATCAAATACTCAGCATCTATAGAAAATGATCATGTAATTTTCCTCTTTGCATCTATTAACAGAACAAATTAGGTTAGGTGAGTACCCAGTTTTGAACCATCTTTCCATTCTAGAGTAAACCGTATCCAAATCAAGATATATATATGGGCTGTTCAGAAAGTATCCAGTGATGTAATATGAGAAATAGGGGCATTTATTGCTGGATTTTTTCTGGACAGTCCTCATATTTTATACTGTTAGATTCTGTTTGCTAATACATTACCTAGGTTTTTTGCTTCCAGATTTATTAAGTGATACTTTTTTTTTCTTCTTTTAAATTCACTTTTGGTACAGTTTTTGCCAGATTTTAGAATCACTGTATAATCACTTTGTAAAAATAATTTGGAAGTTTTCCATTTTCTTTTTTCTGGAATAGCTTAAATAGCTTGAAATTATTTGTTCTTAAAAATCTGGTAAAATTCCCTTGTGAAACTGACTAGGCCTGATTTATTTTGAAGATAGCTCTTTGATGACTTTATTTCTTCTACAGAATGGATTTGCTCAGGCTTTTAAAAATATTCTCTGCTCAGTTTTGATAAATTTTATTTTTATAGAAAAATCCTTACATTCAGTTTTTCAAATGTTATTTGCACAGAGTTATATAACAGAAGTCTCAGTGATTTTTTTCAGGTGTGAAAAACATGATTTGATATATGTATATATTATGAAATGATCACAGTAAGTTTAGTTAAGATCCATTACTAATGGTTACATTTTTTCTCTTGTGATAAGAACTTTTAAGATTTACCCTCTTAGGAACTTTCAAATATATAACACAGTACTGTTAACTATAGCCACCATATTTTACATTAAACTGGAAATTTGTACCTTTTGACCACAATGACATAGTTCATCGAACCCCTCACCTCACCTCGGACAACCACAAATCTGTTCTCTCGATCTATGCATTCTCTCTCTCTTCCTTTTTTTAAGATTCCCCATATAAGTGAGATTATACAGTATTTGTCTTTCTCTGACTTATTTCACTTAATATAATGCTCTCAAGTCCTATCCATGTTGTCACAAATGGCAGGATTTCCTTTTTTATGGCCGAATGATACTTCATCGAGTATATAGAGAAATGTGTATACCATTATTATCTCTTTATCTGTTTATCCATTAGTGCATACTTCTATGTATTGACTTTTGTAAATAGTGCTGCATCGAACGGAGGAGAGCAGATACCTTTTTGAGTTAGTGTTTTTGTTTCTTTCGGGTGAATAGCCAGAAGTGGAATTGCTGGATCATATGGTAGTTCTATTGTTTGAGGAACCTCCACAGTTTTCCATCGTGGCTACACCAATTTACATCCCCCCAACAGTGCACTCATAGGGTTCCCTTTTCTCCACATCCTTGCCAACACTTGCTATTTCTTGTCTTTTTGATGAAGCCATTCATCAAAACATTTAATACTATCTCACTGTGGTTTTTTGTTTGTTTGTTTGTTTGTTTGTTTTGTATGTGGGTAGTTCCCTGGCTGGAAATTGAACCCAGGCTGCAGCACTGACAGCGCCAGCGAGGAAGCCTTAAGCCACCACACCACCAGGGAACTCCCTCACTGTGGTTTTAATTTGCATTTACCTGATGATTAATGGTGTTGAGCATCTTTTCATGTCTATTCAGATCCGCTCCCCATTTATTAATTAGATTGCTTTTTGTTGTTGTTGTTACTGAATTGCAGAGTTCTGTATGTATTTTGGATATTACTCTCTTAGCAGGTATATGATTTGCAAATGTTTTCTCCCATTCTGTAGGTTGCCTTTTCATTTTGTTTATGGTTTTCTTGGCTGTGCAGAAGCTTATCAGTTTGATATAGTCCAACTTGTTTATTTTTGCTTTTGTTGCCAAATCCAAAAAATCACTGCCAAGACTGTTATCAAGGAGCTTACTGCCTATGCTTTCTTTTAGGAGATAAATGGTTTTAGGTTTAATGTTCAAATCTTTAATCCATTTTTAGTTATTTGTGTACGGTTTAAGACAGTGGCCAGTTTCATTCTTTTGCATGTAGCTGTCCAGTTTTCTCAGCACCATTTATTTAAGAAACAGTCTTTTCCCTATTGTATATTCTTGGCATTTTTGTCATAAATTAATTGACCATATATGTGTGGGTTTATTTCTGGGTTCTCATTTCTGATCCATTGGTCTATTAGCTTTTTGCCAATATCATACTGTTTTGAATACTGTAGCTTTGTAATATAGTTTGAAATCAGGGAGCATGATGCCTCCAGCTGTGTTCTTTTTTATCAAGATTGTTTTGGCTATTCAGGATCTTTTGTGGTTTCATACAAAATTTAAGAGTTCTTTCTATTCCTGTAATAATAAATGTTGTTGAAAATTTGACATCAATTGCATTGAGTCTGTATATTGTTTTTTGGGTGGTATGGACATTTTAACAATATTAATTCTTCTAATCCATGAACATAGACTATCTTTCCATTTGTGTCTTCTTCAGTTTCTTTTAGTAATATTTTCAAGTTTTTTGTTAACCCCACTATAATTCTCTCCCTTTTATTCCATTTGTTTCTTTTCACCAATCTTTTCAAAGAACCAAACTTTTTATTTATTCATACTAATTTTTGTTTGTAACTCAATTCTTTTATCTTTACTTATTTCTGTTTTCTATTCTAACTTTTTGAGTCACATTCTAAAATTAATTTCTTTTTAGTCTTTGATTTTTATTGATCAATTTAAGATTATTAATTTTCCTCTGGGTATCTTTTGACTTTGTCTCATAGATTCTGCTATATAGTGTTTTTTTCATTTTGTTTTCTGGAATTCTGCAATTTCATTTTGTATTTTCTCTTTGATTCAAGAACTGTTTATTAGACAATTCTTTAGAAATTTAAAATTTTCTTGGTTAAAGAATTTTTTTTTAATTTCATTAATAATATGTTTTGATTACATTGTTTTCAGAGAATATTTTTCTATATTAACTACTTTTTAGAATTTATTGAGTTTTTCTTTGTGGCCCAGTATATGATCAACTTTAATGAATAGGTTTTTGAAAAGCAGGTGTATCTTCTGAGTATAGAGTTTAATAAAGTTAAAAGACTGTTTATTCAATATATTGTTTTTTTTTATCCTTTTAATTTTCTTCATGTGTGTGTGTGTTCCTGTCTGCTTCTCCTCTTCTAAGTCTACTAGTGTTTAGGGAAGTTGGTGCAGTCGATGCTGTGTTATTTGGTGCATAGATAATCATAACTATTGGAGCTCATCTTAGCCTTATAAAGGGCCCTTCATCTCATTTAGAGCTTTTAGTCTAGAATTCTACCTTGAATTATATTAAGTTGTGTCCCCTGGTATGTTTTGCTTGCTTATTATACCTTTGCTCATGCTTTTATATTTAACTTTTCTCAATCACTTTATGTTATATGAGGACTGTCTGGAAAGCATCCAGCCATGTAATATGACAGTGTTATTAATATACTGACAATGGTTGGATTTTTTCCAGACAGCCCTTGTATATTTTAGGATACAGCATCGAATTAAGTATTGTTTTATAACTCAATTTGAAAATATTTTCTTTTTCTTTTTAAGTAAATTACACTTATTTGCCATTACTGATACATCAGATATATCTGGTCATAGTTACACTGTCTTATGGTTCTATTTTAAGTGTTTTATCATGTGGTATATTTTCTGTTCTCTTTTCTTGATTTGGTACTTTTGCCCTTTAGGAATATATGTATTTTTGTTTTGGTGGTTTGTTTTTGTTCATATATCTTTTATACACCCCGAGTCCTTCCTTTCTTGCTTTGGTTCCCTTAACAAAGAACCAAACAACTTCAACAAGAAAATTAGCTTGTCATATCTCCTTCCCCTCTACTACCCAATTATATTTTCAATCATGTTACCATATTTCCCTGTATCTGAGAGGTGGAGTCTGTTGTAAGACACACCATTATTTTATGTACCACCTAGGGAAAAATGCTGCCCATGAATGTATGATACCCCATCAACCATAAGGCACCTCGATTTCAGACGTTAAAATTTGAAAGAAGTGTTTTAAAATCAACAAAAATCTTCCTTATTATTTATTATTGTACTCTTAAATACTCTAATGTTTCTTCTTTTTGGTTATTAACTCTAAATGATAATTCTAGCTTTTTCTACTTTTTCCAAAATTTCTCCACTCATCTCTTAGCTGGCTGAAGCTGATCCTCTCATAGAACTCTCAGGAATAAAACAGTATTTTCTGAGTGCTTGCATGTTCAAAACTGAGCCTTTATACTTGAAGGTACAGCTTGAATAGATACAAAAATCCTTGGCTTACATTTTGTTTCCTGGCATATACTGTATGCTTTATGTCATAATTTGAAATATAAAGTCATTAAAAGTGATATGTCACATTAATGATTACAAGAGAAAAATTATATAATCATCTCAACAGAGTATACTCATTCAACCATGTGTGATTATCCCACAGTGAGTGTACAGTTATAGGACCAGGGTGTCTGGCTGAGAGCATCATCAATAAGACAGAGCGAGAGGGGTTCCCTAGTGGTGCAGTGGCTGGGCTTCGGCACTCTCAGTGCTGCGGCCTGGGTTTGATTCCCAGCCAGGAACTACCAATAATAATAATAATAATAACATTAAATAAAATTAATAAGTACATTTTTTAAAAAAAGAGTGAGCATCTGAAATCTAAATGATTTGTCCTAAATAAGAAAGGCTCCAGATACTGGGAAAAATATTTGGAGGTGGCAACTACTGTTCTGAAAAAAGCAAGTCATTTCAATTCAGAACTTTTTTGTAAGCATATTTCTAATAAAGCTATCACTTCTTTATGAGAAAATTAAAATCATACATTTTCGTCAAAGCCTTCTCTTCTGGCTCGTTTAGCCAAATCTCCACTTTTCATACTGAGAATATAAAATAAAATAAAAATTAGAGGCAAATGACAGTAAAAAGGGAAATGCCCACATAAAATACAATCAAATCTATAGTAAGGATCTGAATTGCATTTCTGTTCTTAACTCTAATTATTTGGAAAATGTGGTCATTAGTAAGTTTCCCAGAGTACCACATCTCTCGTTATAAAAATAATGTTTATATCTGTCCCATTGTCAGAAGTCTAGATTTGGGAAGTATTTCAACAATAAATTGATTCAATGAATTTAAGAGTATTCTTACTACTTTGTATTAAAATCTTTTTATTTTGATAGCTAAGTAAATGTACTTAATGTCGACTAAAATTGTTCCCTACCTTTTTAGAGGGACTTTTGTTCTCCTGCCCAGCTTCTGCTAAGCAGTTTTTTTGGCATGCTTTATGTTTCTTTTAAATCAGCTTAGACCAAGCTTGTCCAACCCACGGCTCGCGGGCTGTTTGTGGCCCAGGATGGCCT
The DNA here is from genome assembly GCA_004026885.1 of Lyroderma lyra. Taxonomy (NCBI): domain Eukaryota; kingdom Metazoa; phylum Chordata; class Mammalia; order Chiroptera; family Megadermatidae; genus Lyroderma; species Lyroderma lyra. The sequence goes on from PVJL010002427.1 coordinate 122,830, forward strand.
TGAATGCGGCCCAACACAAATTCGTAAACTTTTTTAAAACATTATGAGAATTTTTTGCAACTTTTTTTTTTTTTAAGCTCATCAGCTTTCGTTAATGTGAGTGTTTTTTATGTGTGGCCCAAGACAATTCTTCCAATGTGGCCCGGGGAAGCCAAAAGGTTGGACACCCCTGGCTTAAGAGTCTCATGTCACTTTCAGAAATGAGGAGGTACACTATGGATGCGTTGACAACATATTGAGAATCTGCACTTGGGATGGTGGTGGTTTTGCAATCAAAACTTTACTCTTATTCTAAGTTTCTCATATAATATAGAGCTTTAAAATGGTAAATTAAAAATTTAAAGTCTTACTTTGTGTTTTCATCCTTTTGAGGTTTCTTTAGTTTGAGTTGTTCAAGAATATTGTTGTAACTCTGCATAATTAAAAAGTTTAAAGGTTCAATAAAAATATATCCTGTATTGTTAATTTTTGATCAATGTAGGGGAAATACGGAATGCCTGTCTCTAGGGACTTCTACTCTAAAAAAAATATAGAGGCAAATGCTATGATTATTCTTCTATCACCTTGTCAGCAACTTATGGTTTCAACCTGCTGGTGAAAATAAAAAGGGGTTCTTTTGTGGGCATCACACATGAACTTGGAAAAAAAAAAACTTTAAGAAGTATTATTAACATTTGTTGCATTAACGATGTTAACACTTTAATGCCCATAACCAGCATCATAATTAAGAGATAAAAGATGAAAAAAAAATGCAGTTAAGCTCACTGGGGGACATAATGATAGTTTTCTTTCACAAATAAGTTCTTGGACTGAGCTCTTAAACCCCACTAGCCTCACAGCTATTAGGACCTTTTCTATGTGAAGAGCTATGGTTAGAGCTATGGGTATGCAAATATGACTGCTACAGCTCAATGTGAGGTAGGTGTCCAAGAACAGGGAAGACTGCACTCTGCCAGGGAGAACAGAATGTCAATGGGAGAGTGGAGGCAATAAACCTGGGGTCAGGGAATGATATGAGCAGAGGCTCAGAGGAGAGAGGCAGAGCAAACATGGTTAAGTAGCACTGTGCTGAAAACATTGGCTGGGGCATACCATGCTGTAAATGGAGGCTCAGGAAGTAGAAATTCTATAGTTAAATGATAGTGAGTAAAGATTGATTGGTTCTGAGAGACTTCATTAGGGCCCTGAAGGTTTGTGTAAAGAATTGCTTTGACAGGCTCAAGGAAACTTTGAATTTTGGGCAGACAAGTGATAATGATCAGAGCTGGCCTGGCACAGGAAAGAGACTAGAACAGGTAAGAAGATGTTACTTATACAGAAGGTCGGGTGAAACGTACTGAGGGCCCTTACCTAGTTGTGGCAGTTAGAATTCAGTCTCCTTGAGTTCCACAAATGTGAGCAAAAACTACAGAGATGAAGTTTATACATTAAGCCTTGGCACCAGGTCATATAAGGGACAAGGAAATAGTAAGTCTGTAAGGTCTTTTGAGCTGGGGTGACTGAGAAAAGAGTGTTGCCATTAACAGAAACAGGAAACTGAGGAAGATAGTAGGCACTGAGTTCAGAGTTTAGATTGTTTATAGAAATTTGCCAGCATCTAAATTAAAAAACTTCTGAAAGGAAGAGTTATTTCAACAGTGTTTTGCATTTAGTAAATAGTTCAATTACTATTTGATACATTGAATTCAAATAATTTTGGCCAAATTTTTAAAGCCAGAGAACATACCTCACTGTCCTGGTACAAATATGAGTAATAACTGGGCCCAAACAAGAAAAATATAACAACCCTTCCCCACCAAACCCACTACTCACTTGGAGTTTAAGTGCTATTCATATTACAAGAGTATAAACTGAACAAGATTTGTCTTAGAATTCTAATTAAGAAAAAAATTGACATACCTTTTTAATCATTTTACCAAGTTCAAAATCTGGCCTTCTACCTATTGAATAATCAGCTTTCACTTCAGAATAGGTATTATTAATTATCGCCAAGAACATGTTCTGGGGAGAAATAATTATTTCAATAAAAAATTAGTTTAAATGTTAGTGACTTTGGTAAGTGCTGAGATTTGTAAAATTTAAATTTACAAAGTAACTCATGCTCAATAATATAGAAATGGCTATGAAGACTAATATTGTAGAATGGGAAATGTGTAGTATGTGAATCTGGGCAAATAATGCTTATGAAAAATGAAAGCAGAATTTAATGTATATGAACTGGTTACTTATACATTAATTCACCAATATTGCATATTAATCTATTAGATTTTATATTCATAAAGGGTGGTTTAGGTTTTCAAAAATTTTATAAAGCTGTTTAAATGCACAATCTTACTATGGCTTTTACATCTAGAACACAAACGATGTGGAGAGGGTATTCTTATCCCTAGCCCACTTTGCTACCAGCTCTGGTCCAGCTTTGTCACTATGAAGATTCTTGGCCATCACCAGGGGGTGATAAGTGCTGTGTATGATAAAAAAATTTTTTTTTCATGGAGGACAGTAGCAGTGCCTTAACTATGAAGGCAAGGTTCTTTGATTAGGAAGACCAAATAGATTAGTCCTGAGCACATATGAGACCCATCGTGGGGACTCCTAAAAATATCAAGGTGTGAGCTTTCAGATGTGAGGGCCAAAAGCCAATGCAGTATGGCCAGAATATGAATGTCCTAATTCATACGTACTGGTATGAAATGTCCCAGACTAAAGAGACCTGGGACATTCAAGTCATGTGTGTAAAAGGTTTAAGCACATTCCTGGCACGCAGTTAACACCCAGATGGTAACTACTGTGATCACATTCTCCATTGGACAACTTGTTTAGACACTGGACTAGAGACGTTTATTACTATGAGTCCACACTATTCTTAATAAATGTAGGAGTTCCCTGGTGGTATAGTGGCTAGGCTTTGGCACTGTCAATGCTGCGGCCTGGGTTCGATTCCCAGCCAGGGAACTACCCACATAAAAATAAAAATAAAAAATAAAAAAATAGAGCAACCTCCTAAGTAGACTTTAAAAGAATAAACAAATAAATGTAAAGTGTTCTGGCTAAGCAGTGATACTATAATTTCTTATAAATTGTTAATTTCATTTTTTTTTCCTGAAAAATGTTAGCAAAAAAGGGAACATACGTGGCCATTCTTACCAGGAGGACAAAGAACACGAAAAAGATGAAGGTGATGAAGTAAATGGGTCCTAAAATACGATTGGCTTGCTGAATACCAGCAAAATTAAAATCCCCAAGAACAATTCGAAACTGTGCAAATCTTTGATGGGAAGAAAGAAAAACATTATAAAATATTATATTCCTTTGTACATACATAACAACTGGTGGGGGTTAATGTGTCTCAGAAAGTATTTAGCTGCATATGGCATATGTTCTCTGGCTTTAGTTATATTAGCACCAAGTTCTGTAAAACCAGATGTAGAAAATTCCCCTAAAGACAAGACTTTGAGGTGAGCAGGTAGTGCAGGAAATAATGGACTTCAATTTATTTAACCAATGAACCCAATGTTTACCTACAGTTTGAAACTTGCAATAGCTGCTTACCAACTGTTCTTAGCAGTGGTCTCCTTGGCTATTCCGGTGCCCTTCTAAAGCTTAGAATACTTTGACCTTATCCAATGATGTTCAATTTGTAGATCTAAGAGCCCTAAAATTTCTAATATCATTGATATGTTTAATTTTTGCACCACTTCCGCTAAAATAAGGATGCCAACAATTGCTCACTTGCTAAGACTCAAACAGGTGCTGATCCTTAAACAATATATCAAGGTTTCTTTTATTGTCTTTAATAACTATGAAAGTTTGGTTTTGATGAAATAGCATTTAAAATATTATAGATCTTCATTTTCTTAATATTAGATGGAAAACTAAGCAATTAAAGCTTTGAATAAGCATGGTAGTAACAAAGGTAGAATTAGAATTTCTTAACCTGAAGTCTTATTTTATGTTCTCATCATTAATTTGCAATGGCATTGCCAGGCACAGCAAAAATATGTTATAACTTATGTATGTGAGTTCTTTATTTTCAGGGGAAATCTGGAAGGGAATTTTTCATAGTATGTAGGTACTTTGCATGATTGGGCAGTTAGTCAAAAGGGAGAAATATTTCTTGTTCCTTGTTGCTTTTGCCAATCAAAAAAAGGGGGCATAGGCCTATCTACAGTGAAAGAAGAAAATGTATTCAAAGAAATAGCCTTCAGTTACTTTCCTTGGTTTAATATATATTTTTTTGATACAAACTCTCAAAGCAAGAGAATAAAAATCATGCGTTGTTGAACCCTTAAAAAAAAAAAAAAGAAATAGGATATTTGGAGTCTTAGGACTCAAGAGTTATCTGGAATTTCACCCCCAGTACCCAAGACCTGATTAAATCATATGTAAAGTATCCATCTTTTAATACTGGTTTGTAATGCTTTTCTACACAATAAGATAGAAATTCTGAATTGCAAGGAAACCAAAATTTCTCAACATACCAAATGTTTTTCTTCTCTTTAGCATGCGAGAAAACGGGGTTCTGTTTTAGTATTTCTAACTTGATCTTTTATCCTTGAGTCGTGTTTATATAAGAAAAGATAAGTGAAACACTAATTTCTCCTTTCCAGAAATTAACTCATTAACTAAAGCTTCCATTCAGCCTTTTCTGTCAGGAAAGTGTTCAGATATCTCTGCTATGTAAATAATAATGTGAATAACAAAACCTAAGCAATTTTCTGAATAGTTATAATCATTTAGGAACTGGAGACTCCAAAAACAATGTCATTATTACTTTTAATTGGAACTTAGTTTTTCCCTTTTTCAAGCTAAAAGGAACACCATGACTCACTCATTTATATTGAATGAAAATATTGTTTAGTAACTTCTTGATACCCTAATTTTTTGAATTCTCTTTTATTGAATTAAAATAGCTAACAGACTGTTTCATAATAGTGTTCCATTTGTGATTAAAATGACTTTCCACTCTCTGAATTAGAGGCATGATTGGGTGATAGCTATTCCTAAGCATTCTTTAAAAATTACCTCTATTCCACTCTGTCTTCCGTAACTCAGTTTAAATATATTCAGTAGACTCTCTGTTAACCAGAACTTAAGGAACGGACACTCTCAAACTGGCAAAAATGTTGCCACTTGCTTGAGATTTTGCTGGTTGCTTGAGAGTGCCCATTGCTTGAGTACTGGTTAATGGATAGTCTATTTACGTTTATTCAGCATCTGCCAATCCCCATGGTTGTCAACTATCTGCAAGTCCACTGTATTAGGCCTTCTCCTGTCTCATACTCTCTCCCAACACTTTTTGTATGTTACATTTTTGATACTTTTTTCTGACCTGTTTTTCATTTTACTCATCCTCTCTTCATCTTTGTCTTATTTTGCTGTCAAACCTATCACTTGGGGTTTTTCTTTTTTTTTTTTTTTAATCTCAGTTGCCATAATTTTCAGTTTTAGAATTCTATTTGATACTTTTCCAAATATATCACATTTTATATTATCCTGTTCTCTGAAGATACTGACTAGTTTTATTTCTCTAAATATAGTAAGTATTGCTTGGTTATTCCAGTATCTGAAGTCTCTTGAGTCTGTTTCTGTTTTCTTCTTTATCTGCTGGATCTTGCTCATGTTTTTTCCCCCCATTATGTATCAAATTATCTTTGCCTATGAGCAGTAAATTATATTTGAAAAATTACTTGTAGAAGTAATTTGAAGCTTAGGATGAAGACATCTTTCTCCAGCGAGGTTTTTTGTTTGTGTCTGCAGGTTCATGTAGGCATTCTAGCCTGGGACAATCTTAACTCAGGTTTAAGACATGAGATTCCTTGGACATCTAGGTGATTAAACCCAGGCTTCAAGTCACTACAAGGGATTTGCTTTTTATTTGAGGCTATAGCACTTCAGGTTCTCTGCTTCATGTGTGGGGAGGTTATTAGGCAATCCACCCTTGCTTCCCACCCCACAACACAAACATACATGCAGGCCCTGAGATTTGTCTTTTGGCTCCTTCCTGAGAGGTGGCCAGAAACACAACTTTTTTCTTAACTTTCCCTTCTGGATCAGCAAAAATTCCTTCATGGTGGAGATTTTAGGAAGATGGTGGAGTAAGAAGCACTAGGTATTGCTGTCTCACCACCCAGGCAATAGTCACATTGGCAACTGTCTGATGTAAATATTTTGGAATGCTGGAGTCTATTGAAGGCTTGCAACTTCCAGGGAAAGGCTTAAACAATTTCAGTCAATTTAATTTAGCTTTTAGTTTGGCAGCAGCTACCCATCTCCCGCCCTCCATCCAATGGCAAGCAGTTGTGCCTATATTTCTAGAGCAGTTTGCATGCAGTTTATGGGAGCCAGGATGGGCAATAAGGACCCTGTTCTCCAAACATCAGGGGTCTGTGTTCTGATTGCTGATTGCTGCTTGTGATCACAGAGGTATAGACACAGAGGTGGGCATGTCCTCCACCCTTGTTGCAAGGCCCTCCCTGCTCTGGCTGAAGCAATGTCCTTGGGATTTAAAGGGCTATTGCCCTTCCCTCTCTTTCATTTTTCTCTTTTTCCTCTTTAGGGAGATACTAAAGACTACAATGTTCAAAAGCAACTGCTTATACGGAGGAAATTAGCACCATGCATGTCCATGGGCAGGCACAGGTTTAGAATAGACCTGAGAAGACCTTAAATTTACACCTTAGGTTGATCCTCAGCATAGAGACAATCTACAACAATAAAAAACAAAACAGCAAATGCTGGAGAAGGGAAAGAACCTGATTTCAATAGTTATCACAATATTACATTCAAATGTCCAGTTTTCAACAAAAAAATGACAAGACAAAGAAACAAAGAAGTGTGGCCTATTCCAAGAAAAAAAATAAACCAATAGAAACTACCCCTGAGAAAGACCAGATAGGAGGCCTATTAGAAAAAGACTTTAAAACAACCATTTTAAAGATGTTCGAAGAACTAAGAAAATATGGAGAAAGTCAAGCAAAGTATGAACAAAATGAAACTATCAATAGAGACAGAAATCCTAAAAAGAAACCCTAGAGCTGCAATAACTGAAATGAAGTGGAATAACTGAAATGATGTACAATAACAAATGATGTACAATAACTGAAATGAAACTTCACTAGAGGGATTTAAAACAAGATTTGAATAGACAGAAGAAAAAATTAGCGAACTTGAAGATAAAAGAAAGGAATTTATTGAGTGAGAAACAGAAGGAAAAAAGATTGAAGAAAAGTGAACAGAGCTAAGGGATCTGTGGGACATGATTAAGTGGGACATGAAAAGATACTCAGTATCACTAATCGTTAGGGAAATGCAAATCAGAATCACAATGAGATATCTCATACCCATTAGGATGGTTACTACAAAAAAAAAAAAAAAATAGCCCAGAAAATATAAAAAGTGTTGACAAGAATGTGGAGAGATTGAAACCCTTGTGTACTATTAGTGGTAATGTAAAATAAAACAGCCATTGTGGAAAACACTTTGACAGTTCCTCAAAAAATTCAAAATAAAATTACCATACGATCTAGCAATTCCACCTCTGGGTATATACATAAAAGAACTGGAAACAGAGTCTTGAAGAAATATTTGTACACCCATATTCTCAATAGCGAAAACATGGAAGCAACCTGTGCCCATTTACAGATGAATGGATGAACAAAAAAATATGGTATAGATATATAATGGAAGGTTATTCAGCCTCAAAGAGGAAAGAAATTCTGACATTCTACAATAGCGTTGAATCTTGAAGACATTATGCTAAGTGAATAAATCAGTCACAAAAAGACAACTACTGTACAATTCCACCAGGTACCTAGAGCAATCAGAATCAGAGACAAAAAGTAGAATGGTGGTTGCCAGGGGCTGCGGTAAGAGGGGATATGGAAAGTTCTTGTTTACACTTGATCTTAGCCAAAAGGCGGAGGAGCAATGGAGAGTTCTTGTTTAAGGGGTATAGAATTTCAGTTGGCATGATAAAAAGAGCTCTGGAGATGAATGGTGGTCATGGTTGCACAATATGAATGTACTAAGCTCTACACTTAGAAATGGTTAAGATGGTAAGTTTGTTATGTGTATTGTACCACAATAAAAAAAAAAAAAATCATTATCCTCTTGGCCACTAGAGGATATAGAGAAAGGGTGGCTCTATAAGCCAGGAAGTGGGCTCTCACCAGAACCATGCTGGCATCCTGACTTCCACCTCCAGAACTGTGAGAAATAAGTATTTGCTGTTTAAGCCACTCAATGTAAGGTATCTTGGTAAAGCAGCCTAAACTGACTATGATATCTTCAGAACACAATTTAAACTAAATATTGATATTTAGACTGTATGATCTATTCATAAAGTATGAGGATATATACTATTAAAAGACTATTCTAAAGTGACAACTAAATTATAAAGTTTAAGTACTAAAAATATCCTTATTGACTTAAAAAAAACTTTCAGGGCAAAAGTAGCATTGGGGGCTGGGCTTATTTGTCTGGATTCTTGCCTTCTGATATTGGCCCAATTTTGAATCACTTTTTTTGTTAGTTTTATAGAATTTCAATGTTTTCCATATTTCATCTGGCTTTTTCAATTGTCCTGAAGAAGAGGTTGATGTGAATAACCTAGTGTATCATTAGCAACAGCAAAAATCCCTTCAATCCATTCCAGAGTTCTTTACCTGTTTATTTTGTGCCTTATATTTCTATTTTCCCACTAACCAAGGTAAGACAAAGTTCCAAGCTTCTGTAAATTACTACATTTAAATGCAATATCCAATACTACTAAATTTTATTAAGTAACACTTGAATTAAGAGCCTAGGAAAGGACCAAAAAGCTATTGGAACTGCAGACATTATTCATTCAGGATAAGCCAATTAGACTTCCCAGATTACAAGTCATTTGAAGTTGGGAAGGACCTTTGAGAGTGAGCTAGTTAGTTAGCCCCTTCATTTACAGATAAAGAAATTAAGGTCTAGAAATGTTAAATAGCTAACAGCAGAATTGGAAAAGTAGAATTATATCCTCTTGGTTTCTAGTCTACTCTTCTTTCTACTACTGATTTAGTAAAGGGTTATTTTAGAAAAAATTTTATTAAATTTCATACCATCGGTACTTCAGTAATGTACATGTGGTGGGAAGGCAACCTAAGGCTAGAATTCCCCCAAAGTCAACTACAAGGGTCATGGACAAATAAGTCTGGAGAATTCTTAGCTAAAGAAAGTTCTTTGTTTTTTTTCTCAGAATCATGTTACTAGGCACTGCTAATTTCCAAAAGAGTGATGGAAAATTTCCCAAATTTAAGTTTGAAGCCATTTTCCCCCAATTTTGGACTAGATTCCACAGAATACATTTTGAGAATTGGTATTTTAGACTATCATAATTTCTTTATATAGATAGAACTTGCTTTACCTACCCCAAAAGGGGAGTAAATTCATTAAAATTCTTCACTTTTAAAGAAAAGCCTGAATACTTTTCTAGGGATTCTAATCAGTTTTATAAGTTTGTGCCTGCTGATTGCTTTATGAATATAAAGCTTCTTTTTAAAACACAGCTTTGCCAGATCAGCAAAGGACAATCAGGTCTGTATCAGTAAAAGGATTCTAAAGATGGAGCTCTCTGAAGAAGACACTTAAGATTTCTTTTGCCCAGGGGATAAATTTTAGAGACATGGAGCCAATTTCTTTTATCTTAGGTAAAATTTCCACCTATAGTGCAAAATGAAAATTATTTTTTCAATGTTAATAAACTGGTATCACCATCCACTTGGGTCTTTCAATGCCTAACTGTACTTTGAGTGAGACAGATATTTAGCTGTCAGTGAAAATAACAAACCAAGTTTAAATTTATTGAAGCTTATGTTACTACTTATCAGAGACCTTTCCATGATTTTTTTTTTTTTTTGTAAATGGAAAGTATAATTATAGTTGTACTAAGAGCTTACATGGAATTTTGAAAAGTGGAGAAGTCATCAACCTGAGATCCAAAAACAAGAAATCCTAACTGGGCATAAGCAAAGAATATTATAAAAAACATGATGGCAAATCCTACTATGTCTTTGATACAGCGGGACAAGGTTGATGACAGCTGAGACAATGTCCTGTTAAAGCTTATGAATTTGAATATCTGAAAAAGAACAAAGTTAGTTGGAATAGAGTATTAAAGATTATAATTACTTTTAGAGTAACTTCAATTTCACAAATCTTCAAATTAAAGCAAGTGCTTAGTAATAGGGGTGTTTGACTTTGTAGTTTAATTTCCCATTTTGATATCTAATATAATAAAATATATTATTCTGTTATGCATATAATTACCTTTATCCATGCAAAGAAGATGGTAATAGCAATTGTATTATTGTAGTAACTGTGCCAGTAGGCAAGAAAATAGAAGTCTGAATAATTTTTAGTACTTTTTAACAGCTGTCCAAGTAAGAGAAAAATTTGTATATTATAGTAAGAGTTGAAGAAAATGGCCACAAAACATATCTATATGGGGAAAAAAAGAAGGGTTAAATTAGATACTATTTCTACCTCTAAATCTCTTGCAGTCTGTGAAGCAGCATATGAAAAAGTTTATCAATAGTTCAACAAAAAAGGAGGGAGAGCTAAGACATAGGATTTTACATAAATGTAAGTAAGCCTCAATTTATAGAAGTTCAAGGTAGCATAATCATCATAAAGGTAGGAAAATATTGATTGCCTGGCCATCCTAATCTACTTGCCCGTTTGTTTCCTTGAATCATAAAGCACGAATGTATAAAATGATTGTATGAGGGCTGTCTGAAAAGTATCCAGCCATGCAATATGAAAAATAGAGGCATTAATGGCTAGATTTTTTTCTGGACAGCCCTCATAATTCTGACTAGACTTTAAGGGTTCTACTGTATATAGCCACATGTGACCTAAAAGTTTAATACTTATACTGTGTAACATCATAAGGAAAAAATTTTAGTTTCTAAATAAATAAATAATAAAGAAAGAAACAAACCCCTTTAGAGCCCTTTAACAACTCTTTTAGAAGAGGATTTCATAACCAGGTTATGTTAGGTATCAGAGCTTTATAACTATCACAAAAATTTTCTTATGATTTCCCTTGCCTGAAATACTCAGATAGTTAAATGTTTAATGCTATGCCTGCCCTATGTTAAACATTGTTGGGGATACCAGAAAGGTAGATGGCACACACTGACTCTGAGAAACTTTCAATCTGGTTTTGGGAATCAGGGCTTATACAAGGGCTGTCTGGAAAAAAGCCAGCCATAAATACCTCTATTTTTCATAATACATGGCTGGATACTTTCCAGACATCCCTTGTATACTAAATTGGCTGTAACTAAAGGCCAATAGGGGTGAAAGATCAGATTGTGTAAGACAGAAATGTTTGTTCATTATTCCTAAAATCAAGCTCTTACCATTTGTCTCACCCTGCCTACATCTCTGTTTATTTTAGTATGTTCTAGTGAGCAGAACTGGCAGTCTTTGGAGTTTCTTTCAGGGTGGGTTTCCCCATCCTGATGTCCTCTGTGTCCACAGACTACTCTGTGGCTGCTTAAACCTCCTCCCTGCTTCAGTATTCTGGGTAGGCATGTCTTTGCCTATTCTTTCAGAGTTCAGTGTGAGGAGGAAAACAGATTTAGGCGACATAGAAGAGTACATTTTAAATAAGCTTGCCCCCAAAGATCCATAATTACTTTAAGGAATACATTTTTGAGTGGCAGTAGGTGAGACCTATTGTGCACATTAAATCAAAATACTGACCTGTTAATTTTGGTTTATGCTGGTCTCCCAAGGACCAAACCAGAAAAACAGATTTCTCCCTTTTGGAGGCATACCATTAGTATGTACAGTAATAGTTCATTTTATGATTGTTACTTGTAGCTTTTAAAATAAGTCCTGATGAATAGAAACTTATGGTTTTTCACCTTTCTCATTGGTGGGTTCATATGTGATTTCCTTCAACCATACATATGAATATATACTTACCACCAAAAATAGTAATTCTAGCCAGTTCCAAATACTTTTGAAATATGCAGACTTAAATTTTTTAATTTTTTTGGCTTCTTGTATTGTGAAAATAATAAGAAAAACACAAAATGTGATTTCACAGGAAGCAATAAAATAATCATAGTAGCTAACATATCTGAGGAGCTTCACAGAGTAAAACTGCCATGAAGTAAGTATTCCTCCAGTTGCAGGGAATTCTGCCACCAATCTGTAAAATTAGATTTATGAAAGTAACTTTGCATTTCAGGCATTTATATTTCAGTACCTAACTATGTGAAATTTCTAACCGGTGATGTGTAATTTAATGATAATAATTTATTTTATACAAATATGTTTTCTTGGGGTTATGGGTTTAATTTAAAAAATTTCTAGTGGATTTACTTATTTTTTGATGACTCCACTCTTTGTACTTTGAATATTCACAGTGGTCAAAGACCAACATAAATGAGAATATAACATGTGATTTTAGCCAAACATTTTGTGTTTAGATTGCTTGTGCATAACTGGGAATACTAATTTACTCCACAGGAGAAAGAGATGATGTTTAAGAAAATACACTTTCTACCTTTAGCTTATCAGAGAAATTTTTTGCTTCTAAATGTCAAGATTACATATTCTACTAAAGCAAATGTTTTCTGTTTAGGCACTGGATATTGGGTACAAAGTTCTATGAGTATATGTAAACAGAAGTATAAAAATTAATTCTAATACTAAATATAAAAATTTCTATGTGAAGGAACAAGCATCTCTATCACAATGTCACAATGTAATTATTCCTACCTAAAGATATTAGCAAATCTTATTGGTACTGGAATAAGGTGCTGTCAAAAAAAAAAAGCAAAGCAATCAGTTAACAAACGGAAAACAGAACTGTTTGTTTCACTTTGCACAATAGCAATGTTGGATAAATGAGTGAAGTGTAAGAAACTCAGTATTTTGATCTAAAATGTAGACAAACTAAAAGGAGGCAGGGGAAGAAGAGCATTCAGTTTAGTTAGCCAGATACATGTATAAAAAGGAAAACAAGTGGGTAAGATCTTAGTGTAAGCAACATGCTTTTATACAACTACTGATTAGATATACCACTGGATACAAATTTCAAAATATGCTGAAGTTTCTAAAACATTAACATTTTAAAAGATAACACAGAGTAAGCATAAAACAGAGAAAGGAAATCTGGACTTAATCTAGTGTTACAAGTTCTTCTTCATGTGACTTTAAGCCAGTTACCCATTGTTTCTACTCTTATTTAGGTCATAGAAATGATCTGTAGTCTTCATTTTTTTCTTGATCAGCACTATTAGGATGAATACTACTGGTAAAAAGCTCTGATTTCCTGAAATAGAAGAACTATAAATAAGAGGTATAATGTCTATTGGCTGCTTAAAGTAATTTGTTTGTTTTATTTATTTTTACAAATTTTAAAGGCCATGGTTGTGTTTCACTGTAACTATTGCACAAGGGCAAAAGCCCCTAATCAGAGTAAATACCAATTCCATATTCCATTCAGGGTAAAAATGTAAGGCTCATGAGAGAAATGTGGCTCACCCAGATTATAGGGGACATTACTGTTTGCCTGACTAGGGTCATTCTCCCATTCCTCCTTCCTAACAGACTTGATTACATCAGGCATGCACCCATTGCCAGATCACTTAGAGAAGCAGATTCAATCCCCAGACAGATCCAATCATGATAATCCCATTTCCTTTGTCAGTGTTTGATTCTGACCTAAATTGAATCTTTGGTTGGTTCTTTCCTTCTTCTCCCTATGATAGGATATCTCCTCCTAGGTCCAACAAGTTAACCCATGCATGTCCTCCTCATGTAATGACAGAGGTGCAAGAGAACAAGTTTTAATGTACAAACTCATTCAAGCTTCTGCTAACATTCCTGTCTGCTAACATTCCATTGATTAAAGCAAATCACATGATTGAGCGGAACATCAAGGACTGGGGCAGTGCTCTGCCTTGTCTTGGGCAGCAGGGCACTTACAAGTTTACATGGCAAAGTTTTGAAGAACTGGGGCCATTTATGCAAGTCATCATAGGCTCTAGTCATTTCTAGGATGCTGGCTGTTATATATTATTTTAAATTTAAGTGATTCATTTTTGAGACAAAATGAATAATAAAGGTCATTCTGAAAGGAAATCAACAGATTTGAATGATCTGATTTAGAGGAAATCAAGACTAAATGTTAAGATCTGTGCAACTGCAGAAATAAAACTATATATCCTTTAGTAATATAAAACTTACATATTGTATGTAATTCTCCATGTTCTTGGAATAATGCAGCTGAATATGATGTTGCTTTACCATCTTTTTCATTATCAGAACTATGTTATCTTTATTGTGAAGCTTATGATTTTCATCTCAGTGCAGGTGTGTACAAGCTGGGAGCCCTAATGGGGGCTCTGGATGTTTTGGGGGGTTGGTTCCCTAACCCAGAAGCGAACTCAGGCCGCGGAGGTGAGAGCAGAGCATTGAAGCCTCTCCACGAGACCACCAGAGAATCCACTATTTAAAAGCTGGATGCTTTTTAAATTCAGTATGCTAACAAAGAGGTTTTGAGTCACTCACCTGATGATGCAAAACAGATTTACATTAGCATTATATAATGACAAGTCAATAAAAATAACTCTAGTCCCTCTTGTAATCCAGCTATTCAGTCGAAGGTTAATTAACTTGCTTTGGGTTTCAGATTTTGATTTCGATAAAGTGAAACTATATCCACCATTTCTGTAAACACCAACAAATCCCCAGTGCCAAGGGAGGCTGATACTAGGAGTAGAGTACTTCCATCTGTTCGATATAAAAAGAGTATTGGAGCGATGAGAAGCTTGATTGAGAAATATGCTAAGAATTTAAGCTAACCTTTGCTTCAAATGTAGTAGTTAAAAAATAGTAGTATTAAGTTCATAAGTATTATAGTAATTTTTGAAGCAAGACAATGAGTTAAGGATAAAGTTAAAATAATTAAGATTTAATATATTTCATTTTTTAGTGCTTAGTGTGGGCAATAGACTGGGCTAGCTGCTATGAGAAAAAAAATTTAAATCCATTTGTTCACTATTAGGAAACTTAAATCTAGAAAATAATAACTGATTTTATTGTTTAATAGATTGTGTCTTGTTTTATCAAATCTTAAGTCTTTGAGTAGAATAAGAATACCAAAGGTTTTGATTCAGAAAAATCGGTCTCAGCATGGGAAAAAAAGTACTTTATAGTCTACCTTCTCAAGTTCTCTATGTTGTTATATAGGTATCTCATTATTATTGTTATTTTTTTAATGTGGGTAGTTCCCTGGCTGGGAATCGAACCCAGGCCGCAGTATTGACAGCGCTGAAGCCTAAGCCACTATACCACCAGGGAATTCCAGGTATCTTATTTTAATCCAAGTAAATAAATCAAAGTAAAATGTGTATAGTTTAATTTTGTTTCCATTTTTTCTACTTTTGACTTAATTGTGGGCTATTAAAAAAAAAAAAGCCTTGATTCCTCATTTCAGTCATTCCATCCCCCTAAAAACAGATCTTGAACGATTATCCAAAGATGCACTGCTTAAACTTGTTTTTCTGTTAATAATACTATGTTTGTTTTCAGAGGTGGGTGAAAAAGTGACACCACTAAGGAAAAATACTCATATTTAATGAAAATTCCATAGTTGTCTTGTTTTTAATTATAGTTGACACTCACTATCCCTCTCCTACTTCCAATTTTTTATGTTTTTAATTAATGAATGTTATATTTTAGATAGACAAACAAAAATTGATTCTTATATTGGTTGTTAGGCAATAAAAGATATTGCAATTGCAAATCCATAGTGTTAATTTTGGTATTTAAATTATTTGTAGTTATGAGAATTTGGAATAATAGAGTATTTAATAGATTAGCCTTGAAATTCCAATTTAAAATGAGTAAATAATTATCATGTAATTTTTCATTGAAAGGGAAATAGTGTATAGTACTGTAGTATTTACGATGTCTCATCATCTTTATGAATTTATTAGATTTATAGGAATTACACAAGCATATTTTTGCCCTCAAGAACACTAAAATAGGGAGCTCCCTGGTGGTGTAGTGGCTTAAGGCTTGGGTGCTGGCGCTGTCAATGCTGCGGCCTGGGTTCGCTTCCCAGCCAAGGAACTATCCACATACAAAACAAACAAACAAAAAAACAAAAAACACTAAAATATTCATACAAAGAAGAAATAAGTCAACAAAAGCCACAAAGCAATGTGGGTGTAATCCTGGGGTAACAGGGGAAGTTGTTGAAGGAAATGTAATCATTGTTAATATTTACAATATAAACACTGACTAATGATTAACAAATTAACTATAGATTAAGAGGAACAAGAAGAGTGTGTATAGAGGGAATGGTATAAAAGGGATAGATGACAGACACCTTCTATGATAGAGACAATAGATATATAAAACTGTAAAATCAAGTAATAGCAGTATAAGCGTGGTATTTAGAAACAGGAAGTATACAAGGGCTGTCTGGAAAAAATCCAGCCATAAATGCCTCTGTATTTCATATTACATGGCTGGATATTTTCTGGATGGCTCTCATATACCAGAAGAAATAACTAATAAAAGAACTAAAAATGGCTGCTTCTGGAGTCAGAATTATGAGTAGGAAAGGGTGGACCTTTGTAAATATTTTATCACTTTGATAAATATTAAAATTTTAAAAAGATTATCTGCCCTGTAAGATTTTCATAGTACCCTAAAAGCAATTGACACCAGCAGCTTCTGTATTAAAGGGAGGGAGTGTTAGTGGCTTTGGGCTTTCACATTTTCAATATATAGTGTATAGAGGAGTCTACACCCCAGTAACCTTAGCCACTTTGGAGAACAATGTCCATGATATCTTTGGCAGGCATTATCAGATGTAGTGCCTGTAGAGCACAACTGCCCCCCTTTTAATATTGGCAACAATAGAGAAGATATCACTGAAATGAGTCAGAGTGAGAAAGGAGGAAAGTGGCCTAAGACACCTAAGATATACTTCTTAGGAATATCAAAAAGCATTTGGAATGAGTTTGAGGTGAATCTGGCCAGAGCCAGAAGAGAGCACTTAGTATTATAAAAGCAAAACTGGACACTTTGCCTCATGACATGTGTCTGATATGACTTAGCACTTCATATGCCATGGTCAGAAAAAAAGAAAATACTTTCTATCATTTGGTAAACAAACAAATAGCAGTTTCATTCTTCCTTTTCTAAACACTGCATCTCCTTTGATATTATTATGGAAACATGACCCCTGCTGGCATTATTTGGAAAATACACGTTTTCACAATTGTTTAAAGATACCTAATGATAAACTGCTTGAAAAAGTTATGTGTAGTTTTATATTACTTACTCAGTGTCCTGTTTAAGGCCAAAATCAGACATGTCTTCATTTTCAGAAGTGTATTTGGCATAACATTCATTCATCAAAGACTGAAAGGATGAATAGATCTTGCATGTGTTGTTGCGGACTTTTAGCTGACGGACTCTGGGGACTCCTAAAAGTATGTTCTCATAGTAGATGCGACTGCTGTTCTTTAAATTATATAACTTGTTGTCATTGTACCATGAGTCCCAGTATAGACCTTCCAAAAGGGGTCCTTCCATAAACTTCACATAGAAAGAAAAATATTTTCATGTCAACTCTATAACAGAACCTACATAATATTATCTGTAAGAGTATAAAATGAGTGATTTTGAGGATGAGTATGAAAGTGCAATTATTGACCAAGCCAACATTAATATTAATGGTAAGGATAATGACCTGTCTCCTTGATAAATTTCAAATTCCTAGCATGGCATATATAATTTGACCTCTGTCAAATTCATAGTTTGGCCTTTTCCACCTCATCTTTGATATGCCTATAATGCCAAACATAGCTCCATATGTAGAATTATAGTACATATTGCTTATTCTTCCTAGAATGCCTTTTCATTACTTATCTTTTAAAACTCAACTGAATTGTCATCATCTATGGATGTATTTGCTACCTCTTCCTTGTATGTCCCAATGTTTGTGGCATGGGATACCTGAAATTGCTGTTTCCTTCTTCTTTCCTCATAATGTGAGCATCTTGCTAAGTTAAGTGTAATGGAGAAAACAAGTCTTTTCCAATGCTGAAGGAATGATTCTCTTACACAATTAAAAACACTATGAAGTTATATTTTGTAATATGTATTATATACTGTCCAGTACTTTTACAGAGTATAGGGTTGTATGGTATACCCAAATCACATATATTTTACTTTATGGGAAATGTAAGGAATCTTTAAGAATAATTTCCACTACATACAATTATAGACTGATTTTGGATCTTAACCTCCACATAAGAAGAAAGTTTCCTATTTCCAAATGGAATGATAATGTTTGAAAAATAAGCATTATTTTTTAAAGTTAGAACTCTATCACACTGAGAACACAGGTTCTCAACACTTACTGGTTATTCTAATAAAGAAATGATATTCACTTATTCCTTCAGCAAATTGGTATAGAGTGCCTACTACGTGTGCCAACAGTTTGTTTATGCAATACTTAAAGTTACTTATCCACAGTCACATAACTTACCTTCCAAAAATCTGTTATGCTGCGAATAGACTTAAAGTTGGTTCTTTCATCACCAGGCACAGAAGTGTCCAAAAATAGAGATGACATAACTTTGTTTAAGTAATACATATGTGGGTTTACCATCCCAAAAGTCACTAAGGAGAAGAATTTTTTTGTTTAAAAATTTGTTTAAAAACTGAGTTTATCAGGATTAAAAATGTACTTACAATTTGTTCCCAATTCTGTTTTGAAAATTCAATTTTATTTCTTGTCCAATTATAAAAGTAGTAATAAAATAAAATAGAAATACACAAAACATGAAGTTTCCTGTAATTCCACTCCTGGAGTTAGATTTGGCATATATTCTCAATTTTTATATGTATATACACGTATAAAACTATCTTTAAAAAAGTGAGATCACATTATACATACTATTCTGCAAGTTGGCTCTTTCTCTCTATTGAGAGTAAGCAATATAATATGAGTAGTTAAGGCTATGTATGGACTTTGAATACAAATATAATGGTCTGAGTTTTAACACAGGGATAATCTCTTACCTCAGTTTTCTTACAAGAAATGAGATAATACGTGTGGAAGAAACATTTAAAACTATGTTATAGCACATGGTAAGAATTTTAACAAGTATTAACTAGTATTCTTTCTTTCTGGGGGTGGGGTGTAGACTAAATATGTCTCTTTTTCGTGTGCTTGAAGCCCTTTGGTTTTTAGAAACCATGTATCTTCATCATTCCATGGTACACATTAGCCTATGCCATTATTTAATGCATTATTTCACTGTATGTACCAAAATGTTAAACAAATCCTGTTGATGGAGATTTGTTTTCAATTCTTCCTAATTATAAAAAGGTATTTTTAATCCCCAAATAATGGGTTTATAATCTTTTTAGTTTTCTATTCCCTAAATGTTCTGTAGTAAGTATTTAAAAACCAGTCTAAGATATCTTAATTTATAACAAGCTTGTCTAACCCACGGCTCACAGGCTGCATACAGCCCAGAACAACTTTGAATGCAGCTCAACACTAATTCGTAAACTTTCTTAAAACATTACAAAAATTATGCAGGGACTTTTTTTTTTTTTTTAAGCTCATCAGCTTTGTTAATGCTAGTGTATTTTATGAATGGCCTGAGACAATTCTTCCAATGTGGCCCAGGGAAGCCAAAAGACTGGGCACCCCTGATTTATACGATTGGCTATTAATTGTCTTTTTAATCAAGATCTGACTCAAATGCACCCCTCTAATACCAATTAATTAGTTAATTGTTATATGATTCCCAGTATGTAGTCCATACCAAAATGCTGTAACTCTAGATAGTTAGCTTACATGTACGGTATGGTGGGTGCTCTAAAGACAAAATGCTCTTTAATACTGATTAAGTCAATGCTATAGACTCACAGATAGGAGGAACACAGGTTGAGAAGTTTTCCCAGTCCTCCTTAAAGATTTGCATTGATCCATACCTTCTATGGCTCAACACAAGCATTTTTACTATTAACTGTGCAACAGAACAGGAAGGAGAACAAAACAGACTAATTTCTTTGGCCTCATTGGTGGTTTGACCCATGACACTGAGCTAATGTAATGGCTCTAAATCAAGTTATAATTGCCAACTCAAGGGGGTAATTTCAAGATAGATCGCCAACCAAAAGGAATAATTAATTCAGTGTTGACTATGAAAGCTTTTCATTACATCTGTGATCTAAAGTTTTGCTCCTTAAGAATTAAAAATTGTGTCAATCTAAATAAATTTAAGATAATGTCTGAAATGTGTCACTATTTGGTTTTTATAAAGTTCACATGTTTTATTTCTCATCTCCAAATTACTTCTTAGTTCAAACAGGGTTTTCATCTACATCTGTGTACTTACATATGCATAGGTTTATTAAAAAAATAAAGAAGAGTAGTAACTCCTGAAGTGTGGTTCTAATTTCTACTTCCTTTATTAAATGCAGTTTACGCTGAGGAATCCCTGTAAGATATAAAACAAAATTTCCCTTACATTATTATGTAACTCATAATATATATAAACACGGTGATGGCACAACAGCCACTTTTCATGTCTTAAAATGAAAAAGGAAAACACAAAACCCCCACAACTGGTTTTGCTGAGTTAATATACAAAAACTAATAGTTTTATCTTAAAGATCTAGACTTCTGTGAAGAAGAGACCGTCTGTTTTATATAGTTGAAATTTTATTCTCTTGACAAAACTATGGAACAAGGCAGGCTTCTGCTAGAGGTGGAAAAGGACTCGCCTGTGGTTGTCAAGGTCACGACTCCCTACATCGACAAAGGACTTCGGAGAACGCCCTAGCGACCGTCATCGTACAGCAGACGGCAGCACCCAGCTTAAGGCTCAGGCAAGTGCCATGTCCCCTTACTCAGGGCCTCAGTTTTCCTGTCTGAAATGGGACCACCGTCCCACTCCGCTTAAGCGGAGGCTAAGAGGACTAAACGTGCTGGCGGTCATGTCTCTCACATGAATAGATATGGGGTTACGAAGTTCCTTCCAGGGTATTTGGAATCGCCAGTTCTGCCCTGCCCCACCCCACCCATTCCCTAGGAGAACCCCTCACCGCCTCGGTGCCAACGAGACGCCTCAGCCATGGCGGACCTAGCAGAGGTGCCGTTCGATCTCCCAGGTCTGCCGCGCCTGCGCGAACCGCCTAGCTCATGCGCCTGCGTGAGGCCGCTAGCTCCTGGAGGGCCGCAAGGCTGCGCTGCGGGTCGGAAACGCGCGTGCGCATCGAGGAATTTCTGGAAGAGCTTCGCCTGAGGCGGGGCTGGAGATTGCGGCGTTTGTCTCCTGCGGAGGGCCGACTTCTAGAGCAAACCTGGCTTTGGGCCTGAGGTTAATCCAAAAAAACCTTAGTAATTAATTATAACGGGCTGCCTTTCTTGAATACTTTTAACATTTATTGGCTTGTTTGGTCTTCACACCCACCTTCCTGAAAGGTAGGTGTTTTGTCCTCATTTTAGGTCTGACGAAACCGAGGGTGCTGAGTGGGTAAATGATTTACCAAAGTCCACGGCTTTGTTGGGGGCAAGGTCCGCTGGACCTCAAAGCCCGAATGCCTAACCAAGACCCCTTACTGCTTCTGCTGCTGCTGCTGCTGCTTGCCGAAACTGGTTATAATATTAACCGGGAGCTGTTGCTAGCAATAGCTTCCAACTCTTCTTCCACCTAATATACCAAAAAAGAACGTTAAAATAGGTTGGAAAAAAAAATGCAGCTCTGCAGTGATTATGTAAAAGGGTAGGCCAAGACAGTCCTTGGGAGCCCAGACTCAAATCTGCTCCCAAAACCTTGAAAAGATGATAAGGAGGTTTGTAAACAGCTGCAGAAAAGGGCAAACCAATTTTGCTGTAAATTAAGGCATCCAAAGCCCGCAAGAATAAGAGACAGGATGGATTCTCATGTTGGTAAAAAGGAAAATAAAAATCAGTCGAAAGGCCCCAGAGCAGCCACCAAAGAAAACCATAGAGCTGTTTTGAAAGTAAAAAATAAAGCCACTTTTGTTACTTCCTTGAAAGAGAGGTAGACTGATGTTGATAAATGCTGTTTTATGTGCAGATAAAAAGCAAAACTAGGCCACAGCAGGGAGGGTCAGAGGCTACCAATGATAAAAGAAACAGGAGAGGCCTAGCAAAAGGCAAATAGTGGACAGGAGGCCTGAGAAAAAGAAAAGGCTACTGTCCTAACTTAAGAATAGTTTAATATAAGGGTGTGTCCTTTCCTGTACTTGTTCTATCAGATGGTTACGAAATTATGCTTTCTAATGTAATGGGTTGTGTGAATTTGAAGTGGAGGAGGAAACTAATTCTAAAATACAGGTATTCAGATTCACATTAAATATTAAGAAGCCGATGATTCTACAGACTCTTCTCATTCCATTGGCTCAGTAGTCTCAAAGATCTTGAAGAATTAGGACCTATTTGGTTAAAACAGAATAGCTGTTTCAGGGGAGATTTCATCATGATTTAAGTTACAAAAGGTTGCCTTTGAAGTACAAACCGTGGAAAGTCTAGCTCATTTTCCTGAGGAATTGACTGAGCTTTGAGTTTCACCAAGACACTGTTCTAGAATATAATGTTGTTATTCTTTTGGAACTTGTTACTCATAGGTTTTGCTGAATTGTTTAATATACAAAGACGAGAAGTTTTATCTTAAGAGATCTAGACTTTGTAAAGAGGAGACCATCTGTTTTAAATAGTTGAAATTTTATTCTCTTGACAATACTATGGAACACTCAGATAATCTATACCATGTTAGTATTCCTATAAGAGAAAATGGGTATTTCTAAACAGTATTTAGAGAGCAGTACCAGTAAATCTTATTATAAGCATTAGATGTGTCTCAAAAGTTGATATTAATTCATAACCTGTAGTTGTTAAATAAGACAGATGTTAAAATCCCACATTTTAAGATAATCTTTTACAATTAAAAACCCATGTGCCCAGATTTTCTGTAGGCTTCACAAACCAGAGAAATAGATAGAATGTGCAAGAGTCAAAGATTAAATAATATTATAAATATATATTAGTTATATTACCTAATTAAAGCCATAATCTGTTAATACAGCTATGGATTCATTTCAAAAATTTAATTGAATATATTACTAATAGTGTAATTGTGGTTTCCAGTGTTGGTAAAGTTATTAGAGTTCTTCACTTTCATAGAGTCCAGATTGAGCTGCCAGGCGCTGAAACTCTCCTTCAGGGTTAAAAGCTTGTTTCACATCCAAACCTTTTCCGTTAAGTGCTAAATATTTGCTGAAAGTTGGCCTCACACGTAACTGCTTAGGAGCTGGAAGAGTTTGGTTTGGACGGGCTGAAATAGATAAAATAAAAGTTAATTCAGAAAACCTGTTCTAAACAAATGGATTGTACAAATGGGTATTTATTATCAGACAGGAAAAGAAAAGACAAAAGTGATTATGGGGAAGTTCCCTCCGATCTCATAATATGTTGAGATTTGTGTGTCTTCCTGTATCTTCCTGGTTAAGTCTTTTATGACACTTGACGTGACATACCTGTAACATCTAATCTTGTGTTACATGTGATCACTCCAGCTTCATTAACTGCAGACACAGTATACCACCCAGCATCTTTCTTGTTTACATCTTTTATCAGTAAAGTAACTCTTCCAGAGTTATCGTGATATAAGCTGAAAGAAACAATTTAAAAAAATGCAAGTATAGGAATAAGTAAGTTTACTTATTATACCTCTGATTTATAGAGTCAGACTAATAAGAAAAATAAACATTTGGAAGTTCTCAAGCTATATCTATTAACAGTTACTGCCAAATTTCTTGGTTTTCTTGCATTAAATACCTCTCCCCCTCCATAATCTTGTTTATATCATCTATTTCTTGAGCCATCTTTGTTTATTGTTAGTAAAAAGGTAAATCCTAGCCCACTTTATGACTTAAATTTCTGATTAGTTGAATCTGGCTTAATGAGGTTTATTATGTTTCTATAAATGTTTAAAAATGAGACAAAAGAGATCAAATGCATGCCATTTATAATGCATTTCAAACTATAACTAGATTTACTTAAGTAAACTACAGTTAAGTCTAGAAATACTTAATCCTACCTTATTCGATCAGTGTTGAATTGTACCATTTCATTATTTCTTTTCCAGAAAAGTTTTGGTGGAGGTACCGCTGAGATTTGGCATTCTAGCTTCACTGAGTCTCCCTCAAAAACTTTTTTGCTCTGTGGTTTATAGATAAACATTGGTGCTCTTCTGTGTTCTTTAGCTACATATTAATAAAAAGATCAAGTATTTGAAATATTATAAAGAAGATTAAGTCAAACCAAAGTATTACGAAATTTGTATGTTGATACAAAAATTTTTAAAAGCACTAATAACAGGATTGGAAGCTCTAAGGTTTAGCTTTAGTTAAAATAATATACAATACTATTGTATTATACTATTTAGAGTTCTAAAACAGTAATGTAATGAATGATTCATTGAATTTACAATCATGTTTCATTCAAAGAATTTAAGTCACATTCTCATTTATTGTGTCATTTCTAGGGAGGCAGCATGAATAGTGGAAAGAGTATCAGACAACTTGGGTTTAGATTCTCTATTTGCCCCACTAGTCATGCCATATTGGGAAAAAAATCAGTTTTATCTACTGTAAAATAAAACAATACCCAAGTAATAGTGAATGTTGTGCCTACCATACAAAATTATTCTGATGATCAATTGAGATAATGAACGAAGAAGCACTTTGTAAACTATAAAATGTTACACAAACGTCAGTGTGATATTATGTCTTTATTTTTTTTCATATACCGAGGGAAAGGAAGAAATGGTGCTATAATACTATAACCCTAGCTTTTCTGAAGGAGAAATGAGGAGATTGGACAGATGCCTGCCAGAGTCTCTTCCAGCTCTAACATTGTATTAATAGTATGTCTGAAGCTATTGGAACAGAAAGGATTTGTCCAAAGCTTAAATCACTTGAATTGATTTTTGTTTTTTGATTTCCAGTTTTCCTCTAAGACTGAAGCCCCTTACTATATTATATATTAAGCCTTAGATTTTTCATTAATCTGGGTAAGACACAAACTCAAGAAAATTTTCCAACTTGATCAAGCTTTTATATAGTAAACAGTGAATTATAGAAAAGTATCTCTTATGCAGTATATCTTAGCTTAAACTATTACAAATATGATACGTTTAAAATACATAAACTGAGTATTTTAAAACAGAACATCAATTTTATGAGAACTGCCTTACAAAGACAAATTTATGACATGAGTTTTGCCATACTTTTTTTTTTTGGTGGTTACCTGGCTGGGAATTGAACCCAGGCTGCGGCGTTGAGAGCTCCGAAGCCTAGCCACTACACCACCCGGGACCGCCCCCCCCCCATACTTGTTTTCTAAAAGAAGTAGGCATATTATTCTTGTCATAATTAGAGACTAGTTTCCTAGTAAAGAGAACATACTCTAAGGCTAAAGTAGACATTGCCTCTTCACCTTTAAACTATACATGGTTATGACAAATTCTGTGAAAATGTGAGTCAGATTGATTATTTTAGACTGTAGACCAGAGAAATGATTAGGCTAAAAATGTTCACTTTAAGACCCTTTATTTATATCTAGAAATGCTTATGCTACCTTATTTGGTCTGTCTGAAATTGTACCATTTATTTATTTCCTTTGGTGGTAGATCTTTCATTCTACTTACACTGAGTTTCCCTCAAGAACACCATTCTCCCCTGCATTCCCCATTGGTGACTTTTAGGTAAAAGTTGGCATTCTCTTGGGTTGTATCATATAGACATTAACTTTAAATATTAACTCCTCTGGAATTTTCTTTTTTAATACTTTCTTTTTTAATACTGCAGGATTAAAGATACCCTAGGATCTCTTGGAAGGCTTACCCAGAACGTCCAGCTGCACAGTAAAGGTGGCTTCCCCTGCTCTATTCTTGGCAACACATACATAAGCCCCTGCATCTAAAGGTCTGACCACTTCAAAGATGAGTGAATGAAAACCCTTCTCAGACACTATCATTTTGTGAAAGTCATCTGATTGAACTGGTCTTCCATTTAGATGCCATGACACATCAGGAGCTGGCAGTCCGCTTACCTAGAAATGACAACAAGGAGATGATAGAATTTTAAATTGTAGCATCACTGGAACCCATTTGTTTGTTTATAAATTTTAACAATTCTAGTATCTCAGTGGGTTTATGATTGAAAATGCAAAGCTAGAGCTTAAAAATTTATTTGCTTTCAATAATTTTTAACAAAACAGTGGAAATTAAAACCTCTTGAAATTTAATGTATTTTCATACTCTCTCAAACCATATCTAGCTCTTTCATATAACTTCAGGCACTTTAAGATCTCTTAATTACTATACTTAGAACATTAAAGAGTATTTATTAGCTTGTAGGCACAATTGTGAGAACCTTATACCTATTTACTCAGTTAATCCTCAAACAGCATTATGAGGTAGGTACATTTGTTATTCCCATTTTCTTGAAACAAAAGCACAGAGGTTAAGTGACTTGTCTAAGGTAACAGCTGAAAGGTGGCAGAGTCAAGAATCAAAACCAGAAAGCTTGTGTTCTATCTTATCTACTATACAGACTGCTTCTCAGTCTGTATAGCAAGCTATGAAGAGGAAGAGGACATTGTTCAGAACTTAGTATCCCATTGTTAATTTTCCTCCAGTATATTTAAACTCTTCTCTTACTTTGAAGTCCATTCTGCAGAATCTTCCTTCTTCGACTGACATGTTCTCTGGCACTTGAATGAAACGAGGCGGGTAAAATTTCTCCTGGATTGCATCCTGATCATTCACATTTCCCCTTGAAGATGATCTACTTCTACAAAAATATTTTAGGAATCACTATGCAGAAAAGTTGTCATTGCTCTTCCCTTCACACTAAATGTAGTTGAACCATCAAATCTGAAACCCCAGCATTTATACCGTTTGATTTGATAGTGTAATAACAATGGAGAGAGGCCTTAGGGCTGTATGTAGTTGTGACATATTTGATAACTGTTAGAAATGGTAGCAATTTAAAACATCTGGTACGAATTGCACATCTGTGTTTTTGTGTTTTTTTTTTTACAGCGCCATGAATTGATGAAGAAACTGATCTATTAAAATGCAGAGTGCCCCATGGACAGATCTTAACTACGTGCAAAGATTGTATAATTAGAATTGGGTTTCTATTACCATGAGAAAGTTGTTTAACATGGAAATGTGGTCCTGGCTTATTTGACCTAAACATTTAAAAAACTTCCTCTAAGATAGTTCTAATAATTAACAAAAAAATTGTGATCATCATCTCTGACATTAGAAAATTCACAATCTTTTTTTATAAAAGGCATGTAGTATGTTTACTGACTTTATAAATATTATATTTTTAATCTCAAATAGGTAGCTAAAATGTATATATTTTTAAAATTAAAAACAATTTTTTTGTACGATCCCCAGTGGAACCACCAAACAAAATTTTTTTTTACCTTACTTGTGATGTAGGAACTTGCAGCCGTGCATGTTCTGAGTTGTACTGCTTGAAATTAAAACAAAGTGATAATGTTAACATGCAGTTGTTAACTTGAAATGAAACTGAACTAAGTAGTTGTAGTTGAAAGGAACATTTCTATGTTGACTGTATTTGTTTGGTCATGGTTCTATATATTTGGCTTTTATGCATTTAAAACATAGTGCACTAACCTTCTAGTAGTCTACCAAGAAATCCTCAGAATTAATAAGACTGTGCCACAGGCATGATTTATGAAAATCAGACCTCGAATTGGTAGTGGTTCATTTTTCAGATGACTACTTTACGACATAGGATGATGTGTCCCCCCTGGTGTATTTGAAATGGGAGCACATAGTACAGATTGTCCTTTAGTAAAACAGGAATAGACAGGAAGTCATTTGTGTTGGCAGTAGATAGAGGGTATTATGCCTACTACTTAAAAGTGACACTGACAGCAGTAAGCACATATTTAAATGGAAAATACTTCTCTTTTTAGCTCATGACACAATCCTGATGGACACCATGGAAGATAAGTGTAGGGCAATGAAAAGGCTTTGAAAAAACAACATTAATTACTTCCCTGCTTAATAAAGGTGTATTTAATTTAAGCAAACATCTTTTAGGATTTATAGCTAAGCCTCAGAAAATTCTTTGTTTGGGAATAAAATTAGAAATTGATGAAAATTACAATAGAAATACAATTTTTAAGTATTTAGTGCCTATTTTGTGTATTTCACTGTGCTTTGCATAGTGGGATACAGAGAAATGGAAAATACATTTCTTACTCAAATACCTAAAAAACGTATGTATAGCAACACAGGAAATCAGTACAAATAATTTATTTTTGGATGGATATATTTAATGTATTTTGTTTAAAACAAAATTCTTATAACTCTTAACAATTTTTGACTAGCTTTAAGATTTTCTAAGGAAAATGTGAAAACAATTCAGTGATCAAACAAATCAACTAATTTTTTTGGTATAAAAATTAAAAATAATACATTAAATTTGAAATACTCAAATTAAGTTTTGTTTTTTCCCTTAGTGGTAGTTTGAAAAAAAATATATATATATTTCTATTCATAGATGTTATACATAAGTTATCCGTAGTTTGATGACATTTTGTATTACGTAGGTAGAATGTTTGAAGTACAAAAATGTAAGATTTATCTTTTCTGATTTCATAATAATATATTTGCTGCTGTCTCTTCCTATCACCTTCTTTTTAAAGTTTTTAAAGAATAATGAGAAAAACAATACGTTGCCCTTGAAACCATAATGTACAAGTTAAACCATCATCAATTTAATATTGCTTTGAGTTATTTCTACTAATAGAGATTTGTGTCTTATCCTTGCTTTAATCTCCTCTACCACCACTGGAGGTTTGCCATGTAAATTAGTTGAATGAATGAATGAATGCATGAACTGTTCAGTGGCCAAAAAGAGATTTAAATTGTTTTTAGTTTCTAGTTACTTGTTTTGTTAGACCCTGTTCCATCCTTCTTAGTAGTACTAGTCCCACTTAACAGAAACAAAAATCTTATTTTCAACTTCTTATACTTAGAAATTTAGAATTTTTTTTTTTTTTTTTTTTTTTTTTTACACAGAGGTGAAACAAAGAGATAGTTTATTGAAAAGAAAATATACTCCAAAGAGGTAGGAGCAGGCTAGAGCAGGAAAATGGCTCAAGAGCCAGAAACTTAGAATTCTTGGATGCTCAGTCTCATCCCTTTGGCTCCCAGTTTCCTGTGGACCTTTTGGGAAGGAATTAAAAGTAACTACAGAAGGAAGACAGAACAATCAGTTTAGTCTGCCTCTTGAACTGTACATTTCTATTCAGGGTTAAGTTTACTTGTTAAATGAAGTTGGTCAGGCACAAACCTGTGAAATGGGTATTCACTTTATGCTCTCCATAAAGTTAATCCCTTTATGGAAAGGATGCTTTTGTTCATCTTAGACCTGTTTACTCACAAGTGTTTGGTTTTTGTTTTGGTTGTTTTTTTTTTTTTTTTTTTGGTATGTGGGTAGTTCCCTGGCGGGGAATCGAACCCCGGCTACAGCGTTGACAGAGCCAGCGCTGAAACCTTAAGCCACTACACCACCAGGGAACTCCCATTTTTATTTATTTATTTTTTTTATTTTTAATGTGGGTAGCTCCCTGGCTGGGAATCGAACCCAGGCTGCAGCGTTGACAGCGCCAAAGCCTAGCCACTACACCACCAGGGAACTCCCGGTTGGTTGGTTTTTAATAGGAAGCGTTTGTCAATACAGAAACATGACAAAAGGAATTGGATATTTCATTAGTACCATGAGTATATTTTGAAACATTGAAATAATAAACAGATTATGAGGAAAGATTATAATTACTTTGGTTTAGAGTTTTACTTCTGTCCTACTGAAGATTTGCAACTCATAAACTCTCTGTCTATGCAGACATTGTAGAAAGAGCCCTAGGTCTAACTGACCCATAAATGTCCAGATGAAAAGTGACTCTTAGCTTTCTGGTGTTTTGTCTTTTTGACATTTCTTATGCAAATATGAGCATGACCAGAAAATTGGTAAAATTTAAACTGTGTATGTATTTTAGCCATCATGGCCTCTCCTGTGGAAGTGATTGACTTTGGCTTCAAATGGCTATTTATAAATGTGTACAAAAGCAACATTTAAAAATAACACACAAAAAGAGCTCTGTTTAGATAAAGATTATTTTACCTGTGGTGAATCTTGTGTCTCACTGTCATTTTCAGCTTGAAACACAGCAGCTGCATTCTGTGGTCCTAGCAATCTGCGAGCCATCTTCTCCTCATATGTTAGCCGCTTTAAAGAAATGTCATTAAGGAGATAGTAATATAATTTAATAAAAGTGTTTGTACAACTTTATCTTAAAACCACCAAGACTTCTACCAAAAGAAATATAGTTCTTTCTATTGAATTATAGATAGATACTGTATTTTTTTAAAAAAAGCCTTTTCTTTCAAAGCATTTCCTTCCATTCTAGTGCCACTTCTCTCATCTCTTAATACTCAACTTCTGTTTTCTTTTTGCTCTTAGGTAAGGCAGGCACAATTGCCCTTAGATTAGGCTCTCCCAAGTAAAGGGATATTCTTACCCTTGTTGCGCATGTTCCAGTCGACTCTGTCTTTGAATATAGTTATTGCATGCCTTCACATTCAGAAAGAACTTTTATTAAATGAACACAGTATTTCACTTACTGACTTCTGGCTGAAAGCAGTGCAACTGATAAGTTAAATATATTTGGATTTAAAGGCATGTAGTTCTGTTTCAAAGATAGGTGACTAGTCCATCAATGATACACACCAAAGTACATGAGAAGTCACATTGATAGTATTTCCTGTTAGTATTTGGTCATCAAATGTATTTTATAGATAGGTTAATGCTAAAAAAAAATATTCATTAAATCATTCATGTTGATTTTTCATTTACTTCATTTTACTACTGAAAACTAAGAGGTGATTTCATGCAGAGAAATACAAAATAGGACCCAAATATTCCCTTTTTATTTTTTTAATTAATTAATTAATTAATTAATTTTGAAACAGATGATGATTTTATTATACAAGCTGATGCATATAATATAATTTTAAGAACAATACTACTCATAGCACTAAAACTACAACTTTTGCTATCAGAAAGGAAAAGTATGTATTTATATCTAACCCAAATATCCAGAAAGGTATAGAAAAAATTTTTACAATAATGACATGGACTGTAATAATTGTGAGATTAATATTTATACATAAAAACAACTATCTATAACTCATGGCTGAAGTGTAGACAGTTCACCAAGTACAGCTACTGTTTGCACTTGTGCCTTATCCGTATTTCATTTCTTTCTTTCTTTCACAGCATTTTCTTAAATGACTTGAGTCCCACAACTTGAAAACCATAGTATTGCTGTGAAAAACACCATCAACATCACAAATCTAACAAATGTTAAATTCTCCTCCTTTTTAAAAGATTATTCTATTTTTTGCTGATTATATAGTTGTAAACCTGTGAGACAGAAATTCTTACTGAGATTAGATTTTATAGTCTAATTGGCTTTTTGTAGAGAAAGACATTTTGCTCACTTGATTTCCATTATGAAGAAGGCTGTCCTTGCATTTTAGCTTTCTCTCCAAATCTTGAATCAGAGCTTCTTTTGATCCTTGTATTTCATGGTCAGGAGTACTTGGTGTAGGCTTAGCATTTGCCCTTTGGGATGATTTAGCATTTACAGGTTGGCCAACTGAGGGTTGTTGATAGCTTTTAAAAAGAGAAAGATATTTTTTAATAACAAGATCTTTAGAGTAAGATGTATGTATATCTAAAAGAGATTTGGCCTTGTTTTGTCAGTTACCTTTAGATAGGTTGAATGTATAACTTAGTACCACTAGTGTTATTAAAACTTAATTTGCCTAATAATAGACAAGAAAGATTTTATAAGAATGGATACCAGCTCTTTGTTTTTTTCTTTTGGTCTTGGCAAATGAAAACTAAGTGGTAGCAGGAACAATTTGTATTACACACCAGGAGGATGTCCATCCTTGAAGATCTCCCCAAAAGAAGTGATAGTATGTCTAATTACTGGCAACTTGAGAGCTTTTCTAACAAGTGAATTCATAAGTTTGATTTATAGGTGAATATTAAGCAGTGTTGTGCTGGAGCTGACCCATATGGGCTCAAGAGAGCTGATTTTTAGCATCTCTTTCCAGCTCCCCGTAATCTCATATTGATAGTTTAAAATTGATGGTGATGGGAGTATCCTCATGACAAAATCATGGCTGCTGCTTCTTGCTGACTGATAAACATTTACCGGTACAACCAGTGGTATTTAGTGAATATTCTGTTGCTTTGAACGGAGTCTACCGTTTACATAGTCTCTGGCTTTTCTGTTATTTTTCCAATTCTTAACTTCACATTCTAGAAAATCTTAAGTACAGCACTACATAGCAAACAGCTTCTACAATAATGACTGTTTTAACATTGCTAAAGTAATTTTTATTTTTGGAGAAAGAAAGGAGCGATTAGGAGAAGAAGGAGGAAAAATGTAAACTAAGAAAAAGGGAGGGGTTGGGAAAAAAGGGAAGCAAGTTTGAATAGCCGTTAAAGACTTTGGTATACATTCTTATTTCAAGTTCTGATCCTAAATTTTCTTCTAAGATGTTCTTGCCCCTCCCAGAGTTCCCCTGTTAATACTCATAGAGGGCAGGGGTGGTAATTAGGGACTTATGTATTATTAAATCTGTTAGGTAACTCGTGATTTTCACAGTGCTTGGTTCAGATTTCGCATAGTTTATTCATTTAGGGGCCCTACAGGTGCTACTTAATCTGTTTAAATGTGAGAAAACTGGTCATTACCCTCAATGAATATTTCACTATTATAATAAACATTTTCCAGTTATCCAGATGGAAACAGCCTTGGTCTGTTCTGTGACATTTTCCTGTTCAAGTATTTTCAAGGATCATTAAAAGAATTTGTAAGCTAAGTGGAAATGTATCTTCTCTGAGTGGAGCCAGTGTTTTAATTTTGTAGGCTTTGGGGACTTGGTTAGTAATCTAGATTGTAAACATACTGAAAAAAAAAAAGCCTTAATCCTGACCATTGTATCATTGCTACTGACACAGAACTTGGATATAGATGATGCTATCAGTCACACATTTCTTAAAGTGATTTAGCATTAAATAATTCTGTTTTCAGACTGTCATTATATAATATATCTGAGAAATCTTGAGGGATTGTCAAAACCAAAACTGAGAATCACTGATATGTGTGTGTGTGTGTGTGTGTGTGTGTGTGTATAAAACACCTCAATTATTTGGGTGTAGCCATTATTACAATTAGTAGTTTAAGTGTTAAGACTTGATATCTACTCATATTTATAAACTAATATACTTGCACAGTGCTGTATAAGTCTTTTTTTCCCTGTCATTAATCACCCAAATTCTTAACTTTGTTACAGAGCAGAAAACTGAATCACTGAGCAGGTAAGGTGAAGTTGCTGAATATCACACAGCAAGGTTTTTGAAAGGAATAATTGGAATTAAAGACTTCTTCTCACTTTACAATCTATGGTTTGATCAATTGAATAGAATGTTTACTTAAGGGTTTCCTACTGATGAAAAGCTAAATAAAATTTTCAAATTTCTTTCTCTAGGTCAGAATCCAAGGGATTATTTTAGAAGACATGGCAAACTTAAGACCATCATAACAATGAGGCAGTTGTGCACAAATGTTCAAAGTGCCAGAGTTTTCCACCCTGTGCAGCTGGACACTGAATGGGTATCAAGTGGCTATGGGAAGATTAGAAGAGTTATCTATGGTTGCTGAAAATAGAACAGCTAAAGCTAGATCTTTGATTTCTGGTTTGGGGACCTTCTATGTTTTATTTCTTATCCTTTTCAATTTTGCTTTTCTTCCTTTCTTCTTAGTTCTGTGCACAGAGCTAGCTGTATGGTTGAGGTTCAGTAATATTTATTTGATGGCTTTCTTTTCTGGGCAGTAATTTGGAGTAGGATTGAAAGACTTTACTAAGAAAAATACTGTAGTCAGAAAGGTTATTTTAGATTTAAAACTACTCATATAGGAAATCTGGAAATAATTGAAAACTACATGGAAAAAGATCATCTGGGTAAAATATTACCAAGAAAAATCTATAATGTGTGATAATGGATATAATGGGAATTTGGAAGAGAAAAGAGAGGGTTCTTAATTCTTGAAGATATTGTTGAAAAATATTAGGTCAGATCTATGAGAATGCTAATTTTGTAGGTCAAAGTAGTTGATTATAAGCAATTTAAAATGGTTCAACCTAGTATTCATAGGATTCTAACAAATGTTTTAGGCTTTCCTGGTTTTTATTCTTAAAAATACTTAAAAAGTTTTTTTGCAAGTTGAATTGCTATAGGTTTCCAGAGTTGTCTCCAACTCTGGAATCTCTAGAAAAAATTAGCCTCTAGAGGAGACTGAGATAAATTACCAAGTTTCAGCAAATCTGTCAATAAGCCTATAACAAACAAAACACATTTGATCAGACAATTTTTTTTAGATGCCTCTGGTTTAATTCTCTGATGTTCCAGCCAGCCAAGGAATAGGAAAACTGATAGCTCTAACTTTGCATAAGCACAAAGTATTCAGTTCACATTTTAAAAAAAGCACAACCACTATGTCCTTCATATCAGGTTCTCCTAGGACAGTTTTAGGGCTGTGAAAATAGTACATGCTTGCATAAGGCTGCAGGTATTCTTCCTTGTATTTACATCAGCCTAACCAATTTGAAAAAAACGTGTGGTTTTAATTACAAAAGAAAACCTTAAGGTCATAAACCTTTATCTATCCAAGCCTTTCTTCTGATTATAGTAAGGAGAATTCATACCCTTTAGTGTCTGAATCCCAGATTTTCTTTTTAGCCAAGTAGATATTCAAGATAAGAGCAGAAAGTGGATAGGAAGAAAAGCTGAGACTGAGATGAAATTTAATAGCATCTGCTTATGTGAGAGGAAATCCTACCTGAAGATGAGTGTAGCTTCTCAGCTAAGCCCAGAACTAGAGCAATTAAATTTGCATCATGAGGGACTTAGCTAGAACTTGGGGAATAGTTCACTATTCTTGAGTGTGTTAGAAATCTTGTTTTAAAGATGGAAGATAATAGGTAAATAATTGTATGGATAATAGATGATTTGGGTTCAGGTCAGCCTGGACATTGGAGAATGTGTCAAATGACTTTTTATTGCCAGGACCCTGGTTCAGGGTGTTCTAGGAGAATTAAGGAATGAGACTTTGAGGTCACATTGCCTTTTTTTAGTTAGTGAAGAATGAACTATGTAGCATAGTTCCACTCCCCCATCTTCAGACACAAATTCACTCTGTATGCAGTATGAGGTATATACCCACTTGTATATGTATTTTAAAAACTCACTTACTTGGAGTCCACAGTAGAAGGGATTTTACTGCTGCTATAATCAGGCTGTGATGGTAATATGGAGCTGAGGAAGCTGGCTGGGGACTGGTTATCGGTGGCTGTAAGCCTTTGGCCCAGGTGGGAGCCAGTGAGCTGCTGGGGAGAAGCAGGGAAAGCAGAGGAGGACATGGTGATGTGAGAGCTCACTGTTGAGGAAGCAGAAAATCTTTGCTCTGTGCACTGGCGGGGCTGGATGATAATAGAAGACTGTTTGGTCTGGCTAGAGTAGCTGGAGGTTTCTGGTCCAGGAGGCTGCAGTCTGGAGCCACATGGGTTTTGGGATTGGATGAAGTGTTTTGGCCGTTCGTAGTTAAACATGCTTAGCTGGTATATGAAAGATGAAGGCAATTTATTACTATAATGATTGACTCCTGGAGGGTGGAGTCCTGAATTTGGGTCTGCAAGCCTGGAATTACAGAAGGTCTCAGGAAGTCAGAAGCAGCCTTGGTCTGCCACTTCTTGTTGAGATCCTGGGAATGCTTTGCTCTTGGCCTTGATGGAGTGGCCTTCTCTTGAAGAATATCGTTCCTTGAAAAGGAGAAAATGATCCAGTCACAATATTTGTGTAAGAGTAGTACTGTTTTAACATGTTTAGGAGCTATGTGCTTTTTTTTTTTTTTTTGAGTTTATGTGCTTTTAAGGTCATCTCAAGGTGGAACTTTCCTGACTTCTACACTTCCTTTTCATTCGTCTCTTTTTTTGCACAAATGACTTTTCTCTTGAGAATAAGGAAAAAGGATTCATTATGTGTTTGCCTCTGGGTGATTCTTAAAGCATGCCCAAGGGCTGCAAGATATTAGGAGCACAAAGTTTGAGTTTTCCAAGTGATTATTTATGAGAAGAAATTCTGTGATGTTGCTCATTGTGATAATTTTATGGTCTCATGATTAACTTTTAACCAGAGGCTGCAGTTTAACCAGAGATTCAGTGATTTAAAATTATTAGCAGTTAAATATATAATATGTCAGCTTCCATTCAGTTTGAATCCTTTCCATTGCTCATCAAAACCAGTGAACAGCTCTTCTGTACACCAATTAACTCATGTCCTGGTGATCTGTGATGAATGATATTTTGGTAAATCAAGAGGAGCATTTGTTTCTTTTGTAAAGAACATTATTTTAATGTCCATATTTATTCCTTCACCCTTACACAAGTTCACAAAGTAGAGTCAACATTTGTAATTCACTGTTGTAAACTTTGAGTGGAATTTTTACCTTACAATTCACTGCCTCTTTTCTTCCCTTAATTCCAACTTGACCATAGTACCAAACTAGACTATGATTAAGGAGTGCCTGTGTATTTATGTCTCTCTGTGTGTATATAATATACATTACTGACTGCATTCCAGAGCCACTTGTAATTTTTTTCTGTAATTTAAAAATTATACTATCTAGTTATTGATCTTGATGTTTTATTAATTAGTTTTACTTTTCATTATTTTACCTGTTTAATAATGTATTTTAGACTAATTTTCAAATTATTTTATCTCCTTTTATTTTTTTCTTTTGAAAGAGCAAACAGGATGTACAGAAGGAAGTAAGGCAACTGTGAAGCCAGTCTGTATCTTACCAAGAAAAGATAGAGTGTGTTTTAGTAATTAACTATATTAGGCTTTTAAATTGTTGGGGAAAAACATCCAGAAGGAGGCTTTAATTAGATCTTTTCAAAAAAAGACTCTTTCAAGGCAAATAGTTTTGTAGTTAACAGTTTTGCAGTTAATAGATCCATTAAGAGTTGAATCCAGTTTGGTTCCTAAATTCTTTTTGGGCACGCAAATGATTCAGATTCATTTCAAATAGCAAGGAATAAACTGTTTAACAAATAGCAGATATTTTCCAAAAAGTTCCCTGTTTTTCTTTACAGATATTTCTAGAATGTCAACTATCTTGTTCATTTTGGCATTAGACTACTAGTTAAAACTTACTGTTACTTTTTAAAGCTCAATTAAAAATATGTTCTTTCAAAAGTTTTATTTTGTTTGTGTCTTCCAAATTTTATAAAGATACTCACACAGGTAACCCTGAAAGTCTTTTCTCCATGTTTATAGTTATTGTTAAAAAAGTCATTTCTGGGTTAGATTCTATTACATGACAATATCATTTTCTTCTAAATGTTTAAAAATTTCAAAGATTTCATAAATACATACTATTCAGTCTTCTATTTAAAAAAGTTAACATTTTTTTCCTATCTCTAATATAGCAGAGACTTGCACAAAAAAACTGATGGAGGGTATTTTGAAACTGTAGGATATCACCACAATTACAGTTAGACCAAGTGTCCTCTTTCAAAGAAAAATGCTGAATTAAAATATAATAACAGTTATCTTTTCTACCCTTTCTATAATGCGTTCCAGTTTCATTGGAAAGTATAGATCCCTTTCTTTTCAAATCTTTGTATAATACCATTATGATGTGACTTTCAAGCTTTTTATCTGAAGATCACCTCTGTATACACTCCTCTGATTTGAACAAAAAACAAGCCCAAAACCCAGAACTGTAGCAGGAATAAAGAAGGGACTTACCGTAGTTCCAGAGGGTGCCAGCTGGGTTTAACCCACTATAGAAGGGAAGGAAGAGTCATCCCTTCCCTCACAGACTAATCTAGTAGCTCTGTGCTTAATATTATAGCACCACTGACTTTTATCAGCTGCCAAACAGTGACATCTGATGTGCTTGCCTGTCCATCTACCTATGCTGGCATGTCAAAGTAAGAGTCCACAATCTAAACAATATCTCAGATGTCTTAGTGATATTTAAGGAATGGGATTACATGAGCTTCTCCTGCAGGCCCTTTTATTTTAGATGTGAATTTTAACTATGAGCTTTAGCAAGCTCATGTAGGGGGAAGAGCAGTGAATTAGGAAATGGAAAAAAGTATAAAGAAAACTCAGTTTTTTATATTGTGGTGGGGGCTTTGACTCTTCCCTGTTGAAGAAAGGAGGACTGTAAATCCCTTCTCCATTTGTATATTCTAAGACTTGTGTTCTATCTAGTAAGACTTTTGCAGACATAAGACCAGTGATGGATGGGGTCTAAATTGACTTGTACTGGATAATTGTTCATCTGAAGGCTTTTTTTTCCCCTCTTGCCAAATAGAAGTGGGGGTAGAGCAGGGTTCAAGCAGTTTGTTTCAAGAAAGGGGGTGTATTCTGGGTACAGGGAGGACAGCAAGGTGATTGATGGTGATGTGTCACTGAGGAGGTAGGGGTAGGGAAACAATTTGATTTCTTGAATAGGTTTTCTGAATCTGTATGGCATATACCTCCTTGATCTTGAACTTTTATTCTAAAAGTTTTGAAACATTTAAACTACCAAACAAATAAGCAATCCATATAATTAGGGTTCTGTACTGTCAACTCTTCTTCATCTCTCTTACTCTTAAAGTTATACAGTTCCCTTTATCTTTTTACTAAGGAGACCATCTTGGTATTTAGGCTACATATTTTGTGCAGGGAAGTAGATTATTCCAGAGCAAAAAACCTTCAAATAAAGAAAAGATGATGGAGACTAGGCGGCATCAGGATCAGGATAATTGAGTGGAATTATCCCCACTTAGTGGCTTCAGTTTTGGTATGGTTGTATTGTTTAATGCATATTCATTTTCTTCCCTCATGGGTACTACAGTCTTGATTTAGTTACCGTGTACATTAGGTTCCAACAAATAGATGTTTGAGTACATTTGAGCCATATAGAATTCTTCACAACTGACTATGTAGGTTTGTACCTTCCTTTGGTGTTCAGAGAAAGTTTGATAATTGCTGCCTGGGCATGCAGCCATTACTTAGTAGAAAAAGCACACTAGACTTGATGTGTAGGTGTTTGCCTACAAAGTCTTATTTCAGGAATCTCCCAAAATATTTCTCTGCACCTGCTCACTGATATTTCACATTCCATTGATAGGGGAAAAGCCTTTTGATCCAAATTAGAAGGACTTAAAATGTAAGTGCAAGTGATAATAAAAATAATAACCAACATGTGTAGTGTTCACTATGAATAAGGCACTATTCTAAGCACTTTAAATGTGGTATATGTGACTGATAATTGGTTCTTCCTGAGAACAGAGTTTGACTGGGGCAAGGAAGAGAGGATACTAAATTGAGGTCTTCTAGTACCTAAAAGTTTGAGATACACCCTACTACCCAAGTAAGGAAGATGCCCAGGATAAACTGTTAAGTTTTCCATTTTGCCTGTGGCAGATTCTAAATATACCATAGTTGAAGCAGGAGTTTACTCTTTAATCCTTTTAAGTTTTGCCTCTTCTTTACCCTATGCCTTCATAAGATATAACATTGATTACAGTGTAGTAGTTCCATGGTACATCTAGGCTAAGGTTCTTATATAGTAAGGAGATAAAAGGATGATTTGGGGAAGATAAGGAAAGTCCTCTTTCATGGCACCATTTGCAGAACTTTCAATATAAGAGTCTATATTTAGTAATCCATTATGTGTCTGTTTTCCTACTTTTTAATGTTTAGTTTGGTTTTTTGAATGTTTGGTTTGCTTTTTGGAATATTGTTTTCTCACAAAGATGGCATTTGAATAGCTTTGGACCTGGAGCTTAGTTGCTTATTTGAGAAAAATCATCTTAAAACTGAAAGAATCATTAAGATGTCAGATGGGTGAACCATATTCCACCCTGCCTCCAACGACAACTTATTTCATTTCTTTCTTTAAATTATCAGTAAGGGCCTCTGATAAATCATTCTAATGCCTTACAGAATATAGGTAACTTCCTTGTATCTCACTGAATTGTTTCCTGCTACATTTTAAGGGGGATTCCTTTTTGTCCCATCATCACTGGAAGGGTAGCTGTTTAACTGTCTCTCATTTATCTCTTCTTCATTTTATAGCCCTTGTTTTTTGAAATGTGAAGTACAGTATATATGCTATTGTAGAAATGGTGCTGTTAGCTTCTTCTAAAGTCATGTGTGTGATGAAGGAAATTTCTGCTACATCAACTGAGAAGGGTATTGTCACATTGAGGATGAAAGGACTAAGGAGTGAACATTTTATTTATTTTCAGGTTATTTATAATTTGCTGTGATTACTGAAGTTCTGCATAGACATATATTGAAAGGGAATCCCACTGTATTCATTCTAGCACTTGACTTAATGTTATATATTCTTCTCAAACAAGAAATAATACTAATAATGGACTCTCCCGTAGGTTTGGAGTCAAACAGTAAAAATGATAATTTTAATTTGGTTAATGTTCTACAACTTTCTAGACATATTAGCCTTTTTATTTTGGAGACCTGAGTGTTAGTGACCACTCTACTTACTGTGTAACCTTAGACAAGTTGCTTAAACTCTCTGAGCTTTAATAATTAACTGAAAAACAAAGATAGTATCTGTTATACTAACCTAAATCAGAGGGTTGCTGAGAGACTTAAATGGTCTATTATGTGGTATAATATATCTCTTCAATTAAGTTAACTTTTTTCCTGGGGGAGGGACTGTGTCTTATTTATCTTGCCTAGTGCAATGTAGCTCACTGTATACATTCTGTAAAATCTTGTTGACTTTTATGAAATTTTTACCCAATAGTTTTCCCGATAGAAGATTTTATTAATAAAAAAGATGGTAATCTCCTATGAAAGATATATTATAAATTCAAGATCTGTTTATTTTTATTTATTTATTTATTTTTTATCTTTTTTTTTTTTTTTTTTTTTTTTTTTGCTTTTTGGTATGTGGGTAGTTCCCTGGCTGGGAATTGAACCCAGGCTGCAGTGCTGACAGCGCCAGCGCCTAAGCCCCAAGCCACTACACCACCAGGGAACTCCCAAGATCTGTTAAAGTCTTAAAAGCTCACTGTTAAACACAGTTACTCATGGAAAAAAGTTTTAGATATTGGTATTGGCCATCTTTCCAAAGCAAGCACAGCAGAGGAACTGACAAACTTATAGAATGTGCTTAATAAATGTTGTTGAATAAATTACAAGTCTTATCAATTGTCCCACACCCCATTCTTCACTGACCTCATGAGGAAATTTTATTTATAGGAGTAGCTACTGCTACGGACACTAGATATCCCAGAAGCTAAAGGGGTTCCAGGAGACCAACTGAGAAATCTCTGTCATAGACTGTTACTGGAGATCTTGATTTAAAAAGCACTGCAATGAAAGTAACAGCTACTATTTGTTGATATCCTACTCCGTACTTTACATACAGTTTTCAGGTCTGTTAATCTCCAGGTCCAAACTCTTGCCCTCACTG
Organism: Lyroderma lyra; assembly: GCA_004026885.1. Classification (NCBI taxonomy): domain Eukaryota; kingdom Metazoa; phylum Chordata; class Mammalia; order Chiroptera; family Megadermatidae; genus Lyroderma; species Lyroderma lyra. The sequence goes on from PVJL010002427.1 coordinate 164,597, forward strand.
TCTTTGCAAGAAACACTTGGAGAAGTACCTATCCAAACGTCATAGAAGCATGAGGAACCAGCCCTCATCAATGTGAGCCAATCATCTACATTTTAGACATTGTAGAATGAGGAACACATACATGACCTCTTGATTCCTTCCATCTCTAACATGATGTATTTCTCTTGCTTAATAAATCCAAATCTCAAGAAATCTCTTAAAAGAGATCCCAATATCTTTTTTCTTTTGTAGTTAACAGAGGTTACTACTTTAGTTGTTCTAGATAACTAGTCAAGAATGCTGATTGATTAAGCTTAATTAAAGGTGTTTAACTTAAATTTAACCTAAAGGTAACTTTAGGCTGGCATTGTATTTAGTGGATTATGTTAGATACCATTAAAGTAAAAATTTTTATGTGACTTTTGTTTTTAGGTTTTTTAAATGAATATTTTGGTTTGAGGTTTGTGTTTCGGGGGGTGAGGGTGTTGGTGGATTGTGTTGTTTTAAACATAGCCTGGTTGGCAAATTCACTTAATGAATTATCTTTCCATTTACACAATTGTTGTCTGGATGCAAGGACAAGTCTCAGACTGGCAGTGAAGAAACCTGTATCACAAAATATTTTACATATTTATACTGAGATAGGACTCTATTTTGGAAAAAGATACCACTTCTTAAAAATCTTGTGCTATTTGAGCATTGTTAATTTTTTTTTTTTTAAATAACAAACCCTTAAATATGAATCTAAGCACATGACTTGCTGTTTCACCCTTGGTGTGAAGTGCTTGTAGGAAGGCAAGAGAGAAATGACAATGAAAGTGATTCAGCTCAGAAAGAAAGCTACCTGAGAATGGAACTTTTGTCATGTCCACTGCTCTATCTGCAGAACCAAGAACAGCTATTGAATGAGTGAATGTTAGGTCTGCTGCCCTTATCATACTGATTGTAGCCCAGAGGAGTTTTCATTGTTGGTGCAGAAATCCTGCTTTGGAATCTGGATCTCACATTTGGTGTGACTGGCTGGTTCAGAAATAGTTGGCATAAGGTTTATTAGGGTATTGTCTGGATTTCTGTCCTTTGTGTAGCTGTCACTGCTCCAGGGAAAGGAGGCCAGTTTTGGAGAAAATTTCCTCATGGGTAACTTTGGAGAACTCTCTGATTTCTCCACTTCTTTTCCTTCTGAAAAATATAATTGGTCACCAGTTCAGATAGAAGCAGAGACTCTTCCTCTTGCCTCAGGGTTGACTTGGAGCAAGGAGATGCTGAAGTATCATTACCTGGGGAAACTAAGAGTCTTGCTGTGGAGACTGCAGTCCCAGCCTCATTTTGTGCAATGCACTTGAATTCCCCAGAGTCTTCAGGAAAAGACTTCCTCTGAAAAGGGAAGAGATTCAACATGACCACAATATTTGGGTGACCCAAATAAATAAAAAAATTAGTGTAGTAAGATGTCAGAGAGAGTATGTACTAGGAATAAATATAGTATTCCTGAGATTTGGAAAAAATCTATCTGATTAGATTTTTTGTCTTTGAATGGGCTCACGATTTAATCATTTATTGTCAAGATGTTGGAAAATTGTGCTTACCAGGAATGGATGATAAACAAGCTTCTGAAAGATAAAATGAGAACAGAGAATTTAAATCATGACAATTTAGTTGGAAGAAAGGGCCATGTGTATATGAGAAATAACTTGAAACAAATACAAGGTAGACTGTAATCTGGAGTCACAGACTGTAAATTCTTTAGACACTCTCAAAAGGTGTATAGAGGAATAAACACTGGGCAGGGTGCTAGAAGAACTATATTTTAGTCCTGTTCTACCACTAAACTGCTCTGTGACTTTGTGAAAATAACTTTACTTCTCTGGACCTTTGTTCTTTATCTCTGAGATACCTCTTTCCTGAATGTGAACCATTGCTGAAACACTAATCTTGAGGCGACCTCTTTCACCCAAAAGAATTCTATTCATTTAATCTCTCTAATTAAAATAAATTGATTATTATAAAAATACTGTAGTAGTACTGTAGAAAAATACACTAAAGGTAATATTTTTTTCTGGGTTGTGAGAATATGAGTAATTTTAAATTTCTTTATGTTATATATTTTCTAGATTTATTACAATAATTTTAATTACTTAGTTTCAGAAAATACAGTAAATGTTATTTTAAAAAGAAATATATTGTGTATCAGAGATGTTTCTTTAATGTGATATGCAAATATTCACTTGTTTTGAATTCATATTTAAATGAATATACTTTATTCACTTGATGTAAGAACTGTCTTGGATTTAAGCTCTGGCTGCAGCATTTACTAGCTTTGTGACCTTGTTCAAGGTGTTTAATGCTTCTGATTTTACTTTTTTTACTTATGAAATGAAGATAATAACACATACTTCAAAATGTTGATCAGAGGATTAAATGAGGAATTATTTATAAAGTATAAACTCAGTGTTTAGCATGAGGGATATTATATATATATATTTTTTTACATTCATGTTTTTTATTTTTTAATTTTTTAATTTTTATTTATTTATTTTTTAAATTCATTTTTATTGTTAGACTTATTGGGGTGACATCTGTTAGCAAGGATTACATAGGTTTCAGGCATACAATTCTACAGTGCATTGTCAACTTGATGTATAATAGGTTCACCACCTAATGTGACTTCTCTTTCCGTCACCTTATATTAAGCTTCCCCCCTCCTCTCCCACCCACTTCCCTTTCTCCCCTCTCTATCCTACTCGTCCCCAAATAAACATTAAACTATTGATTGTGTCCATGGGTTGTTTCTTCATTTCTTTTTTCTTTGGACATTATATTTTTTTACCCATTCCTAAATTAATTATTTGGAAGGTACATACACAATTACGTACTTAGAAAGTTATGCATCAGTTCTTATTTGTTTTAGTCTTGAAAAAAAAAAAATTTATTCTTGTATTTTTTTCTTGTTTGTATGCCAAGAAGTCATTAGGAAGATAGTTAAGATTAACTTATGAAAGTAACAAGGCTTTTCATAGATATTAAAATTATTGTTTCATCAAAACAAAATAACTGTTTTTTTTTTTTTTTTTGCTTTTTGGTATGTGGGTAGCTCCCTGGCTGGGAATCGAACCCAGGCAGCAGCGTTGACACCACCAGCGCCGAAGCCTTAAGCCGCTACACCATCAGGGAACTCCCTGTCTTTTCTTTTTTGTGGTTTTCGTTGAGGAATTATTTGGATCTGAAATAACAACAATAGAAATCTCTGAGTCTATAACAAGTCATCTATTAAACTTTAAAACACGAATTAGATTTCAAGGTTAATTGGAATAAAAAGCAAATTGAAATGTTTATCATGATACTTTTCCTGAGAATCCGGAAGTCATCTGAGTCTGCTATCTGTTCTTTTTCTCTGTACCAGTGAACTTGAACTGTGGCTATAGCCTAGACTCGGCATTCAAACACAAAAAATAGGCCTCTGGTTGTAGAGATGTCTTGAAGATGCTGAAGAACAAAGAAAAAATTCACAGAGAGGAAAAAATGTTTTATCATATGCAATGATTTGGGATGCCAGTTGCAGTAAGTGTGCATGATTTTGCATCATAATTATTAACAGCTCACTATACCTTAAGCAAAACAAGGAATGCTGGGCATTCTTTTGTACTTTATACTGTGCTTTACAGTCAGGTGTAAGTTAACATTTATTTTAATTGCATAAAGTTGTGTTTATGAGAAAGTTGTTATTTACTCCCCCAAGAGCCAGTTTGCAAACTAGAAAACAGATTAGTTGAAAAATCTTCACTTTATTGTAATGTTTTGTTGAGTACATATATAGTCACAGATTTAATCTTTATTTTTGGTCAGGTAGCATAAGCAGTATTGTAATTTGTTAAGGATTCTGAATCATAATTTAGAGGACTTGAATCAAAATCTCAACTCTGCCCCTAGCTGGTTGAAACTGATTATAGGACCTCCAAAGACTCTTAACCTCTTTGGAGCTCAGGCTTTTAATCTGTGAAATAGGGCTAGCAAAATGTTCAGCCTACCTTGAGGTTTTGAGGCTCATTTCAGGTAAATAATCTGAAAACTTCCTTTAATGAATGAAGAGTTATTAATATATTGATATATAAAAAGTGTTTATTAACAATAGCTAGTTTAGTCTCACAGTGCATACATGAATGTGTGGCATTTATGGTAAATTTCCCCTTTAAATCCTCATTTATCTCCCTCCTATTCCCAGCCCCAGGGTCCTCCAGAATCTAGAATTACATTTCAGATTATATAATAATTTGGCTCTGAGACCAGAAGGGAGTATCAGAAGTCCTATCAGGTGAGACCTAGTTGAGACATATGACCATCAGCCCAGCCCTTGGGGCCTGATGCCTGGGGCTGCATAGCACAGGGAAGGAATGCAGTAGGAGAGAAGGCTTGTGGAGATAATAGATACTTGTGGCCTGACAGCCTGTTGAAAGTGACCTTTCAGAATGGATAGTCATGCTCCTTACCCTCAATGACATTGTTTCCTATGTCTCCCATTCTGTATCTGGTACAGATTAAGTCCCTGCCCTGCTTGCTTCTCTTGGGTCAGCAATGGGCAGTGGTTCTAATTCTGTCAGGTTTGGGAAATGGGGGACAGAGAGCCCAGAGGATTTCAACCTTAGTTTGGTTTGACCTAGCTGATTGAATCTTGCTATTTGCCAGTGGGTGATAGAAGAGCCTTCTCAGTTCCCATTTCTGACTGTGACCAAAGCAGGGAATAGATATGGCTTTGCTCATTGACTTCTTCAGAAGGGCATCTTATAGCCAGCTGGGAGAATCCGATATACCTTGAGGTCAGGCAGAGCATAATCTGCTTGGAGAGGACAGTCTGAGCACTGCCCTGGTGACCTGGAGGATAGACACAGAGTAAAATCTAAGGAGCATAGGAAACAATGATCTGCTCTGTAACATTTGACCCTTTCTAGAACTCGGTGTTCTAATATGTAAAATGATTATCATCTCTGAGGTCTGAGGTCCTTTCTATTTTCCCCTTTCCACCTCTTTATACCTTTCATAATGCCTATAACGCATTTGTAAAATTCAAACGCCATCATGCAGTATGGATTAGTTACCTTGGTAACCATAGGGGCTACAGCACAGGTGGATCCTGGCAGGCTGCTGCAGGGACTTTGCATCTGGTTTAAGAAATAGAAGAGATACTGTCATACATATTATCAAGGTCCTGAAACCTAGGTGCATCATAGCCATGAACTAACTGGGTCAATTTTAGCTGCTACCAACCACACCCTAAGTTTACGTTTTGAAAAAGATGATGCTTCTAATTTAAATGTCAGTTTAGCTGTCTGTTTTCGTGCTACCTTTTTTTCTCGCTCCTCTAGCATTCCATCAGCTGAGATGGTGAAACAGAACACTGGGCAATTAATTACATTTGAGAAATTAGTATTGATAATTATTTAGAGACTGTATATGAAAAGTTTCTGAATTTTACTGACTAGATATTTTCCCCTCTCTTTCATACAGTTGCTCTTGTATCTTTTAGGTTTTGAAAAAGCATATTCCCCCTCTTTTTTTTAAAATAGGGAATTAATTCCTTGGATAGTTGGAATACTCTGTTATGGGACTGAGCTCCTAGAAACCAACTGTCCCTTTTGGTCTGACACACAGACAAATGGCAAACCCACAGAATTACCACGGAGTTATTTCTGAGACCTATAGATTTCTTTGTTACTCTTTCTGAGGTCATGCAGCTGGAGGCTCTCCTCATGTATACTACTTTTGAAAGGAATTGCATTAATCAGTGCAACTTATCCTCTGGCCTCCACTGGGACCCCTCAGAAGGCTTTTAAAACCAAACCTACTCTCTGGGGGTCAATACACAATAGTTGAACTAAGGTAGAATAACTTGATCTGATGTTAGAGGTTTCATTAACTGGGGAAATGATGGGCAAAGAAACTCTAGTGGTTTTCTTCTTTATCCTGTGGGGGAAACAAAACCAAACATAGTCCAGTGAAAGAAAGATTAGAGGTGCCTTTGGTAGAAATGCCTAACTGTATACCTTTGAATGTATCATATTTTTTACCTGAAATCCTTATTTTTCTTTGGATTTGCATAATAATTCCAGTGTTTTTTCTTTTTAGCCAATTATTATTGACTCCTAACAGTTTTGCTTTAAACTTCCTTTGTGTTTGTCTGATAATCAGTGGGCTGTTCCTCTGATACACAATTTAATACTTAAATTGTGCACAAGAAATAACTTATAAAGCAAATAATCACTTTAAAGTTTGGGAATATTTTTGGTGCTATATTCATATGCAGCAAATGCACATAGATGTATACATTTTGTATTTACTCTGATATTTCTATAGCATGTTCCAAACACAATTCCAGATAGAAAACATTCTCTTTCTTCCTTAGGTATCTAGAAAGGAAAAAAAAGACATTTTGTCTAAATTTCACTGGAATTTAATAAAATTTAGTTCAAGTATTCATATCAGGATCAGCAAACTAGTTAGTTACAGACAGCAAGTCAATTCAGAACATCTGAATTTTTGACTATGATGGAACTACTTTAATAGTCTCAGTTAAAAAAATCCAGATGTTTATCTTTACAGAGCAAAAGCACTTGCATTCAGAAGAGGTGCATTGAGTCATTTCCCAAAAACATCATTTCAGAGGGCATATATTAGTGTCTGTGAATTTATGTCAGAGTATGAAGTCTTCAGCATATTTGTCATAATAAGAAATCCAATGAAACACATTGCTGTGTTTACTATAAGAAAGGATGTTGTATGGCGCTCTCAACGCCACAGCATGGGTTTGATTCCCAGTCAGGGAACCACCCCTCTTAAAAAACCAAAACAAACAAACAAAAAAGAAAGGATGTTGCCAATGTTTGTGTTATCTCTTTGAGGACTTAGTAGAGAAATATGTCTGTATCTCTCAATTCTTAGTATCGTGAATAATTGGGCTTCTCCTGTGCTACTAGTTTAGTTTTTCCTCATAGATACTGTGAATCTTAATATTTGTATTTCCCTCTGTGTTAGCTACTTGAAAGTCTAGAGCTCACTTTATAACCAATAATTAAGCAGAGGTTAGAGTCAGGGTCACCTAGATTTGTAACCTGATAGTTTTTTTTCGATATATGCATGAGGCTTTATTCACCATCATTTAGATCACATGACCCTACAAAGAACTTTTATGTTCTTTTCAGACAGAAAAGATAGATTGGAAGATGTAGACTAGCCAAAATAATGACATATTATAATTTCCAAAAAGCTACTAGTTTATAGAAATAGAATATTTGAAATTGTAACTATTCCAGAAAATCCTGGCTATAAAGTCACTTTATACTATAGTGCTTCAGTGAAAAAAAATTGCCACTTAAAAAAGCCTTTTATACATAGTGTTTGATATCATCATTAGGTCTAGATTTTTTCTAATCTTATATAATTCAATGATGACTTTGCAGTCTTTAAAAACTTTATCATCATGAAGTTTTATAACCATTTTAGGTTTAAGTTGCTTTAGACTAAAATTTTGATAGTGTAAAACGTTTACTAATACTATTTTATGTTTCATTTCTTAAGGTGGCTAGTGGCTACAGAATATATGCATTTTATTATTATTTAAATTGTACACAAACATTGTTTACTCTTTCTGTTTATATAGTATTATTAGAATATGCTAAATGTCAGAGTAAGATTAAAATAAATCTGTAAACTGCAAATGACTTTTTTTAAAGGATTGTTTGTTTCTTAATTTTTAAGAAACAGATGGTTATTCTTTTTAGTTCAGAAGAAGGTAAATTCAGTTCTGTGAGTATACATGTGCTAAAGGGATTGCAGACATGCACAGATTACTTTTATGTCCAAAATTAGGCACAGAGTCTATACTTACAGATTCTCTAAACGGTACAATCAAACCTTGAAGTGTTGGCTATATTTATTTGACTTGGATTATTTTTCTACTGAATTAAAACTTCACAAAAACTCCACCTCTTGAATTGGTGAATACTTCCTGACGTGTCCTATCCTAAGACCCCAGAAGCAATACAGAGGAGTTTGGAGTTTGCTGACACAGTGGAACTATACAAAAAGCTCAATAGTGCAAAGATGCATAATATAATAATATACAGGATCTGGCAGAAGTAACACCTGGACTTTACAATTTTATTACAAAATTAGAGCCATACATGTTTATGATTTTGTAATAAAAGATTTGGTATAGATTACCAGCTCATAAAAATGAGGTGTTATTTGTGCTGGACCCTGTATGTACTATCTTAATGCCATAAGACTTCAGAAACATTAATGTCATAAGACCTTAAATAGTGCCAGTGATGTCACAGACAGCACATAATCACCCTACAGGTTGTTAGAAGCAAATGCTGTGACTTCAAAGGAGCTTGACTGGTCTAGAAAACTTCCTGCTCAGGGTGAAACTTCAACTGAATTTTGACCTTCAATTTTTGTTAAAATTGAAAAAGAGAGATGTGTATGTGTGTGAGTTGGAGATGGGAGTTAAAGATGGAGTGAAGAGTAGTGGGGGATGGATAGAAAAAGGAAGTAGTAACATTTATGGAACACTAATCTATGTGCCAGATACATGCTTATCCCTTCATCTCATATGTGGAGAAAGCATTCTATAACCATTCAATGATGTGGAACACTCTGGGATCAGTTGCCTAGTTTACCATTTATTAGGTGTATTATGTGTCCCTCTAAGCCTCAGTTTCTTGATCTGTAAAATAGGTGCAATAATAGTGTTTATTTTTAGGGTGGTTTTGAGGATTAAATGAAATAGCCCACAGAAGCACTGAAAAGTCATACATGTGCCACATACCAAGCACTCAGTAACTGCTGCTATTATTCTTGTGATGGTGGTGGTTATCTGTAGATACAGGTGAAATTCTACCTTTCCTCAGAGGTTTCTAATCTAGTTCTCCTGACTTTCTTCCCTTGTGAATTTATAACCTCTATAATACACTTTTGTTTTTAGCTATTTACTATTGTATACTTTCATTTGGAAGCCCCTTAAGATCAGGGATCTTTCCATCTTTCATACACAAAGTGTCTAGCCCAGTGTTGAACACGTAATAGGTGTGGAGTTGATTAATTTTACAAATTATTGCATAGGGAGAAGCTATTAATACTTGTTTTAGGAGGTATGTGTTGCGTTGTGCTGTTTCCTTCAATCCCATCCCACAAATAAAAGCAATTGATATAGAAAGATTCTTCCCCTTCTGAACTTGGCAATAAGTCCTCACACCATACCAGCCATCTTAGGTGAAGTTAACCAATCACAGAATTGCAGACCAAGGGAAGATATGGGAAATTTTGTCTAACATCTTCAGACAATAACACTAAGGGCCATATAGGTAATATTACTTGTTCAAAGTTATGCAATATGTTGGTAGAAGAGACAGAATTAGAATCCAAATCTTCTGTTTTCTAATACAATCCCTATAGGCCTCTAGCAAATGGACTCAATATTATCAGATAAATTTAAAATTTAATAATTAAAAAATTATTAGACTTGTGTTTTTTTTTTTTTTCTTTTCCAGGATATTGTGTATTTATGGTTCTGAATTCACTGGGTAATGGAATAGTCCTTTTACTTTGTATGTAAGCTCCATGAGGGCAGAAATATAGTCTATTTTGTTCACTCTGGTATCCATAGTGCCTAGAATAGTGCCAGTCTCATAGAAGATGCTCAATAAACAGCTGTTGAATGAATGAATTTGCTTTGTTGGCAGTTTTGGTTGAGACTTCAGTAGAGAATGTCTGTGGCTTCTAGAGATTCTAACCTTTAAGAATCAGACCTTGGAGAGAAACCCTGTAAACAGCAGGGAAACTGGCTATGGCAGGAAGATAAAAATGAAATTCTTCCCCTCAGGGGAAGAGAAGGTTTCAGTGAGAGAGTGTGTATGAAGACTTTTGGAACTTCTTGGAAGAAACATAGCTTATAAATAAACACAAGGCCTGTTGGTTCAAGAGACTAGAATTTCCTCTAAGCTCCTTTGCATGTCTCAGAGGAGAAGCTAGAGAACATTAGCAAAATACCTTTGGATAAAATTGAGGTTGTTTCCCACCTTGAAATTATTCCATGTCCCCAGGCTAAAATGAACAAAAAAGAGAAGATCCAAACCTTATAAGGGGAAGATAATACTAGGATGCCTTAACATTCCAGATATTTTCTGTTCTAAGTATGAACAATCAAACTTCATGGGCAAGGCACCAGACAGCTCATGTTATCATTTAATCCATGGGGTGAGGAGGCCAGAAAGGACTTCCCATCTCCTGTCCCTAATCTTCAGCCAATGAAAGGAGACAGTGATAATTAATAGAATCAAGAAATGCCTTGAATCTTACTTTGGGATATGCCAGTGGTTAGCATTAGTTAAACATTCTATATTTGGAGATTGTATAGAAATGGATAAAAATATAGAGAGGCTAGCCATGTAGTGTGGGGGAGAGGGCACTAATTCAGGACTGAGGAAATCTATATTTTGGTTCTAGATCTGTCATATATTAGTTATATGACCTTGGATATGACCCTTTGGCGTCTTAGTGATCTCATGTCTAATGAGAAGTGAAAAGTGAGATGGCCACTAAGGTTTCTTTTAGGTCTGTTTGCTGTTTTAAAATATTTTTTATGAGGGCTGTTTGGAAAAAATCCAGCCATAAATACCTCTATATTTTACATTATACATGGCTGGATACTTTCCAGACAGCCCTTGTAGACCTCAGAGTTTAATCATGCTTTAAAATCTCTGATTTTCATAATTACCAGAATAGATGAAATTTCATGAGAGTCTAAGGGAAAGGAAGATGAATATTGGAGCTAAAAGCAAAAGCAGTTCGTACTTAGGGCTGTGGTTTTAGACTGCCACTCCAGAGTGCAGAGGTTTGAGAGAGAAGTTGAGCTTTAGAAGTATTTAAACAATTTAAAATGTTATTTATTTATGAAAACAAATATTTCAGAAATCATTGGGTAAATGATAAAAGCAAACATCAGAACCATTTCCCCTTTCATAAAAGGAATACTTTGTAAAATAAAGCTCCCTCTTTGATATTGAGTGCTCTTGCTCAAGCCACTGTAGTCTTCTCTTTTTTTTTTCTAACTTTTACCCCTGCAAAAATTTATTCTCTGGAAAATTAAACTTCCTTTAAAATCTCCTTGAATTAATAATTTTAACAGTTTTTACAGGGAGTTCCCTGGTGGTGTAGTGGCATAAGGCTTCGTCGCTGGCACTGTCAGTGCTGCGGCCTAGGTTTGATTCCTGGCCGGGGAACTACCCACATACGAAACAACAACAACAACAACAACAGTTTTTACAATGTTTATAGAGAGGTCAGTATTTCTTTTTGTAATTTCTTTGTAATATAATTATACAAAAGGAGAAAAGCTTCTAGAGATTCTGAGCCAACAGGTGTATTAGATAGTAGAAAAGTAGATATGAGAATAAAATGCAACATGTGGCATGTTTTCAGTTACATAAAAATGTTTAGATATATGATCTTTCTATACAATGAGTTACACACATGCATCTATTTATATTTTTGACTAAAATGCATATTAATATGTGACAGTAATACAACACTGTTGCTAATCATACAGATACTTGTATATTTTAATAAGATCCATTAATGATGTAAAGTCAATGGAAAAAAATTTAAGACCAAGGTAAATGTTAGTCAGCAGTACATTTCTTCAGGTTCTTAAATATAGAGTTTTGCTCACAGAGCATTTAAACATCATCATCCTGTTATATCCGTTATTAGAAAATTATGTTAGAAAGCTCTGTAGAAACTATACTATGCCTGAAACCTATGTTATCCTTGCTAACAGATGTCACCCCAATAAGTCTAACAATAAAAATGAATTAAAAAAAAAAAGAAAACTATACTATTAGGGAAGCTTCT
>PVJL010002427.1:176579-199544 GCA_004026885.1 Lyroderma lyra
AAAAAAAAAAAAAAAAAAAAAAAAAAAAAAAAAAAAAAAAAAAAAAAAAAAAAAAAAAAAAAAAAAAAAAAAAAAAAAAAAAAAAAAAAAAAAAAAAAAAAAAAAAAAAAAAAAAAAAAAAAAAAAAAAAAAAAAAAAAAAAAAAAAAAAAAAAAAAAAAAAAAAAAAAAAAAAAAAAAAAAAAAAAAAAAAAAGGAATAGGAAGGAAAAGAAGGAAGTAAAGGAAAGAAGGAAGGAATGAAGGGAAGAAGGAAGGGAGGAAGGAGGGAAGGTATAGAGGGAAGGAGAGAGGAAAGTAAGGAGATACTGAATAAAAGATTCCACTAATTGAATTTTCCATTAATTACATTATTTTGAGAAATTAAACACAATGCAAGAGCACTGGGCAGTAATGAACATGAGTTTTAGAAAAAGAATATATCCCAACATTTATCAAGACTCTTAAAAACTCATATGATAACTAACAGTTCTTCATCAAGACTAATTGAACCGAAAACTAATATTGATACTTATTTCAAAATTCTAGTAAAATTCCAAAGTTTGGCTATCTCCTCTGTAACAGCTTTAAAGATTCCTCAAAATTGTTGCCACTATATTATTTCACCACAAAGCAAGTCATCTCAATAAAATTATGCAGAAACATTATAAATTAATTTTGTAATGCAAGCTACTACTAGAAATTTTCTCTTAGTAAATTTAAAGTAATGTATATAATTCAAAATACTGTTTGAAGTATCACCATTATTTTCTAGCTGTGGGAAGCCTTATATGTAGTATTTATATTTGATTCTCAGGTATTTTCCTCTGGGGATAGAAAATAAGGTTTGCAAAAGAAAAAAAATACTTTTGCTTGACTATTATGAAATAATACCACACTCCAGAGTATTGAAATGAAAATGTGGATTCAGAATGCACATAGACACTCTACATGTGACCTGTCCTGAAGTGTTCCTTCTTGATTTTAGGTAGCACTGGGGATGTCCTTGAGAGAAAAAATAGCTAGGGGTTTCACGTTGTGACGAGCTATGCTAGCAGGCTTCATGTCTCACGTAAATGGTAACCTTTGCTGAGTGTAACCCTAGCTCTTTGTAAAGAGAACAGAATTAGACTCCACCAAATGAAGAGTCCAAGACCTTGGCAATATCCTGGAAAAATGACAAGATACATAGAGCTCATACAAATGAACAATGGTGATGCCTTTATAACATTGCCTGAATAGCGAGGATGTTTGCAGAGTTATGCTAGCTTCATGGATATAATGTAGTATCAGTGGTCTGAAAAATAGAACATTAGATCTATTTAAAAGTGAGCAACTGAAGAATCTATAGTAACTACATTAAGCAAAAATTGGGGAAAGAGAAGTGAGCTAAGAAGTAAGCTAAGTGAGCGTATGTTTCAAATATTTTAAAATGTCCCATTTTACTTTGTGAGAGTATTAGTGAAAATTCACACAATTCAATAGTGAAAATTCACACAATAAAATAATGAAAATTCACACAATAAGCGAAACTTGATTTAAATGTTACTTAAATAACTTGATTTGCGGTAGAAGTTTATTGTGCTGTTCCAATTCATTTTCTTTATTTTATGATTTTCTCTGTTTCAGTTTTATTTTAAATATTTATCTATTTGCTAACAAATGCCATATTAAGGAACTTTTATTCACAGAAAGATAATTAGCTTGAATTGTCTACAAAGCAACATAAGTTGTGAAAGACATTTGTTTTCTTATTTTGTATTACATCTAACAAGAGCAGGAAGAGGGAGAATAGTTGAGGAAAGAGGTACACAAATTAAGTCAGGGGAGTTGTAAGTTATGTGTATGTATGATGAGGCCCATGACCTTTTGAACAAGCCCAGAGTTTCTGGTTCCTATGGCCCACTGGTGTCAGTCCCTGCAAGCATGAATCTGACTTGTGAACATTCTCAGGCTGTTTGGAGAGAAAATTATATTTGACATCAACTGAGTAGTATTTTGATAATGGTTTTTCAAAAGTTCTTAAGGAAGGTTGGTACATGGGAAATTGCAAACATGTACTTTACCATTTCTTCCCTTTTATCGAGACCATTTTCTAGCAACAGTGGGCTTTTATTTTTCCAGATCTTTTGATCTTTTTACCATATTACCTTCATGTTTGGCTGTGTTTTTTGTTCTTTGCTCTCCAGATAAAACAATCACCTGTTTTTATTTTCAACACATTAATGTTGAGGGTGAGCTATGTTTTCTAGGAATTTTACTTGATCATACTTAATGTTTTGCCTCTTTGCCAGTGTTTTGTCAAATTTCTTGATTTTCTATAAATGCCAAGGAGGAGATCTGTGCCAAGAAGATTATTAATCTCGTCTCTGCCTGTTAGACACAGTACTCACTGTCCTGGTTCTCATGGTTCCTCCAGTGGCTAAATGGTGTTTTGATATAAAACCACTTACTCTACAAAGCAGTTTTAAAACTACTACACTCTTACTAGCATACAGATTTCTATTAGGATATCTGTGTGGCTCAACCGTTACTGTACTTGTTTTCCTGTTGTTAAGGTCCACATCGTTCATGGCCTTTGTCAGGCTGCTTCTCCATCAAAGGATAGGATGCTTGGTCATGAATTAGGATGCTGAGATCCTAGTAGGCTTGGAAACAACTGGGACATATCTTGACTCTTGCTCACTGAGAGGCTCTTTTGGGGCATATAGTCTTTTCCTGTGACTTGATGTCTTAGGCCAGGAATTTGAGAAGCATTAGCTGGACAGTTCATCTCAGATCCATGTCTACTGGAGTACCTGGGCGTAGAGAATGCATTTTTCCAAATTGGTTTCTTCACTCACATTTCTGGCATCTTGGTGCTACTTTGTGCCTGTCTGTCTGTCTTTCTCTCTCTCCAGATGGTGTCTAATCCTCTAAGTCCTCTGCATGTGGTTTGGGCTTTTCATAGCATGGTGACTTCAGAGTAGTTGGCTTTATCATATGGAAGCTTAGGGTTCTAAGAGCAAGTGTTCCAAGAATCATCACTCTTTTAAAGAAAAACTTCCCCAACTTTGAATTGTTGTGATTTCTTGGATCTTCAATTATGGCTGTACAGGAACTAATTTTAAAAGGACCAATTTGTAGAATTTTTCTCTCTGAAAAATTCAGGGGAGTTCCCTGATGGTGTAGTGGCTTAAGGCTTCGGCGTTGGCACTGTCAGCGCTGCGGCCTGGGTTCGATTCCCAGTCAGGAAGCTACCCACATACCAAAAAGCGAAAAAAAAAAAATTCAGGCTTTAGGGCTTAAACATAAAATAAACAGATGAATGGTTTGAATTATGCAGCAAGCTACTTTTTATTTTGTATTGTTAAAGAGCTTTTGAATTTAGCTAAAGATTGGGTTTAACTATTTTTTTTTCTTATTTGAGCATAAAATATTGAAATTGAACCAGTCCTGCGGTAAAGGAGCAGTGGTGGCCCGGGCCTTGACTCAGGAGAATAGTCTGCAGTACTTCTGATCTGAATCTGCAGCATGTGTAGTGACTGCTGAGAGATGTCAGGAGAGAAGTTGCCTAGAGTTAAGAGCCTTACTGTCTTGGAGGCAATCAAGTTTCAATTCAACTTTTGGTAGAACTGCCAAATAGACACAGTTTGTATTATTTTGCAAGGTCTCCCTGCCTCTTTTGTCAGCTCCCTCCCCAGAATCCTGTCCTCACAGTTATAGTGTTTTGTTTTGTTTTTTCTTTAGATTTAGCACCCATAGAGCTATCACTTACTCAGGTCCACATTAAAATTGATTTGTTTTATACTAATCCTCTGATAAACTGGTTCAAACGAAGACAAATTTCTCCATGAATACATTCCACTTCTCTATTTGTCTTTAAACAGGAAGAGCCATTACTTTAACCCAAATGACACCTTCTCCAGTGATAGCACTGTGAAGCAGATATAAGCCAGTTGGTGGGTCATCTTGGAGGTGGAAGGGATTAGATTTCTTCTAATGTCTTCGCATCCTGCTAAATGCACAGGAGACTGATAGTATTTTTTTCTATTGTTAAATTTATTGGGGTGACATTGGTTAGTAAAAATTACATGGGTTCCAGGTGTACAATTCTGCAATACATCATCTATGTTTTGTGCTACGTGTTCATCACCCAGAGTCAGTTCTCTTTCCATCACCATATATTTGTGTCCCTGTCCCTTCTCTCCCATCCCCCACCCCTTAACCCCTCAGATAACCACTAACCACTAAACTAATGATTGTGTCCATGAGTTTTTGTTTCTTTGTTGCTTTTAGCTTTGTTCCATATATGAGTGAAATCATATGGTTCTTGGTTTTTTTCTGTCTAGCTTATTTTGCTTTGCATGATGGTCTCAAGTTCCATCCATGTTGTCATAAATGGCTCCATTTCATCTTTTCTTGTGGTTGAATAATATTCCATTGTGTATATGTTTCCATGACTTGGCCACCATGAATAGTGCTGCACTTGCCTTTAAGGTCAGGTTCATAAAGTCCTCTCTAAACTCAAGGTCTGTAAGTTTAGCACCAATGTTTTCTTGTATACATTTAATTGTTTTGGGTCTTATGCGGAGGTCTCTAATCCATTTTGAGTTAATTTTGGTATACGGTGACAGTTTGCAGTTCAGATTCATCCTGTTGCATGTGGTTTTTCAATTTTCTAGTGCTATTTACTGAAGAGGATTTTTTCCCCCATCGTATATTTTTCACTCCTTACTCCTTTGTAAAAAATTTTCTGTCCATATATTTTTGAGTGTATTTCTGGATTTTTGGTTCTGTTTCGTTGGTCTGTGTGTCTTTTTTTTCTGCCAATACCAAGCTGTCTTGATTACTGATACTTTGTAGTATAGATTGAAATTGATGCCTCCAGTCTTATTCTTTTTATGTAGGATCACTTTGGTGATTCGGGGTCTCTTGTGGTTCCATACGATTCTGATAATTCTTTTATCTATTTCTTGAAAGAATGTCTCTGGGATTTTAATGGGAATTGCATTAAATCTGTTTATTGCTTTGGGTAATATGGCCATTTTAGATATGTTGATTCTTCCAATCCATGAACAAGGACTATCTTTCCATTTCTTTGTGTCCTCTTCAATTTTAGTAGTGTCTTATAGTTTTCAGTATATAAGTCTTTCATATTCTCTGTTAAGTTTATTCCTAGGTATTTCATTCTTGTTGTTATTGTGATCACGAATGGTATTGTTTTTCTCATTTCTTTTTGTGAAATTTCATTGTTAGTATATAGAGATGCAATTAATTTTTGAACATTGATTTTATATCCTGGAACTTTACTGTATTTGTTTATTATTTCTAATAGTTTTAGGTAGAGTCTTTAGAATTTTCTATATAAAGGACCATGTCATCTGCAAAAAGTGACAATTTGACTTCTTCTCTCCCAATTTGGATACCTTTTATTCCTTTCTCTTGCCTGATTGGTCTAGCTATAACTTCCAGTACTATATTGAATAGCAATGGCAATAGGGGACATCCTTGTCTTGTTCCTGATTTTAGGAGAGTAGGCTTCAGTTTTTCCCTGTTCAATATGATATTACTGGGGTTCCCTGGTGATGTAGTGGCTAGGCTTCAGTGCTCTCAATGCCATGGCCTGGGTTTGATTCCCAGCTAGGGAGCCCCTACCCCCCCAATGATACTGCTAAGCGTTTGTCATATATGGCCTTTATTATGTAGAGGTACTTTCCTTCTATATCCATTTTTAAAATTTTGATCATAAAGGAATGTTATATCTTGTCAAATGCTTTTTCTGCATCAATTGATATAATCACAGGGTTTTTATTTTTTAGTTTATGTGGTGTATCACATTGATTGATTGGCATATGTTCAACTAACTATCTATCCTTGTATTCATGGGATGAATCCCAGTTGATTGTGGTATGTAACCTTTTCAATGCATTGTTGTGTTCTATTTGCTAGTATTTTGTTTAGGAATTTTGCATCTGTCTTCATCAGAGATATTGGTCTACAGTTTTCTTTTTTTGTGTTATCCTTGGAAGGCTGAGGTCTTAGGGTTATGTTGGCCTTGTGGAATGAGTTGGGAAGTATTGCCTCTTCTTCAAATTTTTGGAAGAGTTTATGAAAGATAGGCGTTAGTTTCTCTTTGAATGCTTGATAAAACTCATTGGGGAGATTGGTCCTGGGCTTTTGTCTCTGGGCAGGTGTTGGCTGATTGTTTCAATTTCCTTCCTGTTGATTTGCCTATTTAGATTGTCCAGTTCTTCTTGGTTCAGTCTAGGTAGACTATATGTTTCCAGAAACTTGTCCATTTCTTCAAGGTTGTTAAATTTGGTGGCATATAGTCCTGCATAATATTTTCTTAGGATCTTTTACATTTCTTTGGTATTAGTGGTAATTTTTCCCCTTTCATTTCTAATTTTGGTTATACGTGTTTTTTTCTCATTGCCCCTTGGTAAGCCTAGGTGGGATTTGTGAATTTTATTGATCTTTTTCAAAGAACCAGCTCTTCATTGCATTAATTTTTCTCTCTTGTTTTTCTGTTCTCTATTTCATTGAGTTCTGCTCTAATTTTTATTAATTCCTTCCTTTTACTGACTTTGGGCTTTTTTGTTCTTCTTTTTCTAGTTATTTAAGATGGGATTAGGTTGTTTACTTGTGCTATTTTTGTTTCTTGAGGTAGGCCTGTAATGATACAAATTTTTCTGTTATTACTGCTTTTGCTGCATCCCAATAATTTTGATATGTTGTATTTTTTCTTTCTTTTTTTTTTTAATTCATTTTTATTGTTAGACTTATTGGGGTGACATCTGTTAGCAAGGATTACATAAGTTTCAGGCATACAATTCTACAGTGCATTATCAACTTGATGTATAATAAGTTCACCACCTAATGTGACTTCTCTTTTTTTTGTATGTGGATAGTTTCCTGGCCGGGAATCGAACCTAGGCCACAGTGCTGACAGTGCTGACAGCGCCAACGATGAAGCCTTAAGCCACTAACTACATCACCAGGGAACTCCGATACGTTGTATTTTCATTATTAGTTTCTATGTATTTTTAAAATCTCTTCTTTTATTTCTTCTTTGATCCAGTCATTTTTGATAATATGTTGTTTAATCTTCATGTATATATGTTTTTTTCTGCCTTTTTTTTTTACATTTGGTCTCTAATTTCAAGGCTTTGTGGTCTGAGACTATGATCTCAATCTTCTTGAATTTGCTGAGGCTAGTTTTGTGTCCCAGGATATGGTCTATCATTGAGAATGTTTTATGTGCACTAGAATAGAGTGTATAGTCTTGTCTTGTATGATGGCGTGCCCTGTAAATGTCAATTATGTCCAATCGTTGTAATATATCATTTAGAGGTGGTATTTCCATATTTATTTTTTCTTCGGATGATTTGTCCATGGCTGTCAAATAGGTGTTTAGGTCCCCTCCTAGACTTGTGTTTTTGTCAGTTTCACTTTTTAGATCTTTAAGTAGTTGCTTTATAAATTTTGGTGCTTCCTGGTTGGTGTCATATATATCGATGTGTGTCATGTCATCTTATGTTATATATCATTATGAAATGCTCAATTTTGTCTCTTATTACCTTTTTTATTTTGAAGTCTGTTTCATCAGATACAAGTATGGCTACTCCTGCTTTTCTCTGGATGTCATTTGCTTGGAGTATTGTTTTCCACCCTTTCACTTGGAGTCTGTGTTTGTCCTTGTGGCTGAGGTATGTCTCTTGGAGACAGCATATAGATGGGTTTTGTTTTTTTATCCAGTTAGCTACTATGTGCCTTTTTTATTGGTGAGTTCAATCTACTTATATTTAGGGTAATGATTGATATATGAAGATTCCCTATGGCCATTCTGTCGTCTGGTTTTTGGTTGTTTGGTGTCTTGGTTTCTTTGTTTTTTTCTGTCTGTTTTTTTTTTTTTTTTTTTTTTTTTTTTTTTTTTTTTTTTTTTTTTTTTTTTTTTTTTAGTTTGATGGTGTTCTATGGTTTTTCCTTTTGTTTCCTCTTTTCTTTGGTTGTGTGTCTTGGTTTGGTTTTTTGTTTGTTTGTTTGTTTGTTTGTTTTTGTTTGTTTTGTTTTGTTTTGTTTTGTTTGAGTAGTTACCATGAGGTTTATGAAAAGGAAAGTTTCATGTATGTAGTAGCTCCTTTTCTTAAGTATACTTTTAACTTCTATTTTCTTTTGAGAATTTAAACCTTTACTTCCTTTTTTTATGTTTTTGTTGCCTCAACATTTTGCCATTTATTTTAGCTTTATGTTTCAGGTCGAATAGCCTTCTTCATTATTTCCTGGAGTGCCAGCCTTGTATTAGAGAATTCCCTCAGCTTCTGTGTGTCTGAAAAGGTCTTTATTCCTCCTTCATATCTACAGGATAACTTCACTGGATAGATTATTCTTGGGTGGTAGTTCCTCTCTTTTAATATTCAAATATACGATTCTTCTCCCTCCTGGCTTGAAGAGTTTCTGCTGAGAAGTCTGATGACAACCTGATGGGCTTTTCTTTGAAGGTTATAATTTATTTTACCCCCTGGCTGCCTTGAGAATTCTTTCTTTGTCTTTGATTTTTGACATTTTCAGTATAATGTGCCTTAGAGAAGGTCTGATGGCAGCCAGGGGTCCTCTTTTCTTCTTGAATTTGGGATTTTAGTTCTTCTCATAGGTTTATAAAGTTCTCATCTACTATTTGTTTGATTAAGCTCTCATTAGTATTTTGCTCTGTTTCTTCTGGTATTCCTATTCTAATGTTCTTTCTAATGGAGTCAGTTCTTGTAGAGATCTTTCTTTCTTTCTTTCTTTCTTTCTTTTTTTTTCTTTTTGGTTCTCAAATCTCTGTCTTTCTTTGTGTTCAATTTCTGTGTTTCTGTCTTTAATGTCACTAATTCTTTCCTGCATCTGGTCGGCCTTGCCTCCTATGCTTTATTTCTTTTATTTTATTGTTTATCTCCCAAATTTCTATTTGATTCTTTTTTATAGTTTCAGTTTCTTTCTTAAGGTGTTTCTTTTGTTCATAGATTTCCTTTCTGATATCATTTATCTGGGTCTGAGTACTCTGCCAGCATTCCTTGAGTTCTCTTGAGTATTTTTAGGACTGCAGTCTTGAATTTGGTGTCACTTAGATCATATATTTCCAAATCTATAAATTCTTTTTCTGGACATTTCCCATTTTCTCTCTGAGATGCTTTGTTCCTGAGGGAGCTCATTGTAGTTGATGGTTTTTCCTTCCTGGACATAAGGACTTTTTCCCCTGGTAGATATGGAGAGGTCTTTCTTTCACTTCCTAGTTGGCGTCACTGTAGTGTCTTACAGTATTTTCTCTTGGTGGTTTGATTTTCCCACTCTCGGAGCTTTCCTGGAGGGGAGGCTTCTCTTTGACTCAGTTGCTTTGGTTGAGATGTGCTTCCTCTTTGGGAGAATGTAGTGGGCGATGATATTTTTTGCCTCTGAGATCAGTGCAGGCAGAGGCTGCTGTGCCTTTGTTTTATAGTTTCCCTGAGCCTGACTGACTGCTGGTTCCCATGGGGGTGGGGTTTGTTGGGGAGGGCTCAGGGTTTGTTTGTGGCATAGGGTAATGGTGGTTTGGGGGAGAGCAAGGGAAAGCAGTCAGGCTCCATGTTCACAGTTCCTGCCTAGCAATGGCGGCAGTGTGGTTCATTGCTCTTGTTTATCCTGAGGTTGTTCGCTACTCTGGGTGCTGGCTCAGCTGTAAAACAGGCTTGTCTCTCCCTTAGGAGCACTGAGGGCTGGGACAGGTGCACTCTGCAGCATAAGCCTGCTCTTTCACCTAGGGAGTACTGAGCTGTGCCTGTCACATGCTGCAGTACAAGCTTGACCCTCTGCCAGTGCAACAGAGGTAGAGGGGTAGGGCATGTGTGCCACAAAGCAAGCTTGACTCTCTGTCAGGAGTGCACTGGCACTGTGGAGAGGTTTCAGGGATGTCCTCTTACACCTCCATCTTGATCCCATCCCCTTCAAGAGACTGATATTTAACCCTAACACTATATCCTTTGATAATTTAACTTAAAATAGAAGGAGGAAATTTGTCCTTTTTGATACCACTGGCTTAAGTACATAAGTTTTTAAATTTTAAGTCATGCCTGATTTTTAAAAGAGGCTGTTCCATTGCTCTTTGCCTTACACACACATGTAGAGTTATTGCCATGAGGAATACTGTGTGTACAAGGACAACTTAGACCACATACTGTTGCATGTACAGCGTGGCATGTGTTAGAGCTGCATATAACCAGAAGAGTACTAGAGAGGAGAATCTATAGCATTAAGCAGGGTTTGCAAATTAAAAATAAAATAAAATACCAAGCACAATCTTCTCTGAACTTGATTTTTAGCAATTGTAAAATGAGGGGTGTCACCAAGGCACTGCACTAATTACTTTATATGCATTTTCTCATTCATTCTTCACAAAAACTCAAGAAGTAGAGATATTATTATTCTCTTTTTACAAATAAAGAAACATAAACTTAAAGAGGTTACACAAATTGCCCAAAGTCACATAGCTAGTCAGCAGTGGAGAGAGGAATAAATCCACACAATTCATCTCTAGAGTAGAGAGCTTTAACTCAGCTATAAGAAATACACTTCTTTGACCTGTGTGCTTCTTGGTAATTAGGAGGAAAGGGAACCTAGGCTCTAAGGGAATGCCTGAAGTTCTACTTTAGAATTAGCCTTTGGATTTAGGAGAGGCCTTATAAGGATATGAATGGAAATGTCCATCAATAATCTTCTCATATACAGGACTGGGTCAGAAACTTAACTCTGACTGGTCTCTGTTCATTGCTTAGATGTGTAAGAAAATATACCAGGAGTGCCAAAAAAATGTAAGAGACTTTAAGGGATACTATCTATGTATTACATAAATTCTGATGGTAACCACTTTGAGCATTTCTTATAATTGCAGAAGTCAAACATGACTTATATTCATATTTTGTTATTGGTATTATTGAATATTATAATTTTAATACATTTTTTTTCCTTTCTTAAAATGTATATACTTTTTTGGCACCTCTGTATGTGGCATTGAAGTAAGTTGAATTGGACAGTGTATAAAAAGCTTTGCAAAATGCAAGAGAGATGTGTGGTAACTGTATTGATTCTATTTTGAGATGTGAAATAGCTTTAGGTCAAAGCCTCAAAGACATGGGTTACACATCAGAGATCTTGGCAGAGGCAGAACTGAAAGTGTGTTTAGTTAATAAAATATTTAAGAGACCCAAAGGGCAAATTCTCACTAGGTCCAGCCCCCTCACTATAGAATATGATATAATGATACCCCACTTCAGTTCCTCAAGAAAGTTACTAAAGAATTATACAAGGAGTGGAGAAAAGGGTGATTATGCTAGATTAGTAGGACATACTTCTTTCCTAACTTTCTTCTTTTAGCACAGTTTAGTTTAGCACACTGTCACCTTGGCAATGTTGAACTGTATGAGAGATTGAGAAGTTGAGTACATACAAGGGGAGAGAAGTGTGACAGTGACAAGTTTATGAAGGCAAGGGAATAGTTTGAAGTGCCACATGATTGTAGTGGGTGTCATGATAGTAGACACATGTGCAGAGCAGGAGCTTTTCAGGGAGGTTATAGGTAAGCTGGGATTTAGAGAGACCTAAGAGAGGAAGTCAGTCTTTGCAGCTTCCTACTTAATCCCTGGTTCCTGTGGTCACGTTTGGGACAGTGCAGAAGTTATATCCCCTAGAATCATAAAAATCATTGAATATTAGAGCCCCAAGTGACCTTGGAGCCCATTAAGTAAATGGGGTTCTCTTTTTTGTTTAAAGGGAACTTAGAGTGATTGATTTAAAACAGTTTCGATATTCATGTCAGGCTTTAGCATAATTGTATTTCACAGTTTTCTTTACTTTTAGAAGTTCTATCCATAAAAGACTGTGTGTGTATGTCTGTCTGTGTTTGTGTGGGTATGATGTCTATGTTGGGCCTTGTTTGTCAGATAATGGAGTGAAGGATGGTGATTTTGGTTACATTTTTAGCTGCAGAACTGAAACCAAATTAGTCAGTCTGTAGGTCTTTATTGAGTATCCATTCATTGTATCCTTTGTTTCTGCAGCATATCTTAGGTACACTGTTTGGATGGTCCTTTGCCTTCTAGGTGCTCACATGTTTTGTAGGGAAATAATGACGATAGCCCCTCAAACACCATGGAAAAGCATTTGACAGTTTTACAGTGTTTCTTAAAATTTAATGTGCATATGCATCACCTAAAAATCTTGTTAAAATGCAGTTTCTGATTCTGTAGGTCTAGGTTGGGGCCTGAAATCCTGCATTTCTCACAGGCTTCTAGATAAATCTGATGCTGCTGGTCCACAGAGACCACACTTCGAAAGCATGAGCAAAGTCTTAACATTGGTTAAAATGTGAGGCACACACAGGGAATAGCAAATAAGTCAGAGAACATTGTGAGAGAGAAGGTTGGAGAGAGAAGGTTGCAAGAAGTCATAACAGGGAAGATTGAAAAGACTGGTGAGGATCACATCTCAAAGAGCCTTGAGTTATTGTGGTTTGAAAATTTCAATTGTTTAGATGAAATTTCAAGGATTTAGATGATATGTGTTAAGGAATCATTGCAGGTTTCTGTACTGGTTATACAGCGACATGATAGAAACTGTACATGAGGGAGATTTATCTGTCATCATATGTATAGGACAGGATGGGTAGAATTTTTGTATTAGGTATTAAGTAGTAGGAATTCAACTGTTGGCCCTTAATGAGAAATGAGAATATTTTGCAGAAAGGAGAGAGGAGAGGACTGGCCACAAGGAAGCTACCTGCTTTACATACTGGCCCTGGGTTGGAGGCTGGGAAGTTGTTTGGGTCATAAATCTGTTTGGTCTGCCCCAATTCCAAGATCCCTGCTTAATCCCTTGTTTATTTAAGACTGCAACCATAAAGTATATACTCAGTAAAGTTTTCTGATAGACCGAATTCAACAGAAATGTATTGAGTGCCAGGTATAGTGCTTTGCTGTCTCAGGAATCTGTTTATCTCCCAAAATGTCTAATGCAGGGTCCTGCTCTTCATTAAATTCATTGTAATGTTAATGGATGAATGAAGCAATTAATTTTGCTTAACTGTTCTATTTTGACTTAAGATAAAATAATATACCCTTGATAAGGCTATTTAAAAAGTTAGGTAGGACATGATAAGTACAAAATATAGGATAGTGGTTACAATTAGGAGAAGACGGGGGGAAGAGTTAGGGGAGGAATACATACATAATATAAGTTATTGATATTTTTCTAGTTCTTGGGTTGAGTAATGAGTTAACAGTATTTCTTTTATTATTATTATTATTTTATTATTATTATTTTTTTTGGTGGTTCCCTGGCTGGGAATCGAACCCAGGCTGCAGCGTTGAGAGTGCTGCAGCCTAGCCGCTACACCACCAGGTAAACCCTTGGATTTTACATATTATTAAAAAAATAAAATGAAGTAGTAAATAAAGTAGAATGGCATGTATGTTAATTTATAAGTCAGTTCAAAATATGAATTATTATGTGTTATACACCTGAGATTTATTTAAAAAAACTACATACACATACATTTATATATTAATACTTTAAAGTAATAATATACTCAATTATATACTCAAAAATAATCATGGAGAATTTATCCTATCTATAGGGTCTGAAAAAAGTAAGAGAAGAAAATTAATATTGCCACTTCAGTCTATATCTGTGGAGGAGACTTTTCTGTGCAGTATATCAAAATGCAGACAATTTGAGTAGTTATCTTATGATAACTTGCCTGAGGCTTGGTAAGATCAGGTAAGGCAGTAGCCCCAAGAAAATATACTAATATTCTACTAACTAAACTTTATTCCATTTAGTAATTTACAGAGTGCTTTCCCACATCAGAACATGCTTATCTGCCATTTACTGAGTGTTACGTTCTTGGATTCTTGAACCTGAGGTCAGAGGTCCCATTATGAATTTAATGTCCTCGGAGTATTGTCATACTTAATATTCTCCTGTCATTAGATCTTATGATATTAAATATTTTCTTTTTTTTCCTTCTTTTTATTGTTAAATTTATTAGGGTGACATTGGTTAGTAAAAATTACATAGGTTCCAGTTGTACAATTTTATAATATGTCATCTATGTGTTGCATTATATGTTTACCACCCAGAGTCAGTTCTCTTTTCCATTACCATAAATTTGACTCCTCCTCCCTCCTGCCCCACCTGTGTCCCCCTAAATATTTTCTAATTATTAAAATGATACCAAAGTATGAAGAAATATATCCTGAAAGGTCAAATCCATTTTCAAAATAGTGATATATGAAAACAGTTTCCTTTTTGTTATCTGTCTTAGTAAGTGAATGGAATTCTGGCCAATTCTACTGAACTACAGGGATTACCAATTTTCAGAGTATTAGAATATAGTAAAATATAGTCAGTAAAGACACTGCTCTAAGTATAATTTAATTCTTTTGATTCATAAGGTACTTTTAGGTACTTCGGATATTCCATGCAAATGAATTTTTCAGAAAATCGAAGCAAACCTTTGAGTGTTGAAAGGTTTTAAAAGATAAAAGTTATAGATGGTTAGGACAAAAATTCTAAAAATTCAAAGAGTATGTAGGGTATAAAATGAAAAGTAAAAGTTGACCCTTCCCAGTCTCCAATATCTGCTATTTCTTCATATCCTTCAAGATATAATTACAAACATATATAATTATCTTTTTTTTTTTTTTTTTTTTTTTTAATGTGGGTAGCTCCCTGGCTGGGAATCGAACCCAGGCCACAGTGCTGACAGCACTGAAGCCTTAAGCCACTACAGAACTCCTAATTATCTATATAATTTTATTTTAATTTTTCATAAAAGCGGTCATTCTCTAAACAAACAAACAAGAGTTCAGTCCAGAAGGTATCCAGCCATGTAATAAGAAAAAAATAGAGGCATTTATGGTTGAATTTTTCCCAGACAAACTTTGTGTACCTTGCTTTTCCACTTTCTATGTCAGGGTCATCATTTGATAACAGCTCATTAAAATCTAATTTTTTCTTGTAAATTCCTACATAGAATTTAAAAATATTGTTTATAATAGTTTACTTAATCAGTTCCCTATTCAAGAATATATAGGTTGTTCAAAACGACACTTAAGTGAGAATCTTTATAAACACACCTTTTCATCTGTGGGGAAAAACGGGAAATGCATGTACTTTTTTTTTTTTTTTTTGTACTTCCCTGGCTGGGAATCGAACCCAGGCCGTGGCATTGAGAGCGCTGAAGCCTAGCCATTATACCACCAGGAAACCCCCTACATTTCAAATTTTAATAGTTATGGCCAAATTGCTTTTTTGAAATGGTACATTCTCAGTGGTTATTTCAGAATAACTTCCTTATAATCCTCATAATGTGATATCTTATTATTTTGTAGACTTGCATTTTTTAAATCATAAGTGAAATGTATCTTTTGTGTGTTGATTGGCCACTTTTGCTTTCTCCTCTTGTAAACTGCCTGTTGAGAAATATGATCTTCCCAGCTGAATGTAGAACATTTACAATGTATTTTTATAACTACACTTTTACAATTAGACTCCATTCAAGGTGACTATTTAAAAATCTTTTAGAAATGTGAGATTATTCTTTGTTATTGTTATTTTTTTTTTTTACATAGTACATTGTCACACCAAATATCTAACATCAAATGATGACATTTGGTTTTTCCTGTTTGATTTAATGAATAGTTGTACCTTGCCCAGGCTTCAGTCTAATTTGAGCCTCATGCAAGTTTGGAAAATTCCTAAAGTGGAAAATTCCAAAAAAAAAAATTGGGGGAGGATTATGATAGTTGATGTCATTAACTCTCTCTGTCAAAACAGTACACACTTTCTTCCCACTTCTGTGAGAAATAATCTTGGAAATAAATTTGTACCCAGGGGTACATGCTTTTTTGTACCCAGGGCTCATGCTTTTTTCTTTCTTCTTCTTTTGTGTGTGTGTGTGTGTGTATGTGATTTATATAGTATCTACTGCATTGTGGCTGCTTAGGAAAGGTCTAAGAAAAACAACAATATGCTGGTATTTGGTTTGGTTTGTAAGGCCATCAGTGGGATATGGAGCAGAATTCTTGCTAAGGAATATGATCCTCACTTGATTCTAATTTTGTCTTTGTTGTGCAGCTTTTAAATATGAGGACAGCTGGTGTTGGATAAATCTGTCCTCGCAAGCTGTATGAGACTGAGATAAAATTAAATATTTGGGGTTAAATCCAAATGCAAAAATGTGAAATGACTAATTAATCTTTTAATATTTCCTTTTCTGCATCTTAGTGGGAAGGCGCTCAACTATTCATTGTGAACTCTTAGCAATATTCCAGTCTGAAGCTTAAGATGAACAGAATGTATACCCTAATTTAAGGTCTAACAATTCAGAGGTAAAGCAGAATTCTTGCTTTTCACCCATCCTCCACCTTGCTGATAAAAATGATAGGCTATACATACCTGTTTTTGTTAGCAATCTCTCCTTTGTTTTTCTCCCTTGAGTAAAAGGTTGCTACCAATAAAATAGTGAGGACCACACTTCTACTTGGGTTGGGATAATAATCCTATGTTGCCTTTGAAAGTTTGCAAATAATGGGACCCCAAACTCCTAGTAAATTCTACCCCAGTTGATTAAACGTCTTGCTGCAGCTAAGGGATAAGTAAGGGTGGTGAGCTCAGAGAACATCAGGTTGCTGGCTTTTCTTTAGCTGACTGGATTATTAAGGTAGAAAAGACTAAAAATAAACCAGGACACAGATTCTCCTGCCAGGGTTTGAGTATTGAGGTTACTTGTCTTCTTGGCTGGTGTTGACATCATCCATTCTCTTAATGCACTGTGCATATAGAAACAGGAATGAGAAACAGATTTGGC
Source organism: Lyroderma lyra (assembly GCA_004026885.1). Taxonomy (NCBI): domain Eukaryota; kingdom Metazoa; phylum Chordata; class Mammalia; order Chiroptera; family Megadermatidae; genus Lyroderma; species Lyroderma lyra. Next base: position 193,421 of record PVJL010002427.1, read on the forward strand.
CAGGGACTGGTGTTAATAAAAGTCCGTAGCCCTGTCCTGATATACTTATTGTTGCTTCTTGTCAGGCTCAGTTAATTAGCTCCTCCAACTTCTCTAGGACATAGCTAAATACATCAAGGTGAGAAATCAAAACCAAACTCAGGGCCAGTCTCGGGAAATCACTTGGTCTTTTCTAGTTTCAAATATATCTTTGTTGCTCTTGAGCCACTCTCCTTGCTTGAGCCCGCTCCTACCTCTTTGAAGTGTACTTTCTCTTCAATAAAGTATCTCTTTGTTTCACCACTAAAATATATATATATATATATATATATATATATATATATAAAATCTTTGCTAGGACTCTACCACATCAGTTGATTGTCAGTGTTTTCCCCAACAGGTCAGATACTACCAGAATTGGAAAGGAGGGAATAGCTCTCAGGAACTCAGTTCTAGGACTGGATGATTTCACAAGGATACAAATAACCTACCTGAATAAAGATTCTTGAGTTTAAATTCTTTTGCTGAATTTCTGTTTCTATCGTTGCTTCAGATGTCCTGAGCACAGAACTTTTGCCAGTTAGATTTAATCTGTGCATCTCATTTGAACTAAAATGGAGGGGAAATCCATGTTAATCCCTACCTTTTTTTATATCTATCCCCTTTAGTTTTATTGAAAGTTGCCTTCAACTGGAATAATGCTATTTTAGATTGATTAAGTACTTGATACTCATGAAACACTTTCACACAAGTCTGCAAGGAAGGCCGATGTTAGTATCCCCTTGTTAACTGCTGGATTCAGAAAAGCCAACAGATCCAGACGTTGGCAGCAGTTGCTGTTAAGAGCACTGGGAGCTCTGGGATTTCTTGGTTCACTCAGCAATGTCCAGTCTGACACAGAGCTCTCTCTCCAAATCTGGAGATTTGTTCTGTTTTTATAAAATAATTATTTAAATCGTTCTCTTAAAAAAATGGATTCTTCTTATAGAAAACTTGTAAAATATGGCAGAGAAGTGAGAGAAAAAAATCACCCACAACTCAGTACACAAAAACAAATTCCTTGGGGTTCCTTAGGTTTTTGATTCAATCTGTGGAATGGAAGGAGAGATCAAATGGGTATTAAGTAATGCTTACTCTGTCTTTACCTGTTTGCTTGCATTTAGCATAATGTATATAACAGATGTTTTAATCCATCTTCCAGGCATACTTCACAGGTAGTTTATTGGCTCTAGACTTTCTGAGCTAATCTCTAAAAGGCGAGCCAGTATCCCATTGTCATCTCTGGTAGAGATCAGCTGTTTACTGTTCTCTGTCATGACTTGTATTTTTTTTTCCACAACCTTTTCCCTTTCATTCTGGCTCTATTAGTACAGTTTCCCATCATCTTTCCCTGGTAGTTGTCATTTCCAGTCTTAATGTCACTAGCAGCCCTTTTGCAGATTTGTCTTCAAATTCTGCCTGCCTTGTGCAATGTAGAGTCTAGGGCTCAGATATAACATTGAAGAGAATGAAAGGACTGCCCTTTGTCCAGTCTCCCATGCACCCAGCGTGGCACTTAGGAGGCACATCTAACCAAAGAGAGGAATTCTAGGAAGTGCAAGGACTTTAGCAGCTCCAAGATATTGGGAGCCAGGAAATACTGAGCTCCAGTATATCTTTGAATCCCCTTTTGCATTTTTTCCTAGTGCTTCAATAATAGACATTAGGTAAGTGTTCACTGATGAGTGAGTGAGTAAATGAGTGAGTGAATGTATTTAGTCCTGAGAGTAGAGGTGGGAAGGCATTATACTTGCTTCCTACAAATTAAAAGCATGAGGATTATTTCTGTCTTGTGCCCAATTAGGAACATTTGATTGTCCTCATTTGTAGGATCACTATGATATGAGAAAACCCAGCCAACCAGCAGCCTTGGTTTCAAAGGTACTCACAGCTTCCACGTTGTCTGTCTGCTTTTCTGCTCCTGTTGTCCTCACAGAAAAAAACCCTCAAGGCTGGGTTTGTTTGAGGTGTAGATCCCCTGCTCTCTGGCAAGGAGGAGCATAAACTGGAATGACAGCTGTGTGCAAAGTCTAGGGTATCAATTGGGAGGGATGGGGAAGGGTCTCCTTATTCCACTCTGGTGCAGCCCCAGCTTTCAATTAACCACACTTGGGGAATGTGCATTCTCCCAACAGAAGGACAAAAAATATGTGACCCTGAGTTAACCACTAATAATTATACATAAAATCTAAATGAAAAAGGAGAGATAAAAGGCAGGGCAGAAGCCAGAGTCTCCTGGTGAGCAAAGCATTTTTATCTGGAATGTAAAGAATTTAGGTATTGGCATTTCAAGGAAATTCAAGCTGCCCTTTCAGTACAGAAGACAGGAGATAGCTACAGTTGCTTTTGGTCAGGATTACAACTTTACTGATTTCAGAAATTGAATATTAATCTTAGCATTGGCTTTGGTGGAGAATCTACATAGGGTTATAAATCTTTAGGGAGAGGTATGTGCAGCAGCACATTTTTTTTCTTGGAAGCTTATGACTTCTGTTTTATACACTATTGGTAGATGTGCTTTTGATTGTCCTGGATTGGTGAGTATACCTTAAATACAATAAAAAGAATTTAGGTCCATGGTGGTTACCAGAGGGGATGGGGGTTTAGGGAAGTTGAAGAGGGTAAAGGGTGTCAAATATGTATGATGATGAAAGGAGACTACACTTTGGGTGGTGAGCACAATGCAATATACAGATGATATGTTATAGAATTGTAAGCTTGAAACTTATATAATCTTATTAACTAAGATCACCCAAATAAATTTAATTAAAAATTCAAGTCCAATAAATAAAAGAATTTCCTATTATCATGGATAAACTGAAAATTTCTGTGACAAATATAACTTTCCACTCCGTAATAAATTATATGATTATCCCACATAAGAAAGAGCTAAAGGAATCCATTACCACCAAATCAGCATTACAATAAATGTTAAAGGAACTGCTATAAGAAGAAGTAGAAGGAAAAAAGATAAACAAAATGAATAATAAAATGGCAATAACTACATATCTATCAACAATTACTTTAATTGTATATGAATAAAATGCTCCAATCAAAAGACATAGGGTGACTGAATGGATAAGAAAACAAGACACATTTGCTGCCTACAAAAGACTCACTTGAGATCAAAAGACACACAGACTGAAGGTAAAGGGATGGAAAAGATATTTCATGCAAATGGAAACAAACAAACAAAGCTTGGGTAGCAATACTTATACCAGATAAAATAGACTTTTATAACAAAGGCTATATATAACATGAGACAAAGAAGGACCCAGCAGTTCCACTTCTCGGTATTTATCTGAAAAAAACCCAAAAGAATAACTCAAAAAGACACTGCATCAATGTGTTTATTGCAGCATTATTTACAATAGCCAAGATACAGAAGCAACCTAAGTGTCTGTTGATATGTAAATGGATAAAGAAGAAGTACTGCATATATACAATGGAATATTACTATAAAACAGAATGAAAGCTATAAAAAAACAATGAACCCTTGCCATCAGTAATAGCATGGATGGACCTAGACAGTATTATGTTAAGTGAAATAAATCAGAGAATGACAAATATCATATGATTTCACTTACATGTGGTATCTAAAGAACAAAACAAAATAGGAACTAAAATACAGTGAACATCTATTTATTTATTTATTTATTTATTTATTTAACGTGGGTAGTTCCCTGGCTGGGAATCGAACCCAGGCTGCAGCATTGAGAGTGCTGAAGCCTAGCCACTACACCACCAGGGAACTCCACATTGAGCATTTTGATGGTTGCTAGATGGGAAGGAGGTTGGGGGAATGGGTGAAAAACCAGAAGGGATTAAGAAGTACAAATTGGTAGTTAGAAAAAAGTCATGGGGCTGTAAAGTACAGCATAAGGAATATAGTCAATAATATTGTAATAACTATGTATGGTGTCAGGTGAGTACTAGATTTATCACTTTGTAAGTTATGTAAATGTAGAGTCCCTATGTTGTACATCTAAAACTAGTATAATATTGTATATCAACTCTAATTGAAAAAAATAAAAAGTTATTAAAAAATAAATTATATGATTAAACACCAAACTTTGATTGAAGATCTACTGTGTGCCCAGTGTTTAGCTGTAGGAGAATGCTATGGAAGAGAGCTAATAAGAGAAGAAACATAAATGTCATACTACGTTTACAGTAAACTAAGTGTATTGTAAATGCAATCCTTAGTAATCCTTAGTTTCCCTGAGTAAGTGATCCTTAAGTACGTAAAACAGGATTACTGATGTACAGTAAATTAAGTGCAGTTGATCACACCCTCCTCCCACCCCATGGTACAAGAATTTCAAAAGCCATTCAGCTTAACCAGTATGTTTTTGAGCATCTTATGTAGGCCAACTATTTTATTTTGTTTGTATCATAACTCCGGACTACTTCTATCTCAGTCAGTTTAAAAAGTAAACGATGCTTGTTGGTCATGACAGAAACTGGGAAAATTCAATATAATTCTATTTCCAGTAGTAGGGCAAAAAGGCAAATTGTCCTGGAATGATTCATTAGAAATATGGTCTCCCCCATCAAGGCATGGCATGTTTCATCAGAAGAGAATTTATGTGATGTGATCGTAAGTGCAGATGGCTGCAAGGGCTCTGTTACCTGTTGGAATATGTGACTCAGCATCTGGCCTCTGGAAGCTGGTTCTTAACAGGCTGTCAGAGATCAAGGAAAGTTCAGGTCATCTAAGCCAACTTCTCCTTAAAAATCTTTTTAAACAGACAAGGATCTGAAATCCAAAAAAGAGAAGCCATTTGTCATACACACAAGAATTAGTTTTGCATCTAGTAACAAATTCATTTACATATTTTTGGTTACTTCTTGAATCAGTTTTTAACATCTTACTCGTTTTCTCTTTAATTAATGAGTTAAACCTTTTATAATGGTTATTTGCATTTTTTGAGTCATAATTATACCTTCAAAAATTATCCCTTAACAGAGAAAACCAGGATTTTTCTAAGAGCTTTCTATTCCTTTCTTCACTGTGAATAGATAAAGACCCTGTTTACATGGTTTTCTGAGATGGTCAAGTGATCACTTGTAATTTTCTTCTCACTTTTTTTTTTTTTTTTGACAGGCCATATATTTTTCATCAACGCTTTATTATTATTATTATTATTTTTTTAAATTCATTTTTATTGTTAGACTTATTGGGGTGACATCTGTTAGCAAGGATTACATAGGTTTCAGGCATACAATTCTACAGTGCATTGTCAACTTGATGTATAATAAGTTCACCACCTAATGTGACTTCTCTTTCCATCATCTTCTCACTTTTTAAAAATATTTATAGGCCATGTGGATAATATCTTTTTAAATAAATAATTTATTGTGATGAATTTTATGTAACATAAAATTAACCATTTTAAAAAGAATATTTGTTATAAATAACCATTTTAAGACAGTTCAGTGGCATTTAGTTCATTTATAATGTTGTACAGTACAACCTCTATCTAGTTCCAAAACATTTCCATCATTCCAAAATAAAATCTCTCATCTATTATGCAGTTTCTCCCTATTCCTCCCTCCTCATAGCCCCTGGCAGTCACCAATCTGCATTGTGTCTGGATTTATCTATTTTGGACGTTTCACTTGAACGTAATCATATATGTGACCTTTTGCATCTGGCTTCTTTCACTTAGGATATTATTTTAGAGAGCTATCCATATTGTACCATATGTCAGTAATCTATTCCTTGTTATGGTTGAATACTATTCCATTGTCTGTATATACTATAAGTCATTTACATCTGTTTTTTTTTTTTTAATTCATTTTTATTGTTAGACTTATTGGGGTGACATCTGTTAGCAAGGATTACATAGGTTTCAGGCATACAATTCTACAGTGCATTGTCAACTTGATGTATAGTAAGTTCATCACCTAATGTGACTTCTCTTTCCATCACCTTATATTTAGCTTCCCCCGCTCCTCTCCCACCCCCTCCCCTTTCTCCCCTCCCTAACCCACTCGTCCCCAAATAAACATTAAATTATCGATTGTGTCCATGGGTTATTTGTTTGTTCATTTCTTTTTTTCTTTGCTTTCAGTTTTATATTCCGCATATGAGTGAAATCAT
>PVJL010002428.1:0-199394 GCA_004026885.1 Lyroderma lyra
AACAGACTTTAAGAGGTGGAAAAATATCCCCTGTTCATGGATAGGAAGACTTAATATTGTTAAAATGGCTATTCTGCCCAAAGCAATCTACAGATTTAATGCAATACCCATCAAAATCCCACAATCATACTTTCGTGAAATAGATAAAAGAATTATTAGATTTATATGGAACCATAAAAGACCTTGAATTGCCAAAGCATAAAAGAATAAGGCTGGTGGCATTACACTTCCTGACTTCTATTTGTATTACAAAGCATCAATAATCAAAACAGCTTGGTACTGGCATAAGAACAGAAATGGAGACAAAAAAAATTTTTTATATAAAGAAAATTAATTGTTATCAGCTTAAAACAGATTGTTATATGAGTAAGATGTGTCATATAAGCCTTAGGCTAACAACAAAACAAAAACTTATAGTAAAGATGCACAAAATAAAGAGAAATTAATCAAATTATATGACTAAGGAAAATCAACAATTCACACAGGAAGACAGTAAGAGAGAGAAAGAAACTACAAAACAACCAAAAACAATTAACAAGATGGCAATAGTAAGTCTTAACCTATCAATAACTTTGCCAAAAATAAATGGATTAATTCTCTAATAAAAAAGGCATAGCATGGCTGAATGGATAAATAACAAGACTCAATATAAGAACACTAAAACTACATGAAGAATCTTGTCTCACCAGATGGTATAAATCTACAAATCAATTACAAGAAGAAAATAAGAAAAAGACATGTCAAAAGTGTAAATTAAACAACATGTCACTGAAGAACCCATGAATCATCAAAGAAAACAAGGGAAATATAAAAAAATAACTAGAGACAAATTAAAACAAAAGACAAACATACTAAAATGCGTGGAATGCAAGAAAAGTGTATCTAACAGGGAAGTTTATAGCAATATGGGATTACCTCAAGGAACAAAAACAAAAATAAAAATTCAAATAAATGATCTAACAGTATACCTAAAAGAACTAGAAAAAGAAGTACAAACAAAACCCAAAATTAGTAGAAAAAAGGAAGTAATAATAAATATCAGAGCAGAAATAAATAAAATACAGTAGACTCTCAGTTGACTGGCACCTATGGGGATTGGTAGATGCTGGGTAAATATATGTAGACTCTTCATTAATCAGAACTCAAGCAACAGGCACTATCAAACAATGAGCAAAATCTCAAGCAACTAGCAATAAACTTTTTTTTCTAAATACTATATTGGCTTTATTATTTTGTTGTTGTTAGACTTACTGGAGAGATATGGTTTAACAAGAATTACATAGGTTGCAAGTGTACAATTGTACAGAGCATTATCTATGTGTTGCATTATATGTTCCCCACCCAGTGTCAGCTCTCTTTCCATTATTTGGTTCCCGATCCCTCTCCCAGCCCTCCCTTCTTCTCCTTCCCCCTGTCCCCTTGCCCCCAGGTAAAAACAAACAAAAAAACTCAATGACACAGTCAATAGTTTAGAGGTTACTGGCAGCAATAAATTTTGCCCATTGTTTGAGAGTACCAGTAGCTTGAGTTCTGGTTAACAGACAGTCTACTGTATAAACTTAAATGACTATAGAAAATATTGATGAAATGAAGAGCAGTATCTTTGAAAAGACAAACAAAATGAACAAACTTTACTTAAATTGAGCAAGAAAAAGAGATTCTCAACTACAATCAGAAATGAAAAAGGACAAGTTGTAACTGATTCCACAGAAATATGAAAGATCATGAGACTACCACAATTATATGCCAACAAATTGAACAATATAGAAAAAAAAAAAACCAAACTCTTAGAAATATCTACTCTTCCAAGACTAAATCAGAAGAAATAGGAAGTTTTAAAAGACTGAATACTAGCAATGAGATTAAAACATTAATAAAAAATCTTCAAACAAGCAACCAAAAAAAAAATGGTCTAGTGCCAAAGCTTCAATGATGAAATTTAGCAAACATTTAAAGATATAATACCTATTCTTCTCAAACTCTTCAAAACCATTATCCAAACAAATTTTTATGAAGAAAGCATTTTCCTGATACCAAAACCAGACACCACATACGTGCATATACAAATTACATGCCAATGATACAAACATACTTAAAAAATATTAGCAAACCAAATTCAGTAACACATTAAAATAATAACATGCCATGAGTAAGTAGAATTTATTCCAGAAATGCAAACGTGTTTCAACATCTAGAAATCAATCATTGTGGTAAACCACATTAACACGATAAAGACTAAAATTTATAAAATCATTAAAATAGATTCAGAAAAAGCATTTGACAAAATTCAACATTGATTTATAGTAAAAACTCTCAACAATGTGAGTAAAAATGGAACATACTTTAACATAATACAGATCATATATAACAAAACACAGTTAATATCATACTTAATGGTGTAAAGTTGAAAACTTTTTCTCTAAGATTAGGAAACAGATAAGGGTTCCCACTCTCATTACTTTTATTCAACATAGTACTAGAAGCCCTAGCTATAGAAATTAGGTGAGAAAAAGAAAAAAAAAAGACATCCACATGGGAAAAAAAAGAGGTAAAATTTTTACTATTTTCAGAACATAATATAATATATAGAAATGGCAAAAGACTTCAAAAAAAGATGAAGATTAATAAATTTATTGAATAAAGTGGCAAAAGATACAAAATTATTATGTAGAAATTCACTAATAAATTGTCACAAAAACAAATTAAGAAAATTATTCCATATAAATTGCATCAAAATAAATACCTAGGAATAAATTTAACTAATGAGGTGAAAGACCTGTACACTGAAAACTATAAGACACTGATAAAAAGAATTGAGAAAGACACAAATAAATATAAAGATATTGTGTGCTCCTGGACAAGAAGAATTACCATTTATTAATTATTTATGTTACTCAAAGCAATGAAGATTCAATGCAGTCGCTATAAAAATTCCAATGTTAACCTTTCACAGAATTTGAACAGATTCTAAATAGCAAAAGTAATCTTGAAAAGCACACAGCTAGAGGTGTAGCACTCTTTGATTTCAAATTCTATAGCAAAGCTGTAGTAATCAATATTACATAATGTTAACACAAGAATAGACCAATGGAACGAAATTAACATCCCGGAAGTAAACTGACACAGGTATGGAAAAGTAATATATGACAAAAAAGGCAAGAACATATATTGGAGAAATTACAGTTCTTCAATAAATAATTTTATAAAAATAGAACAGCTATATGTAGTAGAATCAAACTAGACCATTGTCTTACCATGCCTGAACATTTACTAAAAATGAAGTAAAAATGTGAATGTAAGGATTTAAATCATAAATGTGTAGAAAAAAACATAGTTAGCTCCTTGATGTTGGTCTTATCAATGGCTTTGTTAATTTGATTCCAAAGGCAAGAGATAAAAATGCCAAAGTAAAAAGGACTACATCAAACTGAAAAGTTCCTGCACAATGAAGAAAACTATCATCCAAACAAAAAGGCAACCTACTGAATGGGAGAAAATAGTTGCATTCCATGTATCTAATAAGGAGTTAATATCATACAACTCAACAACAAAAATTTTAAACAACACAATTAAAATATGGGCAAAGGATCTGAATAGTCATTTGTCCAAAGAAGGCATACAGATGGCCAAAAGGCACATAAAAATGTTCAATGTTTTTAATATTAGGGAAGTGCAAACCAAAACCACAATGAAATATCAACTCACACCTGCTAAAATGGTTATTACAAAAAAGACAAGAAATAAATGTTGAATTGCTTCTCAGCCTTTTGGCTAAGATTAAGTGAAGTTTCTGTTCTTATCAGTTTAGTAACAAGTGTTGGAGAGGATATTGAGAAAAGGAAACCCTCATGCACTGTTGGTGGAAATGTAAATAGGTGCAGTCACTAGGGAAAACATTATGATGTTTCCTTGAAAATTTAAGATAATGAACCAACTCCTCCCCATCTGGGTATCTACCTAAAGAATACAAAAACACTAATTTGAAAATATACACAAGCATTCATTGCAGCATTATTCACAATAGCCAAGATATGCATACAATCTTAATGTCTACTGATAGATGAATGAATAAATAAGTGGTATGTATGTATTCTATGAAAAGTAATTAGCAGTAAAAAAGAATGAAATCTTGTCATTTAAAACAACATGAGTGGGCCATTAAGATATTATGCTAAGTAAAGTAAGTCACACAGAGAAAGACAAATCGTGAATGATTTGTTTGTGAAATTTTAAAAAAGCAAAACAACAACAACAAAAAAACAATAAAGCAATAACTAGTAGTTGAGTTGTATGATAAATAGTAGTTATTAGAGAGGAAGGGGTTTGGGAGTGGCTAATAAAGAAAGTCAATGGTATGATAATGGATGGTAACTAGAGCAGTGGTGGTGATTACTTTGTAATGTATACAGATGTCAAAATATAATACTGTATGCCTAAAACGTACATAATGAAATAATTTCCAAAACCTATAAGAGACCAAGAAGGTCATTATATAAAGTAGTCAATTCATTAAGAGGATATAAAAATTATAAATGTATAAATATCCCCTATATCTGAGCACCTAAATATACTAAGCAAATATTTAAAGATCTGAAGAGAGTAATAGATAATATAACAATAATAATAGGTGACTTCAATACCCACTTTCAACAATGGATAGAACTTGCAGGCAAAATAAAATAAGAAACATTAAACACAACATGTAATTTCCACAAATGGACCTAACAGACATATACAGAACATTTTATCCAAAACCAACAGAATATATATTTTTTCAAGTGCAATGGAAACACTCTCCAGAATAAATCACTGGTATTTTCACAAAGCAAGTCTAGGAAAATTTTAAAAGATTGAACTCATACCAAGTGCCTTTTCCTACTGCATGCTATGAAACTATAAATCAATTTAAAAAAAGAACATTAGAAAATTCACAAATGTGTGAAATTAATAACAGACTCCTGAACAACCAATGAGTAAAAAGAAAATCAAAAGGGAAATTTTAAAATACCTTGAAACAAAGGAAATGGAAATATACTAAAACTTGTGGAATGCAGCAAAAGCAGTGTAAGAGGTAATTTTATAACAGTAAATGCCTATGTTAAGAAAAAATAAAAATCTCAAGTAAGTAAATGATCTTAAGAAATTAGAAGAACAAGAACAAACTAAACCTAAAGTTGGCAGAAGAAGGAGATAACAAAGATCAGAACTGAAATAAATGAACCAGAAAACAGCAACACAAAAAAATTAATAAAACTAAGAGCTAGATTTTGAAACATAAACAAAATTGACAAAACTCTATCTACACTTACCAAGAAAAAAACAGAGAGGACTCAGATACAGTCATGAACCACATAACACTGTTTCAGTCAATGACGGACAGCATAAACAATGGTGGTCCCATAAAATCATAATGGATTGTAAGCAAAAAGTTTATTTGTGCTAGTAAAAGAAAAGGCTAGACCCAACTATGATGTTCAGTTTACTGCTAGCTCTAGGTGGTTTAAATTAAAGGGTCGACTCAGCATGCTATCTACCCATTGTGTGTATGCCTACAACTGGGAGTCAGAATGGGAAAGGGAATGAGAGGAGTGGACTTGGGGATAGAGGAGTCCGCCCCCTGCCCACCCACACTCACCCCTGCACACACACGCACACACACACACTCTCTCTCTCTCTCTCTCTCTCTCTCTCTCTCTTACTCACACACACACATGCATAAGCTCACTTTCCTTCTCTCTGTTTCTCTTGATCTAAGTCCCATTCCCCCATTTCTTCCTCACTTGCTCTCTTATTCTATGCTCACTCACTCGCTTCCTACTCTGTATTTCATTATTTCTGTCTCAGCTGTTATCTCTCTGGATATCTCTTTTGATCTTTAGTCTCCCTTCCTGTCCCCTCTTACTCCTTTCCGTCCTTTCTTCTTTCTCCTGATATCTACACTTCCTCAAATGGTACTTCTCTCCAAAGCCCTTTCTACATTCCCCAATGTGTGTTCACATTTACAAATCTTATTTTTGTAGCATATTTTACTGTATATTTTTTATGTTTAGATATGTTGAGATATAGAGATACTACTGTCTTACAATTGCCTATAGTATTCAGTAAATAACATGCTATACAGGTTTGTAGCTTAGGGGCAATAGGCTATAGCATATAACCTAGATGTGTAGTAGGCTATACCATCTAGGTCTGTGTAAGTACACTCTATGATATTTCCACAATGGCAAAATATTATAGTGACACATTTCTCAGAACCTATCCCCTTTGTTGACACATGACTGTGAACAAAATTACAAATGAAAGATGAGACATTACAACTGATTCTACAGACACAAAAAAATGTTCATAAAGGACTAGTTTATTAATTATACACCCCAAAATTGGACATTCTAGAAGAAATGGTTAAATTTATGGAAATATGCAACTTACAAGGTCTGAATGAGAAAAAAATAGAAAATCTGAACAGACCAATAACAAGTAATGAGATTGAATCAGTAAAAGAAACACACAGGACAGATACCTTTCTGGTTGAATTTTACCAAACATTTAAAAGAAAATTAATACTACTTCTCAATGTCTTCCAAAAAAAGGAGGTAACACTCAAACTTATTTTATGAGTAATGATTACTCTAATACCAAATCCAGACAAGGACACAAGAGGAAAAATACCCACAGACCAATATTCTTGATTAACACATGGCAGGACCCTAAAAACCTGAAATTTATTTATAAAAAAATGTGCATTTATTCTTACATGTTTAAACTTCACTTGCCTATGAAGTACTTTGTTTAATGAAATCCACTTATTGAGATCCCTTTTCCACTGCTCAAAACAGTTTTTGAACTCATTGATTTTGATGCCTTTAAATGCTTCTGCTGCATTTTGTTATACCTCTTCTACATCAGTAAAACATTTCCCTTTGAGGATACTTTTCACCCAGGGAAACAAAAAAGTCGCTTAGGGTGAGATGAAATGAATAGGGAGTTTGGGGTATGGGGTCAGGCTGTTTTTGGACAAAAAGTGCTAAACACTCAGCTCAGTGTGTTTTCATGCTGCACATTGTGTAAACCACCCATCATGAAATGGGCAAATGAGTTAAAAGAATATTAAAAAAAAGAAAGTACTGAAGCCAAACACAGCCTCTCACAACTAGTACATTGATGCAAACAAGTTCCTAGAACACTCATCTAGTGGAGAAAGCCTGTACTACAAGGGGTCCACCCCCTCCAGAAGATAATTCCAGTTTTGGGGGATTTCTCTCTTGTATAGTGACAAAAACTCTCAAAAAAATTCACTAGCAAACTGAAATTAACAGCACATTAAAAGAATCATACACCATAGTCAAGTGGAATTTATTTCTGACATAAAAGTATAGCCCAACATATGCAAATCAAAATATATAATACAGGCTCTGGTCAAGATTGCAGAATAAATAAAGGTTGTGCTTGCCTTCTCTCATGACCACATCAAATTTACAAATAAACTACAAAACAATCATCATTGAGAGCCACCTGAAGTCTAGCCAAACAGAAATCTTATAGCTAAGGATATACAGAAAAGCCACATTAAGACTACTAAGAGGGGCAGAGTAATGGAACAAGCTGGTCCTACACTCTTGCAATATCATTAAAAATTAGGATAAATAACTCAGATGTGGAAGTTCCCTTTGAGGAGCAAGATCTCAGCCCCACACTAGGCACCCCAGCCCAGAGTTTCAGTGCCAGGTGAGAAGTCCCCATAACTTCCAGCTGTGAAAACCAGTACAGATAGTTGCTGATGAGTCTGAGGGCTGTGGCAATCCTAAGTATTCCTCTTAAAGGGCCCACACATAAACTTACTCACCAATGGACTCACTCACTCTGAGTTACAGGGCTGAGGCAGCAGCTAAAGGCACCAGGAAAATATAGGGAGAAACTAAATTGTCTGACACCAGGTTGAGGGCTGGAGGGGGCAGCTTTGCCCCAGACAGAAGTGCTGGAAGAAACCACTTTTTACTGAGCTCTTTCCCACCCCAGCAGGCAGAAACAGGCAGCTGCCGTATCTGAGTCTCCATCAACCTGGCTAATTCTGTCTCTGGCCGGCCTGGGTGATTTTCTGAGATCTCACCCCACCCAATTTGTAAGCCCACCCAAGCTTGTACCTCATATCAAGTGGCACCGGGCAGGGTACAGGCAGTGGCTGACCTAGACCTGAAACAGGCCCTCCCAAAGACCCTCGAATGAGCACACTCAATGGTTAGCTTCAGACCACAAAAGAGTACCACTCTATCTCCTCCACAAATGACACACACATAGGGCAGACTGGGTAGAAACCAGAGTTCAGTTAAATCCAGTCCTGTTTTGTGGTGTCATTCCCTACACAACAGCTCCTCTACTGAAGTCATGGCCATTAAATTTCTTGTTAAACTTGGTAAGAGTGAAAGTGAAATCAGGCACATCCTAGTTCAAGTTTATGGAGATAATGCCACAAAGAAAATTTCAGTATGCAAATAAATTAAATGTTTTTCTCAGGGTAGAGAACTCATCACTGATGAAGAGAGGTCAGGGCAGCCAGGAACAAGAACTGCTGAAAACATTGCAAAATTTCATCGAATTGTGCGTCAAAATTATCAGCTGACTGTGAGAAGCATAGCAGACCAAGTAAACATCAGTAGAGAAACAGAAAAATCTTAATAGAAAATCTTGGCATAAGAAAAGTGTGTGCAAAAATTATACTGAAGGAGTTCACCAATGAACAAAAGAGATGGAGAGTTGAAATTTACCAAGACCTTTTGGAAAAGATGGTGTTTTAGGCCATGTTATCACTGGTGATGAGACATGGGTGTACCAGTAAGACCTTGAAACACAGTGTCAAAGTGCACAATAGAAGTCAGTCAACTTTCCACTACCAAAAAAAGTTTCATGAGTTCAAATATAAAATCAGAATAATATTGCCAAACTTTTGTGATATCAGAGGGATTGTTCATTATGAATTTGTAGCAACTGGACAAACAGTCAACCAAGTTTAATGTTTGGGAGTGCTGAAAGCGCTGCATGAAACTTTTTGCCAACAAGTCATGACTCTTGCATCACAACAATGCACCACCTCACAGGCACTATCTTTGAGGGAGATTTTAGCCAATACATAAAAATCTGTATTAAAATATCCTCCCTATTCACCTAATCTAGCCCTCAATGACTTTTATTTTTACCCAACAATAAAAGAAATATTGAGAGGAGACATTTTGATGACATTCAGAACATCAAGGGTCTTATGATGACAGCTGTGAGGGCCATCTAGAAAAAGAATTCCAAAATTGCTTTAAAGGGTAGAGTAGGAGCTGGCATCGGTGCATAGCTTCTAAGGGGAGTACTTCAAAGGTGACTGAAGTGATATTCAGCAATGCGGTATGTAGCATTTTTCGTAGAATAAGTTCAAAAACTTAATTGTCATACTTTATAAAATGGCAATAACTATATATATATCAACAATTACTTTGAATGTAAATAAATTAAATGATCCAATAAAAAATATGGGGTAGCTGAATGAATGTGAAAACAAAACCCTTACATATGCTGCCTAAAGAAACACACTTCAGATTGAAAAACACACACAGAATGAAAGATAAATGTTAGAAAGTTTATTTCATGAAAATAGAAATGAAAAAAATAATCTAGGGTAGCAAAACTTATACCACATAAAATAAAGTTTAAAACAAAGGCTATTAACAAGAGACAAGGAAAAGCCCAGTAATTTCACTTCCTGGTATCAATCTTAAAAATCCAAAAACACTAATTTGTAAAAACACATGCATATGTTCATTGCAACATTATTTACAGTAACCAAGCTATGCAAATAATCAAAGTGTCCATCAATAGGTGAATGAATAAAGAAGAGGTGGTACATATATACAATAGAAAGTTTTCCAGCTATAAAAAACAATAAAATCTTGCCATTTGCAACAACTATCCAAGTTGTTATCCAAACCTAGAGGGTATTATACTGAAAGTAGTGAGACAGAGAAAGACAAATGTTATTAATTTTATTTATAAGTGAAATCTAAAGAACAAAATAAAATAGAAACAGACTCATATATACAGAGAACATTTTGATGTTTGCTTGGTAACAGGGGTTTGGGGGAGGTAAGTGAAATAGGTGAAGGAATTAATAAGTACAAGTTAGTAGTTACAAAATAGTCTTGGGGATGTAAAGTACAGCATAAGAAATATAATCAATAATATTTAATGACTGTACTATCAGATGGGTACTAGATTTATCAGGATAATCACCTTGTAAGTCATATAAATATCTAATTGCCAAGTTGTACATCTGAACCTAATATAATATTATATGTCAAATGTAATTGAAAAAGAAAATAAATATATTTAAAAAGTGACATGATCACTCAATTAATATAGAAAAAGCATTTGACAAAATTCAACATTTTGTTATATAAAAATTATCAACAAAGTATGTATAGAGAAAACATACCTCAACATAATTAAGATCATATATGACAAACCTACAGGTAACATCATATTCAACAGTGAAAAACTTAACACTTTTCCTCTAAGATCAGGAAAGTGACAAGGATTCTTACTCTGAATGTTTTTAGGCAACAGAATATTTTAAGTTCTAGTCAAAACAACTGAGCAGAATAACAAAACAAAACCCACAAATACACCTCAAATCAAAAAGGAAAAATTATAACTGTCACTATTTCACATAACATATTATTTATAAGAAAACCTTAAAGACTACACACATACACACACACACACACACAAAAAAAAAAAAAAAACAACAACAAAAAAAAACTTCACCAAAAAAACTAATTAACAAATTCATTGAAATCATAGGGTACAAAATCAATCTATAAAATCTATTATATTTCTATATAAACAATCAAACATAAGAATTAATAAAACAATTACATTTAAGAATAAAACACCCAGAAATAAATTTAACTAAAATGATGAAAGACCTATACACTAAAAATTATGTAACACTGATGAAAGAAATTGAAGGAAACACTAATAAACAAAAAGATATTCTGCACTCCTGAATCAAAAAAAAAATGTTCATACTATTCTAAGCAATCTACAAATTTAAAACAGTCTCTATCAAGATTCCAATGGCATTTTTCACAGAAATAGAAATATTCCAAATATTTGTAAAGAGTTACAAAAATCTTTAAGTAGCCAGAGAAGCTTAAGAAAAAAAGAACAATGCTGGAGGCCTTGTTCACAGTTGTAATTTCAAACTATAACACAAAGGGGAACACAAGATAAAGTGGAATTTATTAATAAAAAATTGTGTATTTATTCTTACATGTTTAAACTTCAGTCACCTTCAAAGTACTCCCTGTTTTACACAATACATCTATCAAGACACCTTTTCCACTGCTCAAAACAGTTTTTTAACGCATTAATTGATGCCTTTGTGTGTTTTTTTGTTTCATCTCTTGCACATCAGCAAAAATGTTTTCTTTTGAGGACTTTTCCATCCAAGGAAACAGAAAAAAAGTCACTTGGAGGGAAATCAAGTGAATAGGGAGGGTGGGGCACTGGTGTCATGAGATTTTTGATAAAAAACTGCTAAGCATTCAGTGCAGTGTGAGCAGTTTTATTCATGTAAATTATCCATTATAAAATGGGCAAACTCATTGAAAGATTATTCAAAAATAATTCACTGCAGCTGAATGCAGGCTCTCACAATAATCCAGCTGTTACACCTATGCAGATGGGCTCCCAGAACACTTGTCAAGTGGAGGAAGCCTGTACTACAAGGGGTCTGCCCTCTAGAAGATAATTTCATTTTCTTTTTTGGGTCCTCCCCCCATACAAAGTTTTCGTAGTTAAAACAGTATGTTATTGACATGAAAACAGATGCATAGATCCATGGAATGGAATAGAGAGCCCAGAAATAAGTCCACACATATATGGTTAATAATTTATGACAAAGGAGCCAAGAAAGGGGAAAGGACGATCTTTTCAATTAATGGTGTTGGGGAAACTGGACAGCCATATGCAAAAAAAATGAAACTGGATCACTATCTTACACCATACACCAAAGCTAACTCAAAATAGATTAAAGTATTGAACATAAGGCCTGACTGATATAACTTCTAGGGAAAAAAGGGGGATTAAGTTTGTTAACTTCAGTCTTGGTGATAATTCTTTTGGCTTTGTCACCAAAAGCAAAGACAAACTTAAAGTAAAAAATAAACAAGTGATTCTATAGAAAACAAGCTTCTGCACAACAAAACTAACCATCAACAAAATAAAAAGGTAGCATATGAAATGGGAAAACATATTTACAAACCGCATATCTGATAAGGGGTTAATATCCTAAATATATAAGGAGTTCATACAACTTAATACAATTTAAAAAATGAACAAAAGACCTGAATAAATATTTTTTCCAAAAGAGATATACACTTGGTCAACAGGTACATGCAAAAATGTTCAACATCACTAATAATCAGGGAAATGCAATTCAATACCACAGTGGGATACCACCTCAGACCTGTTAAAATGGCTATTATAAAAAAGAGAAGAAATAACAAATGCTGGTGAGAATATGAAGAAAAAGGAACCCTTCTATATTATTAGCTGGAATCTAAATTTGTGCAACCACTATGAAAAACAACACGGAATTTCCTCAAAAAATTAAAAATAAAACTACCATATAGTTTTTACTTATAGGTATATATTAAAAAAGAAAATAAAATCACTATCATAAAGAGGTATTTGCACTCCTATGTTCATTGCAACAATGCTCACATAGCCAAGACATGGAAACAACCTAAGTGGCCACTGATAGAACAATAATGAAATGTTATTTAGTCTTTAAAAAGAAGAAGAAAATCCTGCTTTTTGCAGCAACAGGAATGGACCTTGAGGGTATTGTGTTAAATGGAGTCTAAAAGCATCCAAATGATAGAAACAGAAAGGGAGTGGTCATTTCCAGGAACTGAGAGATGGGACAAATGAGGAGATCTTTGTCATGGGCACAAACTATCAGTTATATGAAGAATAAATTCTGGAGATCTATGAAATAACATCGTGAATATAGTTAACAATGCTGTATTATTAATATATACTTGGAAGTTACTATAAGAGTAGAAAGTTGCTGTGTTCTCACCATAACACAGCAAAAAACTGATAATTATGTTAGGTGAAGGATGTGTTAACTATCTTTATTATATAAGTATTTCACAATATACACATGTATCAAATCATCATATCATACTTCTTAAATTTATATGATGTTGTAAGTCAATTATATATTAATAGAGCTTGAAAAATACACAAAAAATGTTTTTAAATGTAAGAAAACCAAAAACCTTAAAAAATGACTAACTTTTTAATCTCACCGCATTACCTTCAAAATTTTATATATCTTCAATTATGATTTTATAACTAATTTATTTTTTCTAGGTTACTTTTCATATACATATACATACACTTATTTTTAATAAAAATACATTTATTTTTGCTTAAACATCATTCATTCAGAAACAATGATAGGTACCATTTCTCCAAAAAATCAGCTTGCATCATAAAAGAAAAGCTTCATGAGAAAACCTTTGATTTTATTAAAATATTACTTTAAAATAAAACTAATTTAGTTAATTATTCTTAAATAATTTTGTGATGATTAGAAAGGCCTGAAACTGATGAGAAAATATTGTGATTTAGATGTTCATTACTACAACTCTTACACTTTCTAATGGATTATTGAGTATGCAGATTATAAGCAATTACTACATGTATAATTTTTCTATTTAATAACATTTGATGAAATAAAAGGTTGGAAAGGTTATAAGTATTTTTTCTTGAAAATTTATTTTTTCAATTTGTTACTTATTCAAGAAACTTAAAATTATATTATTAACTTAGTTGCCATGCTCTCATAATCCCAATAATTTTATACTGGTATAAGTAATTTTAACAAATGTTTCATTTGTCTGCTAACTCTCTTGAAACAAAGATTTATATTAGTGTGTTATTTTACTATGTATCTTTATATTGTGCAATTCCAGTTTTAAACAAGAATATAAGAGCATTGTATATAGAATCAAGGAAACTACACAATTCAAATTTTTGTAGCTTGTGCTGACAGTTAAGTTTGTGAACTCATCCTAGAAAAAGTGCTACATATCTTGTTGCTGAATATAACTAGAGTCACTTTGAAGTACTCCCTTTTAAAAGCTATGCACCAATGCCAGCACCTACTCCAGCCTTCAAAGCAGTCTTGAAACTCTTTTTCTGGAATGGCCATCAGAGCTGTCATTGTATGACCCGTGATATCCTGAATGTCATCAAAATGTCTTCCTTTAAATATTTAATATTTCTTTTATCTTTGGGTAAGGAAAAAAGTTATTGGGGGCCAGATCAGGTGAGTAGAAAGGTGTTCCAATATAGTTGTTTACTGGCTAAAAACTTTCTCACAGACAGTGCCTTGTGAACGGCCACGTTGTCATGATGCAAGAATCATGAGTTGGCAAAAAGTTCAGGTCATGTTTGTCTAGCTTTTCATGCAGCTTTTTTCAGCACTTCCAAATAGTAAACTTAGTTGAATGTCCAGTTGGTAATTCATAATGAACAATCCCTCTGACATAAAAATGATTAGCAACATTTTGTAAATGTATCACAGCTTCTAAAGAATAAAAGCTTACCTTTTGCAAGAACATGGAGGAAACTAAAAGATACCATGCTAAGGAAAATTAGTCAGAATGAAAAGGACAAATAGTATATGATCTCACTTATATGTGAAATCTAAAGAACAAAATAAATGAACAATCAAAACAGAAAAAATTTAATTAAAAAATGGACAGATCATCATGCTAAGTGAAATAAATCAGACAGAAAAAAACAAAAACTACATGATTCTACTCATATGTGGAACATAATTGAAAGTAGCAAAGAGACAAAACTCATGGACACAGTCAATAATTTAATAGTTACCTTAGGATAAGGAGCGAGTGGGTGGGGGAGAAGGGACAGGGACACAAATATACAGTAATGGAAAGAAAACTGACTCTGGGTGATGAACACATAATACAACACATAGAAGATGTAATATAGAATTGTACAGCTGGAACCCATGTAACTTACAAATCAATGTCACCCTAATAAATTTAACAATTAAAAGAAAGGTTAGCAACCTCATTTTGACTCTTGATTTGAACACACAGAACTTTCTTAGCTATGGAGAATTGGCTGACTTCCATTATGCACTTCAATGCTTTGTTTCAGGATAGTATTGGTATACCCATGTTTATACGGTCCAGTGATAACACAGCCCAAAACATCATCTTGTTTCTCAAAAAGGTCACAGAAAACTTCAATTCTCCTTTGCTTTTGTTCATTGGTGAGTTCCTTCGGGACCATTTTTGTACACACCATTCTCAAGCCAAGATTTTTCTGTTGCTCTACTAATATTCAGTTAGTCTGCTATGTTCTTCACAGACAATTTTGACACACAATTCCTCCAATTTTTGCAATGTTTTTGTTAATTCTGCTCATTAATGGCTGCCTTCTTGACCTCTCTTCATCAGTGATCCTTTCTCTCCCCTCAGAAAAACTTTTAATTCATTTGTACACCGCCATTTTCTCCATGGCATTATCCTCATAAACTTGGACTGATATGTCCCTGACTTCACTTTCACTCTTGCTAAGTTTAACAAGAGATTGAATGTTTGTTCACTGCTGTAATTCAAGCTCTGGCATTCTCACAACGGCACACAAAATCATGCAACAATAATAATGAACGGTACTCAGTCAGACACCATCAGACATCAACATGAACACAGCTGTGAGACACAGATACATCAAGGTTATGAAATCTTACATAGCTATACAGTGGTGCCAACGTAAGCACACATTGCCAAGTTTGTGAACTTAATTGTCAGACTTTGTATATTAATATGTTCTTACCAGAACAGTGGAAATTCTACACAAAAATACCCACAAGTGATTTTATTTTGTTTCTCAATGTATACAAATTCTACCAATTCTCTCTTTTTACTTTTTTTGTTTTTTTTTGTCTTATTGTTGAGGTAGAAAGGACAAAGAGGAAAAAAAACTATGTGTTGCCTTGTCTTTCTCATTTCTTTGTCATCGTTTTCAGTCTAAGAGGTTGGCTAATGCAGGGAAGTAACCCTAGAGGAAAGCATAAGATTGGGTCTCTCAGTTATTTGTGTTTCTTTGAATGTTGCCATTTTCCGCATCTGAAGCATGTTATGGTTTGAACAGAAAGCATGATCTCTTGGGTTGTCAACTCTCCTTCTTACTTATCGAGATAACATGTTTATCATATACTCATTTTGAGTATCTCATGGGGCATTGATAGTTCATATCCACTATATGTGAAGTCTTAGAGAATAGCTTTTGCCCCCTTGTATCAGCAGTGAGGCTATGGGTAGGAGAAAATATATGTTATTGTTACATTCTCTATTTATTGGGAAATGTTTAATTTTGTTGAGAAATAATTGACTAGCTTGATTATAAAACTTTTAAGGGCTAAAGTCTCACAATGTTTTAAAAATAGAAATATAATACACCCATAGTCATTGTCCATGTGAACAAAAAAGGAGGCAGAAAGGAGGGGAGACATGGGAAGAAGTAGTAATTAAGAAATACATAGATAGTTCAAAGAAAGGTAGTCTGTAAGCACAAAGATAAAGAACCTGCATTTTAAATCAGACAATATGTGAATCAAACTTTTGCCATTGATTAGAATGGGCAAGATATTTACAATATCCAAGTATAACCTATAAACTAGGGTTTATAATATGGTATCTGGGACATATTAATTGTTCAAAAAAATTTTCCTTGAAAATGATCCCCCTGTCAAAAAAATAAAAAAGAGCTATCTAGAGAAGCCAGTGGCACATGAATAATCATAGAAGCATTGTGCATGATCACACACACACACACAAATCTAAATTACTCCAAGAAAAGGTACATACAATATGTATGTTGTGATATCTGAGATACTTTGATATATTAGATAACAGAATAATACAAAGAAAAAAATTGCCCAAGCTTCATACATATGACATAAGCAAACAGAATGTTGTATGCAAATTGCATGTTACAGAGGAATTTATTTAGAATTATATCATTTATATAAAGTATAAAACTCAAACTAAATTATAGGTTATTTAAGGAGATTAGATCGATAAATAGAGGATAGATAGAAAAAGAAATATACAACTAGATAAATCTGCATATATACATCATGTAAGATAAATATTAATAAAGAAACATCTAGATTTAAATACTATACATGAAGGAATATATGTACTATATCATATGTGAAGGAATATATATATATAATGCATGTGTGTTTACATTCACACATGTGCGTGTGTATACAAAGGACACCAAGGAAATGTTAAGTACATGTTTCAGAATAGTTGTTATGTCTGGTGGGGAAATAAAAATGTTATCAAAGATAGACACAAAGATATTGGGCTTCAAATACATTGATCAGCTTTATTTCTTTTATTAACAACTCTACTGAGGTCTAATTTACATACCATAAAATTCATTTATTCAAAAAAATGCATACAATTCCAAAGTATATACCAAGTGATTTTTAGTATATTTACAGAATTGTCCAATTATCATAACCTAACTTTAGAGCATTTCCATCATCCCAGAAAGATAGTTGGGCCCATCTGCAGTTTCTCCTCATTACCACTTCCAGGCCCAGAAAGCGAGTAATGAACTTTGTGAAGTACTTTTGCTTTGCTGCATATTTCATATAAATAGAATAATACAATTATTTGATACTTAATATGAGTGATGGATTATTAAAATATTATTCATTGTTGATATGTGGTTTTATATATGAAATAGTTCATAGTAAATAAATGAAGAAAAATGAGAAAATCAAAATACTCACTTTCTTCTAAATTGAAATAATTCATTTTTAGTAAGATATTTTAAATTTTTTACTTTTTACAATTTTGCTTCAGTACTATCCATTGGTAATGAATGTATTATATATAAAATAATTCATTTTATATATACTATTAAATGCAGGGGCTTTATAAACTGTAAAATATCACATATCACAAAACTCTTTCATTGGGTTCTCTATTTTTTCTACATAAAGAGTAATTTTTAAACCGAAATATCGTAATAATATGGTTAAGAGCAAATTGGAAGTCAGGAACTGAAGAGTTTCATACCATAATTCTTATTTGCCTGTACATTAAAAGTTCCTAGGGATATTTCTAAAAAACCCAGAGGTCCTGTCACTTTACCAGACTACATTAAACCAAAGTGTTCTATCTGGGGCCCAGGCATTAGATTTCACTGTTCTCAAATATTTTCATTTACATAGTCATTTATTTTTGTACAACTTATAAATTACTGCTTATATATCAACAGGCTCATTTTATCTTCAGTGACTCCAAATGACTTTTTCAAAAGAGGAAGTTTTTTAGAGAAAACGATTATTCATGAAAATGCTGAGTGTATATTTTCTTTACCTGAAGCAGAATGAATGACAGAGAGTGACTTTTGTTGAATCCTGAATGAAAGTCTTTGCTTTTTGAATGTACAAACTTAGATAAAATATTTTATGTCAATTTTTTAATAGCACAAATAAAGACAACTTTTAGAAAACTTCAGTGCCAATCTCTACAAAATAGCCATCTTCAAAATTCGTCACAATTGACACATGTACACCATCTGTATAGAAACTCAGTTTATGGTTTTTAATTGTTTTTTTTTAATAATGTTTTTGGGGTTTTTTTGCTTTGTGCAGAATGTAATGATTAAGACCAAGGATGCTAGAGCCAGACTATTATTGAAATCATGATTTGAAAACCTGCTAGCTGTTGGTAAGTTTCTTCACCATTCTGAGCTCCACTTTTCACATTGATTAACCCAGTGTATGCAAAACACTTGAAATACTCCCTGGTACATTGTAAGCACTATCAAAGCGTTTGTGTTCTGTAATTTTTGTTACGCTTTTTGTTACATGTGAAGGGGTATCCTTGAAATAGGAAAACCAAACAAAACACCAGTGATTGTATTTAAAAGAGAATCCTGTCTTCTGGTTAGAGCTGCATTGTGGTCTGGGGCTGACTTCTTAACCTCCTAGGATCTATGACAAATAAGGGTCCTATTAACTCTCAGTTTTAGTCTAATCCAAAATCACGACAGTAGTTAGCATTGAACAGCGAGGTCTATATGTATTAGGTTATTAAAATAACATTGTTTGTTTCTGGTATTTTTGTGATTGGGCCATTCATAGCTTTCAGTCTTTCACAATTAATTGTCCTCCAGAGTGGAAGTGCTTTGAAAGCACTTTTTAGAATAAAATTCTCTAAATTCACTACTGAAAACAAATAAACTTAATAAAAACCATTGGAGAAATAGCTGTAAGATGAAAAATTTAAATAAACAAATGTTTATAATTAGATATAAATTTAGTAATTAATGATACATATATTAATATATATTACATATATGTATTAATAAATATATAAAAATATCTACTTTAATGATTCAAGATGAAAATCATTTTTGAGTCTCAAAATACAGGCCTGTCTATTCCATTTCCCTTCGCCTCATACTTTTGATTCAATTTCCCAGCAGGATTTTATTAAACTCCCCAAACCAGCCTGCTTGACTCTTTTATTTAGAAAATACTTTGGCTTTCTACAGGCCAACTCTTCAAATTTTAAAATCTGTTCTATTAAAATAAAATCCTGAAACAGATATTACTACATTTGACTTACAAATGTCTTTAGTTCAGATGTTATTTCTTCCCAGAAATTTTTGTTTCATTTATAAAGAGGATAAAGTTGCATGATCTATTATCATTTGACAAACAGAAGTTGCAAGTTTCTTTTTAATTTTGCCAGCTACTTTGGCTGTGGCTAATATTTATTTTCAGGCATCTATTAATTATCTACATATTAAAATGTGATGTTTTTGTTAAATGTAATTTGCTATGAAAATTACACATGAAAACCTTTACTACTATAATCTCAACCAGAAATCATAGAAATATATAATATCGAATGATTAACATATGACTATTTCAATATATGTATATGAACCTGTTATATTACCTTATTTTTTTCTGTAATACAAAAAGATAAAATTATAGTCATATGCCTACAATTATTTATAAATCTTACATTGTCATCTTATTTATAGTAAATATAATTGTGGATTGTGACAATATATTTTTTCCACAGATTAATTTATGGAAAAATTAAGACATTAGACTAATGGAGGAAATATTAAGGACCTAGCTATTTTTGTCCCCAATTCTGTCCATTAAGTTAATATTGTAAGTATTTTTTTGACACTTGACACCTTTCCAAAAAAATCTGAAACAATACTTCTGGTGAAACTCATGTTCTATGTCTTTTTGAGGTTCCAATAACAACATACCTACTATATATTGCTTTTGGAAATCTACAACAGCATGTAGCAGTGACAGTTTTAAAAGGCAAAGTATAGTAACACCAAATTAACAGCAAAATTCACAAAGAGCCCCAAACTAAACTTGAGTTGGCAGGGTCAGTGTTTCATACTTCTAAGTAGTTACTGAACAGCATTGCTTTGCAATTTCTTGCATCTGATTTTTCTTTTTCTTTCTTTATTTTTTTTTTGTTTTTTTGTTTGTTTGTTTGTTTGTTTGTTTGGTTTTTTTTGGTGGCTCCCTGGCTGGGAATTGAACCCAGGCAGCTGCGTTGAGAGCACTGAAGCTTAGCCACTACACCACCAGGGAACCCAGGGAATGCCCTCATTTGATTTTTCTGTTCACCATGAAGTCAGCTAACCCAAGGAAGAAGGACTTGTGTGAATTACACAATGCACCATAGCCTCCATTTCTAAGACTTCACTTATTGAAGGTCATGCTCTTCAATTAGATCTGTTGTGTAAGATACAATAAAGGATACAGCTGAACACAACTAGAAGCTTGGCTAAATAGAGACTGCTTGACTATTCCATACTGAACACAGAATGGCGAAGAGACAACTTTTCGAGGGACTTTCAAAAAGCAGACTCTTTATCAGTTCATCACTTAGAGATTGAACAACTGCATAAGGACAAATAAGTGGCAGAGCCATCCCATGGACACATTTCTCTTTCTGTGTAACTTCCCACAACTGAAGTAAAACTCCCACTGTGAGCACTGCCCAAGAGGAGGTGAGGAGTAAAACAGGACTGAGTGAAATTAAGGCTGCATTAGGTCAAAGCAACATCTTACATTAACTCTTTTGCTATGATGTTCAGATACATCTGAATGAATATTTGTATGCGCTGACTGTGGCTTTCAAGTATACCCCACAAGCTAAAAAAACCTTTTCCTCTGTTATATGTACATATTTCTATATTTTTGTGTTTTTCAGGAATGAATAATAATAGGGAATTTTTGTACTGTAATATAATCATTTAATAAAATGTACCACCTTAACTGTATTTACTTAAAAATATAAACACTCTAATTATTGTAAAATTGTTATTCAGTGTGAAACTATTTCAAGGAATTTTCTCAATGTACAAGACTTTTTACTATGTTTTCCTGTGCTTGCATTATCAACAACAAAGATGTTTTGTATACCATATTATGTAACATTTTGTAATAAACATTTTATGTAATCAATGCCATTAGGTTCTAATTTATGTGTACTTAAATCTAATTGATGCCACTTAGTATGTTTTGAGTATTTTTTTCCTAAAATTCAATATAATTGTAAATTTATTACTATAAAATAAAATAATGTCACTGATACACAAATCAGCTCAAAATGTTATATTATTAAATGCACAAAATAAAATACAAACTTTTTATTGTCTGTGGCCTTTTAACACATTTTGAACAAAAAAACTTGAAGTCAGTTAACACAGTAAAAGGATTAAAAGAACCTAGAAGAGAGAAGACAAAAGCTCAGGAAGAAACCAGCCTTCTTCATTGCGATACATTTTGAATTTTACTCTTTAGGCATGCAAAAAATAATTCTCCTCAAAAATACAAATTGTCCTGCAGGGAATTTTTTTTTATAACACAGTCTACACACACACACACACACACACACACACACACACACACACACAAAGTACATAGTTCAGAAGAAATCTTTTGGAAGGCTTGTATACCTATGCTATGGAAACATGCTTCAGGTTGCTTTAAAAATTTGCAACTGTAAAGAAAGTATCACCTTTCAGTGTAGAGTAATTACTTTTGATGCATGCTTATCCCAAATGTAGTAGGCAGAATGAGTAGAAACATATTTGGTTTTGTTTTTGTTGTGTTTTATTTTCTACTCTACAGACTGTAAACAAATATATAAAATAGAAAGCAAAATTTGATATGTAAATTTTGGCAGTTAGGCCTTAAAGAATGATTTTCTCTGAGAGCTACTGTAAAAGTGATTCTATTTGTTTGTAAAAATATTATTTACATATTGAAATATGTGGAAGTTAATTATTTTGGAGTTTTTATTTTAGTTCATTTAAGTTTGGACAGTGTTTGTTATCTCCAAGTTGAATAACAGTTCCCAGACATTTGGAAAAACAATTTGCTTGTGCACTTTCAGTGTAAAGGCCTAGGTTAAAAAGCTGTGCCAAAGTTCTGGGCCATTACAAATACAGAATGTGGCTATAGGAGTGGGAGGCTAAAACTGGGTAAACTGAAAATTAAGATGAAGGCAGAAATTGGAGTGTTAGAGAGAGGTTAACAGTCCCATTACATAAGTCTTCAATAAATGAGGGGAGTTATTGAAAGTTTTGACAAAGCATCAAGAAGAAGGGATGAAAAGAGTAATGTTTTAACCTTCAAAGAAAAAGTTTCAATGAGGAAGACTAAAGTTTCAAAGTTGCAATGTATGGTACGATGATACTAATGGGTTCTCTAGACATTGTAGCATGAGGTATGTGGGTTAACAGGGAGGGTTCAACCTAGAAAACCAAAAAGAATGCAGGGTCTTTTAAAAAAGAACTGGGGATCAAAAGTTAAACAGAAGAGACATTTTCTGAAGATGTAAAGAATTCAATGAATTACAATAGAAAATATAATAAATTGAAATGTCATAGAAATAATAGAAGGATCTTGGTGGGGAAAACACAAAGCCCTAGAGGAACGAGACTTCAGGTCTCAGAAGCCTAAAGAGCTCAAGGGTCACCTCACCACTGACTGAATCCTAAGAGCAATGTATCTGCGAAGCTTCAATACAAATGCCACTGGAAGAGAGAGATTGTAGCTATTCTGTGTTTGTAAGAAGAGTAAAGTCCACAACTCTTCTCAGGAAAGTTGGGAAGGAGGTATGTACTCACAGGAAGGCCGCAAATCATATTTAACATTCCATGTTACTACAAAAGTTTCTACATGAGATTAAGTGGATTATCAAATGTGGAGGCAATATGCAAAAGACATAGATCATCCATAGACAACCAATGTCCACTTGATATTCATTAGTCACTTTCTCACACAATGCCTAACACAAGCAGACAGTCTATAACTATTGGATTGGATAATTATGAGCATAATATAAGCATATATGGATTTTCAGATCCATTTCAACCAGTTCACCTGATGACAAAGTCTGCCATTCAAGGAACCTCAGGTGTCACCCACAGAGCTATGTGCATCTCAGCCAGTGATGGCCAGGGCTAAAGTGGATTTGGACCATATCATAAACTCAGATGAAATAGGGTACATACTTTTGTAAAAATAAATTCATTTCTCATCATTGAAGTCTAAACTTACAATTGTCAGTGAAATATATACATTATAACTATGATTTTCTTAGCAAATAGTTTAGCCAATTATCTAAAGAAAGCCAATTGGCTTCTGTAAAGAAACAACTAGCTTATTGTGTATGTCCAATCCTGATTGTATAACCACTATGACTTTGCAGTTGTGCTATAACATAATACAATTATTTTGTGGTATACAGTGAAATCGCACTGTATCGTTGCAGCAGAGGTCACTTACATAGAGAAATAGCTTGGAATAAAGAGGGAGATGGACAGAAATCCCTAGATGGGTGGGAAAGAGTGATCTAGATACCTAGAGGGGAGCTTTTAGGAGAAAAGAAGAGGCAAGCCAGGAATAAGAAACATTGGCAGAAAGGGCTGTTTATTCATGCTATCTCACTCAAAATGGTGGGATTTATAAGATCCAGAGAGAAAATTATACCTTCGAGAGATTTCATGTTTATTTTCTTTTTAAATTCTCATTTTTCATTCCTTTGGTAACATTTTTACAGGTTATACATCTCTGCTAAGAGAAATTAGAAAATGTTTGTATTTACTCTTGATTCAAGTGTTGAAGGTGCAAGCCGTATCTGTACTCTGCTCTTGCCAGGGGCCAAAGTGATGGAAGAAACAAGCTCAGGGGCAAGAAATATCAGGGGAAGAGTCACAACTATCATTCCACTGTCCGTCTCTGATGGGAAAGTCTCTTGCTATTGGTAAGCTTGGTGATTTAGGGGTTTATCTCATGAAGCTAGATAATAATACATTGACCATAATACCCAATAGTAGTTAGTACTTATCCTTTGTAAAAAAAAAATAAAAACAACAAATACAAAAATAACAGCTAGTATTTTTAAGCAATTGCCCTATGCCAGACACTATGTTACATCCTTCATACACTTTTAAGTTATTAAATACTACCTTATAATTCCTTATTACAGATGAGAATCTGAAGATCAGAAAGTTAAAGAAACACCCCAAGACCACACAGCTAGGAGATGAAGGAGCCATAATTTAGCCTCAGGAGTAGTCACTGAATGCATGACAATGCTTGCTATAAAGATGACTATTAGCTCATCAACTCATTAGTTGACAGTTCTTGTCATTCATTCTAGGCCCCTGCATTCTTATAGCAGGGGGCATCTTAATCCCTTTCCCCAACCCCAAGGAACTTCCAAATATCACCATAGGCTCTTGTCCCATCTCAATTGCCTTGGGTCTATTGTGGCAGTTGGATAAACTCCCTTTGTCATACTTGACATCTAATAGTTAATGTTCAGAACTGTGCATGACCAAATCACAGACTTCTGGTCTCTTTTACCTTTTGGCATACTGGCCAGGACTGCCTTTCACTACTCCCACCCGCCCATGGGTCTGACTCTGAGGACATCAACAGCCAGGTTGTTGATTTCCTAGGGACATTAATAAAGTCCTCTATAATTTTAGGTGCCTACTAATTTCTTATTAGCACAGACAGACACTTCCTACAGGAATTCCTGCATAAATCTAAATCTCATTACTGTGATAAATTTCAATGTGTTTAAAATCTATCTCAACTAGTACAGAGGTAATTAATAAAAATAGAAGTTTTTAAATATTTACTTTCCAGTAACACTTAATAGCATAAACTTGAACCCTGTGAGTAAATAAGGTGGGTTTGAATTGATTTTCACTTTCCAACTAGAGTTACTAAGCAGCAGACACAGCTGCAGATACAAAGTCAGTTCTGGAGGTGACGTGTAATTCATTATGTGCACCTCAAAGCTGACCTGAACGTCCCAGGGGGACTGATGTTACGTGATTTCTAGGGTGGAAACAGCAAGATTAAAATTGTAATTCGAAAATCTTTGCTCAAAGAATCCGGAAGCATAAGAGGGTGAGAGGCCACCTAAGCAAGATCATGAGAGTTGCTTCCCCATCTCAAGTACAGCATACTTTGAAGTTTGAAGGTAGATGACCCGCAATGACATGGAAAGCGTGAAAGAGTTGCTCTGAGATTCCCTCAAGGCAGGCCCTGGCTAATGCAAGCATATACCCTGACTTTAGCCATGAGTACTAGAGTTAAAAGGACTATTTTAAATATAAGTCCATAGACAGAGATAGAGGGGGGCAGTCAGAGTATGAGAAGTCTGGGATCCAGTTACAGTCCCTGAATGGCAAATTCCAATTTTGCTTTTTGTCCAAAACATATAGAAAGAGCTGTTTGTTTTTGTCTAGAACTAGTTAAAAGATCAAAGTAACTTTACCTGCATAAGAAAATTCTATAATAATCTTCATGGCTATAGAATCTGACAAAAAAACCAAAAACAAAAAACTGCTTTTCAATTGATTTTCTATAGCAAACATGACAGGACATTCTACCGCTTGGCTCTCACTGGCTTTTTAAGAATAGCTTACCTCCTTGGGTAGTGTTTCTGAGTTCCAAAGAGTCCTGACACCTGACCTGGAGACCAAATGCGAATGGGCAAGGCATGACATTAGCTTAGAGACCACATCTGGAGAAGCTAGGTCCATATGTTCTTGTTGCAGCAAATACCAGGAAGGAAAATTGTTAAGGCAGATAAGTCATGGCACCCTGAGGGTAAACAAGGTAAAAGATATTGCATGATTGTCTAGGAGACCCTTCAAAGTGTGGCCCTTGGACTAGCAGCAACAGCAAAACCTGAGAGCTTATCAGTAATGGAGAATGTTGGGCCCCATTCCAGACCTAGTAAAATGCAATATGCTAATCCCCAGGTGACCCTAATGTACATAAAAATCTGAGAAGCATCACATTAGTTCAGTGGTTCTCAAACTTGACTGCACATTATAATCACCAAAAGAGCTTTTAAAAATTATGATCTTGAACTTCATCCCCAGAGATTCTGAGTAATTTGTCTGGGACATCAAGTGAACACTGAAATTTTTCAAAGCTCCCAGTTGATTCTTACGTGCAACCAATACTGAGAGTCATGCTCTAGACTGATGGTCCACTTTACAAGGAAAGTCAGTAAGAAAGAGCAGGCTTTCAGGGCAGAGACTAAAGTAAATAGATAGGAGGGTAATGAGAATCACAGATTGTAGAAGTGTTAGGGCCCCCGGCACAAAACAGAGGCTCACAGACACACAGCAGATTCAGTTATTGGGCAGATGACCAAGATGGTCACATAGTAGATAAAAAATATGTTAGCAAAAGGGGCAGTCAAGGAACCAGGAAATATCCTAATAACTATGGTGGTAGCATGGGTCAGAGAAAAATTACAATCCATTCTGCTATCATTTAGGCTTTGAAAACACGAATTTGTTCCAATGTGATTGCTACATTAGGGGATTTAACACAACGCGAATTTCACTTTGCTTATATATGATTTTGTCCTTTAGAAATATCAGTGAACACAGGACTGCCTTTGACTAAAAGCAGGTATGTTGGAACACACACAACACACACAATGCACAAACCTCAGATGCCTTCCAACTACCTCAGTTTACCACATGTCCACATTGCATTACAACCTTTCATTTCATATTGGATGATCTTCCTTCTACCCCTTAACTCCACCCCAATAACTCACAAGTACACCCTTCAGGCATCCACATCCAGTATGGTCTGGGGCTCTTTCAAGGTATAGTACCATTGATATTCATGTACAAGATCTGACAATTAAGTTAGCAAACTTGCCACTGTGTGCTTACTTGGCAGCACTGTACAAACAACTTGGTAAGCCCTCATAACCTTGGTATATCTGCATCTCACAACTGTGTTCATGTTAAGTGTGACAGTATCATACTGAGTAGCATTCTTTATTGTTGCTGTGTGTCTTTGTGTGCCAGTCAAGAATGTCTGAGCTTTAATTAAAGTAACAAGCAAACATTAAAATTTTTGTTAAAGTTGGCAAGAGTGGAAGTGAAATCAGAGACAGGCTAGTCCAAGTTTATGGGGATAATGCCATGAATAAAACAATAGTGTGCAATGGACTAAACATTTTTCTGAGGGGAGAGAATGTGTCACTGATGAAGACACATTCAGAGATGAGGGCAACCAGTAAAGAGCAGAACTGATAAAAACATTGCAAAAATCCATTGAATCGTGCATCAAAATAATCAGCTGAGTGTGAGAAGCATTGCAAACCAAGTAAACATCAGCAGAGAAACAGGAAAATCTCAACTGAAAATATTGCCATGAGAAAACTGTGTATTAAAATGGTCTTGAAGGAGCTCACCAATGAACAAAAGCAAAGAGTCAAAGTTTGTCAAGACATTTGGGAGAGGCAAGATGATGTTTTGGGCCATGTTATCACTGGTGATGAAACATGGGTGTACCTATACAATCCTGAAACAAAGCATCAAAGTGCACAATTAAAGTCAGACAATTCTCCACAACTAAAAAATTACTGTCAGTCTAAATCGAGAGTCAAAATAATGCTGCTAACCTTTTTTTTTTCACTGATCTTTTTTGAATCCAAGAGATTGATCATTATGAATTTGTACCAACTGGACAAACAGTCAACGAAGTTTAATATTTGGAAGTGCTGGAAAAACTGCATGAAAAAGTTAGACAAAAACCACCTGAACTTATCGCCAACAACTCATGGTTCTTACATCATGACAATGTACCAGCTCAAATGGCACTGCTTTTGAGGGAGTTTTTAGCCAGTACACAAATAACTGTACTGGAACACCCTCTCTATTCATCTGATCTGGCCCCCAATGACTTTTTCTTTACCCCAAAATAAAGAAAATATTGAAAGAACATTTTGATGACATTCAGGACATCAAGTCATGTAACAGCTCTGATGGTCATTTCAGAAAAAGAGTTCCAAAATTGCTTTGAAGGATGGACTAAGCTCTAGCATCGGTGCACAGCTTCCCAAAGGAAGTATTTGCTTCCGAGATCAGACGAGATCGGGCGTGTTCAGGGTGGTATGGCCGTAGACCCAAAGGAAGTATTTGGAAGGTGACCATTGTGATAGTCCACGATGAGGTATGTGGACTATCTATGATGAGTTCACAAATTTAATTGTCAGATTTCATATAAAAAGTATAAATGACACTACCATTTTATTAAATTCTTACTTTTTTCTATGTCATTGACAAAGATTTTTAAGTGTTCAGTCCCTAGTTTCACTTTCCACATAAGCCCTGGATTATTTACTGCACAATTTTGCATAGCACAGTTATTTTTGAAGGGCATATATTTTATTAAAGCAGAACTGACTGTAAAATTAAGTGGATTTCATGTAGACACATTTAACTTCTAAGTCAATGCGCTGGAAATTCCCATTAAGGACAGAATTAAATAAGGGTTGTGAATTGAGTCATTTTCAGCTCTGGAGTGAGAAAAGAGAAAGTGACATGGGACAGATCAGCAGAAAGCTCTTTAAAATGACCAGTAGAGGGAATGGCACAATATGGATGCAGAGAAAAGAGGGTGTCAGCTGATTTGAGAATGAGAAAGAGGCCTCTTTGCTGACCTCACTGCTCACAAAGGAGAGAAGGTATCAGAAATCTAAAGAAGTGGAGTACAACTAAGATCAATGAGAAGCTGAAGAGTTGCCTTCTTCAAGTAATGAATGCTTTTTATGAAAGTTTGGAGTAGAAAAATTACCTAAGCATTTGGCTGACCAGACATACTATTTTAAATGGGACAAAAAACAATGGTACTGTCCTGTTTCAAATGGTAATTAGGGTCAGCTGACTGACACCTTGAACTTAGCCCAATGACACTAAACTGACCATACATACTATTTGAAATGAAACGGTGCCATTATTTTCTGTATTGTTTAAAATGGTACATCTGGTGAGCCTATTAAGAATGCTGTTTTAGGAAGAATAATATGATTCTATCATAAAGGCTAGATTAGAGTTGGGGAGAGTAGAAGCAAGAAGTTAGTGACACTGCCTGTATTAAGGTAACTGGTATCAGTGGAAATGGGAGCCCTTCTCTCTCTTTGCATCTTCATTGAAGCCTTCCAAAAGACTAGCACATTTCTTTCTCTGCTTCTTTAACTCTTATGACTGCATCAGTTAAAATTTTATATTTGCCCCACCATATTATGCAAATGCCTATTTGTAAAGTCACCAACAATCTCATGTCAACCAAATCTGATTATACTTTTCAGTCTTTGTGTTTCTTGGCCTTTTTCAGGGATTTTATTTTGTTGTTTCACCCCTTCACCTCCAATTCTCACAGCTCCCTCCTTTGCACATCAGTATTTTCTGGCTCCCTTCCTAGTTTTGTGTCCATCCTTTACTGGAGTCCCTTCCTCTCATAACCTCTGTGACACAGAATTCAGTCATTGGCCTTTATCCATGTAAATATCCTCCCTCACAAGGTCATTGCATTCATATTTTTGTTTTTCACAACCATCTATATTACAATATTACTGAAAATCTCATTTTCATAAAATTGTAAAATTCGGTAGTTTTTAGTATAATCACAGGATTGTGCAATTTACAATACAATTTTAAAACATTTTATCACCCCCAAAAGAAACCCTAAAACTATTATTTTTATACAGATTTTTTATTGGTAGTTTTTTTTTCTACTGTTAGCATCCACAGATATCTCAAATACTTCCTGTTCAAAGCAGAATTTATTGTGTTCCATCTCCTACTCAAACATACTTTTTTTCATGGATATTGTTTCCTTCCTGTGGCACCTACATCCACTCAGTCACCTAAGTCAGAAGCTTGGGGACATCATCTTACATGTGTAGTTACCAAGCCCTTCCAGTGTCATTCCCCTCAGGTCCTCACTTGACCTTGCTTCTCCATTGCCACTGACTTAACTCCACCTGTCATTACACACATTTTCTCCAGTCTCAACATTCTCAGATCTTCCCATTA
This sequence comes from Lyroderma lyra, assembly GCA_004026885.1. Taxonomy (NCBI): domain Eukaryota; kingdom Metazoa; phylum Chordata; class Mammalia; order Chiroptera; family Megadermatidae; genus Lyroderma; species Lyroderma lyra. The sequence continues at coordinate 30,550 of PVJL010002428.1, forward strand.
GGCTTTTCTCAGAGACAGCTTTCAAAATTACAGATCTGATTATGTCACTTATCTGATGAAATTATCCAAAAGCTCCAAACCTTAAGAATAAACACCTAAGTCTTTTACATAGTTCAAAAATTTCACCATTTTCTGCCCCCAGAAAACTTCCTTTCTCAAACTTCATCAAGCAAAAATTTTAAAGGATTGGTAGTTCCCCAAACACAGCCTGCTGTTCTGGGCCCTGGGCCTTTCATATACTATTCCCATTTCCAGGAATTCTTTGTTCTTCTATTTTTTTGACAGCAAATTTATTCATACTTTAAGTTTTGCTAAAACATTACCTGAATACATAATTAATTTCTCACTTATATTTTTAATTTATTTTTAATATAATTTTATTTGTGTATAAACCACCTGTTAACTTCTTTACATCCTATACTGGCCTTTAAGTTTCTCATGAACAAGATTGATAGTAGTTAAACTTACAGAAAAAGCACATGCTGAATTTCTCAAAGCTGTAGATAATATCTAGCATTGATAAATTGTTATTTTTTATTATTTTATAAGTTTTCTCTCTCTGTGCAGAAAAATATAATTAGAGGGATTTTAAACCATTGCAGTTAGTGTATTAATAACTATGTATAGCCCTGATAGAATTTTCATTGTTTTTTTCCCCAAAATCGTAAGATACCTTTTTAAAAAAAGAATATCATCTAGTTCTCATCTTATGATATTTTTAAGTGATGCAAATTTCACTCCATTTATGCTAGCTGCTGGTAGCTGGTCCCTGGATTCCTAGTGACTGCAAGAGATCATGGGGGTAGAAAAAAAATATTGTTTTTCTCATTTGTATCATCCTTCTTTTCAAATAATTGATAGACAACTTAACTATCTTTTTAGAAATCACACCATAAATATGAAAATTCTGCAAATATTCCATGGCATTTAGCCCAGGCCCAAGATAAGATACAGTGCTTTATTTTTCTGTAGACCAAGAAGACTAGTTTTCAGAAAGGTAAGAAGATGCACTCTACACAAAAAGTATAAAATATTAAAATATGAATCTTTAAAAGTGTTTACAGGCAGAGCTTATAGTTTATAAGACACAATTTATAGGCAGAGCTATCTGTCAAGTATTGGGGTTGTTTAAGCTACTCAATGCTAGTCACATAGCTACCATATACAAAACAGAGGATTAGACTTTTTAGAGATACAAAGCTGAATCAGATTCTATAGCATACTCAGAGGATGTAAAATGCTCCTGCAAGGGGAAAAACAACTAAACCATTTGAGTAGTTTTTGAGTTTAGTTTAGATGAAAAAGGGGACACATTACCTTATCTCTATAGCTGGTATTAGAGAAAGAAACTATTTAAGAACTCTGAAAAGACATAAAGAAATAAAAACACACAAAGAGTCTAACATGGCAATTGTGTTTTGTTTTCTTTCATATCTCCAGGCTTAGACTCAGGTTACCTTGAATTCCAAAACTGCTGAGGAGGTGTGACCAAGAAAAATCCTATCTCTGATCAGAGCACTTGGAAAGTTTGATCCAAAGGAGTGGAAAGAATTGTGGAAAGTCCCTCATTTTTCTTTTCTTTCCCAATTTTTCCCTAGAAGCAAGTTCAGTCTGAAAGCTGTACTCCCACGGTAGAGGTGATGGCATTAGCATCCAGGCTTCATATTCACCCTAGAAGCAGAACCAGTTACAGGAAGTGAGTGACAATGCAAGGAGGTTAAAACTCCAAATTTATGGCCAGAGGACCAGGATGAGCAGTCCCAGAAAGCAGAGAGTGTCGGAGAGATGGTAAAGAAAAGATAGCTCAAGAAAGTGAACCCATTAAGTTATGTCTGAAGCCTTGGACTTACCTACAAGTGTGCTTGTATGAAACTAATTGGAAATAAAAAACCAATTACTTTGAGACTAGAACTGTGGTATAGTTCACTACCCATGCCACAACTGTCCCATGAGGCATATACACATAAGGTAAATTTAAAAGGCACTGTGAAGACTTTGAGAATCAAATTGACCCTGAAATAAAGCAGAACTTATAAACATTAGTCAGAAATTGCAATCTGTGATTAAAAAGTAAGCAAAAAAATCAGCAGTTTTCGATGTTAACATAGGACCTAGAATTTCAGAAAATAATATTCAAGTACTCAGGATGTAAAATTACTTGACAGAAATAATGAGGAATATCTCATCAATTAGCAAAAAAGAAAATATAATCAACAAAAGACAACTCTTTAAATTGATACAGATTGTGAAATTATCAGACAAGTATTTAAACTACCTTTTATAGCCATGCTCTATAAAGCAGGGCAAACAGTCTTGAAATGAATGAAAAGATAGAAATTCTCAGCAAAAAAAAAATAGAAGTTACTTTAAAGTAAGGCTTTTTAGAGATACAAAGCTGAATCATAAATAAAAATTTTACAAATGAAAATATAATATACGAAATACAATATCACTGAATGAGTTTGGTAGAATGGAGATAATAAAGGAAAGAGTCAGTGGATTTAAAAAGAGATCTATAAAAATTATGCAATCTGAACAACATAGAGAACAAAGTATGAAAATCATGAACCAGGGTCTATGGAATATTATCAAAAGTCTAACACTCTTGTTGTTGAAGTACCAGATAGAGAAGAGAATGAGACTGGTGCAGATAAATATGTGAAAAAAAAATCTAAAATTTTCTAAATTTGTAAAAAACACAAACTTATAGATTCAAGAAGCTTAGTAAATCCCAAACAGAATAAACAACAACAACAACAAAAATTCCACACCCAAAACATTATAATAAAACTACTGAAAAACTAACGGTAAATTAAAAAGCTTGAAATTAGCCAGATAAAAGTGACACACTGCATATAGGTGGAAAATGAAATTAATGAATATAGATTTTTCACAAGAAATCATGGAAGCAGAAAGCCATGGTGAAACAAAAATATTAGTGCACTGGAAAAAAAAAACTGTATTATGCCTGACATTAAACTTTTGATTGCTAAGGCATCTATTTCAAAAGATGTTCATCTTGAATAAATATATTGTCAGCTGTATGACAAGACTTAAAGTAAAACAATCAGATGGGAAATTAAGCTATTCTCACTCATGAAATTCTCTCTTTTACAAAGTCTTGAAAAATGTAGATAACTGACCATCTGACAGGTTTTACCTCTCTTGCCATGCCCTAATTCCCAATCTATTGCTTTCAATTATCCAATAAAAAGTGAACTGGCAAAACCCTAGACACCCTACACTTAAACCTTAATAAAAGTAGAGAACTAGGTCCATCCTCTCTCTCTCTCGCTCACTGTCTCTCTCTTGCTCCCCATCCATCCACCACGACCACCACCATGACCTCACTGTGTGGCCCTTGATAATATCACATACCCTTCAGGATCTGTGAGTAATAAATCTTGTTCCTCAAAGTTTTCTGATGTTTTTGCTTAATTGCATTCTTCATTCATAATAAGAACAAGGGCTAGTCCAGCCATAACATTGGCCTCAATGGGGAAAATGTCTGTTAGGGCTTCGTAGGAGTAATATCATTCCAGGTGAGTGCCTCAAGTATTTCTAGTAAGTAGTAGCACTGTCAATATGCTGGGATAAACACACGCACACACACATACATATACACACAAGCAAACCAGAATTCTATATCCCGTGAAAATATTCTTTAAGAATGTGTGCAAAATAAAAATATCCTTGAATAAAATTAAGAGAAATCATTGTCAGTCACATATGCTGAAAATATGGTAAAGAAAGCTCATTAGACAAAATGGAAATAATGTTAGAAAAACCTAACAGTTTAGGAATGAAGGAAAAACAACAAAAAAAGGCAAATAATGTAAATGTAATAAAAAGATTCTTTTTCTCCTATGTTTTTAAAAATATGCATGACAGTTGAAAGCAAAAATTCTACCATTATCTCATAAGCTGTTCTAAGATTGTGGATACAATATATGTAGTAATTATAACATAACAGGGAAAGATAAAGGGACTAATATGGTTGCAAGTTTTCTGCACAGGACTTAAAGCAAGAAATATTAATTCTAAGTGAAAAGTTAAAGTATGTATTATAATTTCTAGGCCATTTAAAATATTCTACAAAAAGGTAAAAATAGCAAATAGATAAATTCAAATACAAAAGAATACTTTAAAATATTCAAATAATACAAAATACATTATGAAAAGAAAAATAGTCAAAATAAACAAAGGGATCAAACAAAATGAAAAATACGATTTTACAATAAAATCTAACCATGCAAATACTCTAAGTATATCAATCAGATTAAATTGAACAAACAAAAAAACACCCAATGATATGCTATAAACACTACCAAAAACCCACTTTAGAGAGTTCTTGTCAGAATAACAGAGTAGGTAAACACTATGCTTGCATCCTCTCATGACCAATTACAACTAAACTATAAAACAACCATCCCTGAGAATCACCTGAAGTCTAGCTGATCAGAAGTCCTATGACTAAGGATATACAGAAAAAGCCATAGCAAGACTAGTAGGAGGGCCAGAGTTATGGAATAAGCTGGTCCTCATATCTAAGTGTGACAGTTAAAAATCAAGATGGATATTTTGGTTGCAGAGGTCCCTAAGGACCAAGAGGGTCCCAGCCATATACCAAGCTCTTTATTTCAGGGTTCCAGTGCTGAGAAGTCCCCACAACCTGTGGCTATGAAAAACAGTGAAGATTGTGGCTGAGTGAAACAGAGGGATGTTGGAGTTTCTGATGTTCCTATTAAAGGGCCTGCACGTGGACTTACTCAATAACAGACTCACCTGCTTTGAGCTCCAGTGCTGGGGATTCAGGGCAAGGCCCAGAGAGGCAGCTTTCTTCCAGACAGAAGTGTTGGCAGAAGCCATTGGTTTTCTGTGAAGCCCTCCTTCACAGGCAGCTGTCATAATTGAATTGCCATGAATCTGGCTAATATAATTGTCCCTGCCCTGGTGATTTCCTGAGGCCTGACTATACCCAACTTGTATACACATCCAAGCCACTTCCAGTGTCTTTTTTATACAAAGGCCTATCTTGGTTCATGATACAAATTTTCATAAAATCTCTCAAAGGTTTATAAATCTCAAATAACCTGCCTTTAGCCACAGTATGCCCTATACTTGAGCTAAGCAGCCTCAAGTCCAGCACTAGTGGCAAATGGCCTCAGTTTACAACATAGTCTCCTTCATACCACTCCTGCCTCAATGTGGACAGAAGACATCTGAAGATCACTTTAAGGCTCATACCAAGTGAACCTGGGCAGGGTACAGGTAGAGGCTGAATTTAGCCTGTAATAGGGCTTCTTTCAGGAGGGTCTGGTGCCAGCAAGCCCAGTGACTGGTTCAGAATATATCAGAGCACCACCAGGCCACCTTTACAGATGACACACATAAAGAGCAAATGGGACAGGCAGCAGAGTCCTGCTAAAGTGAATCCTGCTTTAAAGCTTTTCCACTATAATCACTGTTTGTCCTCACAACCAATAAGTTTGAGGGTCAATCCCTTCCATTAATATGCAAACAGCAATCAAGGCTCAACTACAACGGGAGGGCACATACAACCAACATAAGGAACACTTGTGCAGCGTTTGACTCAGGTAGCCAGAGAGACTGTGCCACTGGGCCTCATAGGACACCTACTACATAAGACTGGGAAACATAGCAGCTCTATAATACATAGAAAAATATATAGGGAGGCAGCCAAAACAGATAAACAAAGAAACATGTACCAACAAACAAACAACAGCAACAAAAACCAGAACATAGCTCCAAAAAAAAAGAACAACAACAACAACAAAAAAATGAAATGGAGGAGACAAGCATTGTACCACATGCAGAGTTTAAAATATTGCTTATAAGGATACTCAATGATGTCAGGGAGAACTTCAACAAAGAACTAGAAAACATAAAAATAAATTTAGAGGAAATGAGTGGTAGATCAGATTAAGCAGAGATTCAAAAGAGCAATTTGGAAGAGAAAGTAGCAAAAAATACACCCAATGAACAACAACAACAAAAAATGAATAAAATAAAAATAATCCAAAATAATGACAATAGTTTTTAAGGGGCCTCTGAGACAACATCAAGCATACCAATATTTGTATCTTAGGTGTACCAGAATGAAAAGAAAAAAAGTAAGGAATTGAAAACCTATTTAAAGATATAACAGAAAACTTTCCTGACCTAGTGAAGGAAATAGACTTATAAACCTAACAAGCACAGAGAGTCTCTGAAAGGATGAACTCAAACATGCCCACACCAAGATACATCATAATTAAAATTCCAAAGGTTAAAGAGAGAATCTTAAAAGCAGCAGGAGAAAAAAAAATTACCTACAAGAGAGCTCCCATAAAACTGTCAGCTGATTTCTCAACAGTTTTCAAGCCAGAAGAGAGTGGCACAAAATATTCAAAGTGATGAAAAGCAAGGGCCTATAACCAAGATTACTCTACCAAACAAATCTATCATTTAGAATTGAAAGACAGATAAAGAGCTTCCCAGACAAAAAAAATAGCTAAAGGAGTTCATCACAACTGAACCACTATTACAAAACATCTTTGAGGGACTTTTTCAAAAAGAAAAGAAAAATCAAAAATAGAAATAATAGAGGGGAGCAACAAAATGGTGGCATGAGAGGGACCTGAAAAACTTCCCTGGAGATTACAACAAATAAATCATCTATAACTCAATTAAGACTCTCTACACAATGTATAATCACAACTAAGAAACCTACTTGTCACATTAAAGTACCTGCAGGTGGGCAGAGGGGCAAACAAAGGAGAAAAAAGGGGGAAATAGCAGAGATGTAGTCTACATGGAGGTCCTGGCCTGGAATGCTACCACTCGGGGAGGGAGGAGAAAGAAGGCAAAGAATGAGTGTTTTGGAGTTCACTCAGTCTGAGGGACAAAAAAAAAAAAAAAAAAAGGAGGCCCAGAGGCTCAGGACATGAGACACTTCAACTAGAACTCACTTTGGCCTCCAGAAGGTTCAGACTGGGTCCTCGAGATGCAGTGGCCAAACTTCACTCCAGTTCCTGGAGGAGGGAGAACACTCAGAACATGAGAAGCCACAGTGTGACCTTGCTCCAGCCCAGGAAGAAAGAAAATGTGAGCTGTGTGTGTTTCTCTGCCAATAACCACCATAGTCTGAGAAACCAGCCTAAAGGACTGTCCCCAAGGTTCAGGGCAAAGTCCTTAGGGCAAACTGAGAACAGAAAGATGTAATTATGCCCATATTGCCTGCATGACTCCGCAGCCCAGGAAGAAAACAAAGTCATGAATGCCTCTCTCCCCCAGACCTCTGCTTGCCCAGTATCAGCAGTGAACACTAAACAAACCGCAGCAGCAAGTACTGGGTTAAGGAGCAGAATATCTGCAAATAGATATGCTGCCAGAATGAGAAACCAGAGAAAGGGAGCTCAAAATAAATCTGAACTCAAAGTAAAAGAGATGGGGACAAACAACCCATCAGAAACACAGTTTAAAGTAATGATTATAAAAAAAAAAATAAAAAAAAACAGGCAAGATGGCAACTGGAGAGGTGGTCCCTAAAACCTCTCCCAGAAAACACAATTGAACGACCACCCAGGAGCCAGGAAAGAGGACATTGAGTGACAAAATGGCAGCTGAGAAATCCATGAATCGCAAGTAAACACCTGAAGGTTGGAGAGAAGGGAGCAAGCAAGGGAGAGGAAAGGGAGCAGAGACGGACTGCAACAGGACATGATCTCTGCTGACTATCAAGGAGCAGCATGGGAGCGGGGAATAAAAAAGCCAGCAAAGTGACAGAAATGCAGGGGAGCTGGGTTTTAAAGGAGTTTGGGAGCCAACCTCTGGAACTTTTTGAGTGGTAGGAGGGCTGAGCAAGGACTCTGAACTGCAGAGATGACATCTCAGTTACAGGCCCCATACAGACCCACAGCGCAGGTACACGGCTCCTACACAGGCCCACAGCAAAGGCGACCCGGCTGTCTTAGGTCAGGCCCAGAGCTTTGGATTTATGGTACGTGCACTTGCTCACACGCCCTGGGTTCTAAAAGCAGTGTGAGCCCACAGACGGCTAGATGCTGAATCAGGGTTGGGAAGAAAGAAAGGAAGATTTCATAGCATTTGCCCAAGCCAGCAGAAACAGCCTTGGACTACATCACCCAGCTCCCCTAGCACAAGGCAGAAGGTGGAGCTACCCTTGGAGCACCTTTTGTTGGCCTCACCCTGGGATATATGTGTATAGCCTCCAAAGGCAGCAGGAGACCAGGAATAAGAAATAAACAATCCCCCTCTCTCACAAAACTTGACCCCCAGTGCCACCTAGTGTCCCCCTTACAGCAAGATACCACAAAAGTAATAATCTGGGCATTGAACATAAAGCCCTCATGTCAATGAGTAAGAACCCAGAGGACGGGATGAATTCCTTAAAAACTAAAACTCAGAAAGAACATGAAATTTATGCAGAAGACAGCTTCTTAGACCTAGAAGTCTCTGATTTAAGTGAGAGAGAATTTAAAGTAGCCATTCTAGAGACTCTGAAAGAAATGAAATCATACTGGCAGAACACCATAGCTGAGATAAATAACATAAAAAAGGATATGAATGCCATAAAAAATGAAGTCCGTGAACAAAAAGAACAATTTAACAAAGATATTCAAAACATAAGAAAGATTGAGATGGAAACGTGAGAAATAAATAATACGATAAAAGAAGTGAGAGATGAAATAACTACCATAGGAAACAGGACCAACCAGATGGAGGAAAGAATTAGTAATATCGAAGATCAGAACATGGAAACAGCTTAGAAAGAGGAAGAGAGGGAATATAAAACCAAAAGAAGTGAAAGAACTCTGCAAGAACTATCCGACTCCATGAGACAAAACAACATCAGGATAATAGGAATAGAAGAAGGGGCAGAGCATTCTACAGAGAGCATACTCAAACAAATCGTAGATGAGAACTTTCCAAACCTATGGAAAGATCTGGAACCCCAAGTTCAAGAAGAAAACAGGTCCCTAGATACCAGGACCCTAACAGATCTTCTGCAAGACACATGGTACTAAAGATATCCAAAACTAAAGACAAAGAGACAATTCTCAAGGCAGTCAGGGAAAAAAGAACTATAACCTTTAGAGAAAAACCCATCAAGCTGGCATCAGATTTCTCAGCAGAAACTCTGCAAGCCAGGAGGGAGTAAAAATTCAATATTCAAAAATTTAAAAGAGAGAAATTTCCAGCCAAGGATAAATTATTCAGCAAAATTATCTTTCAGATATGAAGGTGGAATAAAGACCTTCTTGGACACACAAAAGGTGAGGGAATTTGCCAGCACAAGGCCAGCACTCCAAGAAATACTGAAGGAGGTTCTTTGAACTGAAAGAAAATATCAGGCAAAATGGAACAAAGTTGGGGCAACAAGAAAGAAACAAAAACAAACAAACAAAACAAAGAAAGAAATAAGTAATGGACACAGGAAATCCTCACATATTGTTCATCAATCTAAATGTTAATGGACTGAACTTACCAATAAAAAGACACAGAGTAGCAGACTGGATTAAAACACAGAATGCATCCACATGCTGTCTCCAAGAAACACACCTCAGCCATAAGGACAAACATAGACCCAGAGTGAAAGGATGGAATACAATACTCCAAGCAATTGGTAACGAGAGAAAAGCAGGTGTTGCCATACTGATATCTGAGGAAATAAGCTTCAAGTTAAAAAAGATAGTAAAAGACAAAGATGGCTATTACATAATGATAAAAGGCACAATACAACAACAAGAAGATTTGACACTAATTAATATATATGCTCCCAACCAGGATGCACCAAAATATACAAAGAAACTACTAACACATTTGAAAGGAGAAACTGATGAATACACAATCATAGTGAGAAACATAAACACCCCGCTAACAGCCATGGCCAGATCATCCAAACAGAAAATAAATAAGGAAATAACAGCTCTAAATGACACATTACAGCAATTGGACATAATTAACATTTATAAGACACTTCATCCAGCAAAGATAGACTATACCTTCTTCTCTAGTATGCATGGACTTTCTCAAGAATAGACCACATGCTGGGACACAAAAGTAGCCTCAGCAAATTCAAGAAGATCAAAATTATATCAAGTATATTCTCAGACCACAAAGCTTTGAAATTGGAGATCAACTGTAAAAGGAAAGCAAAAAAACCCCAAATATACTTGGAGATTAAACAACAGCTTATTTTAAAAGTACTGGATAAAAGAATAAATAAAAGATGAGATTAAAAATTGTATAGAAACTAATGACAATGAAATTACAATGTATCAGAATTATTGGGACACAGCGAAAGCGGTAATAAGAGAGAAATTTATATCATTACAGGCCTATCTTAAGAAACAAGAAAAATCACAAGCAAACATCTTAGCATCCTATCTCAAAGGACTAGAAAAAGAAAAGCAGACAAAATCCAAAGTCAACAGAAGGAAAGAAATAATAAAAATTAAAGCAGATCTAAACCAATTAGAAAACAGAAGGTCAATAGAAAAAATATTATGAAGGACTTTCTGCCACTAAATTTAACAAGCCAGAAGAAATGGACAGTTTCTAGAAACTTGTAGCCTACAAAGACTGAACCAAGAAGAATTGGATAATCTAAATAGACCAATCAATAGCAAAGAGATTGAAATGACTATCCATAATCTCCCTAAAGGCAAAAGCCCTGGACCAGATGGTTTCACCAATGAGTTCTACCTAGCATTCAAAGAAGAATTAACTCCTATCCTCCTCAGACTCTTCCAAAAAATTGAAGAGGAAGCAATACTTTCTAACTCATTCTAGGAGGCCAACATTACCCTAATACCAAATCCTGGCAAAGATAACACAAAAAAAGAAAACTATAGACCAATATCTCTGATGAACACAGATGCAAAAATCCTAAACAAAATATTAGCAAATACAATACAACAATGCATCAAAAAGATCACACATCATGATCAACTGGAATTCATCCCGGGATCACAAGGATGGTTCAACATTTGAAAATGAATCAATGTGATACACCACATAAACAAAATCAAAGATAAAGACCATATGGTCATTTCAATTGATGCAGAAAAAGCTTTCAACAAGGTACAACATCCATTGATGATCAAAACACTGAATAAAATAAGTATAGAAGGAAAGTATCTCAGCATAATAAAGGCCATCTATGACAAATCTTCGGCTAACATCATACTGAATGAGGAAAAGCTGAAGCCTATTCCCCTAAAATCAGGAACAAGACAGGGATGCCCCTTCTCACCACTGCTATTTAATATAGTATTGGAAGTTCTAACCTCAGCAATCAGGCAAGAGAAAGGAATAAAATGTATCCAAATTGGGAAAGAAGAGGTCAAATTGTCACTATTTGTAGATGACATGATCCTTTATGTAAAAATTCCAAAGATTCCACCAGGAAACTATTGGAAACAATTAACAAATATAGTAGTCACAGGATACAAAATCAATGCACAAAATTCAACAGCATTCCTGTATACAAACAACGAATCCTCAGAAAAAGAAATGAGGGAGTCAATTCCTTTTGCTATCACAACAAAAAGAATGAAATACCTGTGAATTAACTTAACAAAGAACGTGACAGAATTATACATGGAAAACTATAAGACACTTTTGAAAGAAATAGGAACAGACTTTAAGAGGTGGAAAAATATCCCCTGTTCATAGATAGGAAGACTTAACATTGTTAAAATGGCCATTCTACCCAAAGCAATCTACAGATTTAATGCAATACCCATCAAAATCCCACAATCATACTTTCGTGAAATAGATAAAAGAATTATTAGATTTATATGGAATCATAGAAGACCTCGAATTGCCAAAGCAATACTACACAAAAAGAACAAGGCTGGTGGCATTACGTTATCTGACTTCAATTTATATTACAAAGCATCAATAGTCAAAACAGCTTGGTACTGGCAGAAAAACAGAAATATAGACCAATGTAATAGAACTGAAAACCCAGAAATAAACCCACAAATTTATGGACAAATAATTTTTGATAAAGGAGCAAAAACATGCAATGGGGAAAAGACAACCTCTTTAGTAGGTGGTGCTGGGAAAACTAGAAAAACATGCAAAAGAATGAACCTGAGCTGTGAACTCTCTCTATATACAAAAATGAACTCAAAATGGATTAAAGACCTTCATATCAGACCTGCAACAATAAACTGTATAGAAGAAGACATTGGTACTAAACTTATAGACCTAGGACTCAAGGAAGACTTCATGAACCTGTCCTCAAAGGCAAGGGAAGTAAAAGCAAAAATAAATGAATGGGACTTTATCAAACCAAAAAGCTTCTGCACAGCAAAAGAAACCATCAACAAGGCAAAGAGACAGCCAACTGAATGGGAGAAAATATTTGCAAATAACGCATCAGATAAGGGTCTAATATCTAAAATATATAAAGAACTAATAAGACTTAACAACAAAAAAACAAACAGCCCAATTAAAAAGTGGGCAGAAGAACTAAACAGACACTTCTCCCATGAAGAAATACAAATGTCCAGCAGTCATATGAAAAAATTCTCACCCTCCTTAGCTATCAGGGAAATGCGAATCAAACCCACAATGAGATACCACCTCACATCTGTTATAATGACTATTATCCACAAGACAAGGAATAACAAGTGCTGGAGAGGATGTGGAGGAAAAGGGACTCTCGCACACTGATGGTGGGAGTGCAAATTGATACAGCGACTGTGGAAGATGGTGTGGAGTTTCCTCAGAAAATTGGGAAAGGAGCTACCATTTGACCCAGCAATCCCCCTTCTGGGGATCTACGCAAAAAACTTGAAAACATTTGTCCACAAACACTTATGTAACCCAATGTTCATCACAGCATTGTTCACAGTGGCCAAAACATGGAAACAACCAAAGTGCCCGGCGACAGAGGACTGGATAAAGAAGCTGTGGTACATATGCACAATGGAATATTACTCAGCTATAAGAAAAAATGAAATATTGCCATTTGCAACAAAATGAATTGACCTGGAGATCATCATGCTTAGTGAAATAAGCCAGACAGAAAAAGCAAATAACTGTATGACTTCACTCATATGCGGAATATAAAACTGAAAGCAAAGAAAAAAGAAATGAACAAACAAACAAATAACCCATGGACACAATGAATAGTTTAATGTTTATTTGGGGATGAATGGGTTAGGGAGGGGAGAAAGGGGAGGGGGTGGGAGAGGAGGGGGGGAAGCTAAATATAAGGTGATAGAAAAAGAAGTCACATTAGCTGGTGAAATTATTATACAACAAGTTGACAATGCACTGTGGAGTTGTATGCCTGAAACCTATGTAATTCTTCCTAACAGATGTTACCCCAATAAGTCTAACAATAAAAATGAATTGAAAAATAAAGTAATGATTATAAAAATGCTCAGGGAGCTTAATGATAATTTTAACAGAGAGATAGCAAGTGTAAAGGAAGACATACTACAAACCATTATAAATGACCAGGCAGAGATAGAGAATGGAAAAAAAGGAGTCACCAGACTACATGAAGTAGAAGTGCAAAGTAGTGATTTGTAAGAAAAGCCAGCAGAAAACATCCCATCAGAAAAACAAATAGAAAAAAATCAAAACAATAAGAATGGCTTGAAATTTCTCTGGGACAACATTAAGCATAATAACATTCGCATCATAGGATTACCAGAAATAGGAGAATAAAATCAAGGGATTGAGAATTTATTTGAAGAAATAGACTGAAAATTTTACTAATCTGGTGAAGGAAATAGTCATACAAACCCAGGAAGTAGAGAGAGTCTCAAACAAAATGAATCCAAACAGGAACATACCAAAATACATCATAATTAAAATGGCAAAAGTTAAAGAAAAAGAGAAAATTCTAAAAACAGAAAAAGAAATGATAGTATTAACTTACAGCAGTTCTCAACCTGTGGGTTGCGACCCCTTTAGGGGTCAAACGACCCTTTCACAGGGGTCACCTAATACCATCGGAAAACACATATGTATGCGGACATGTACTTATGTGGACCAGTCATACATGTGTAGAGAGCAGCTATCAACAATTGTATGGTTGGGGGTCACCACAATATGAGGAACTGTATTAAATACTTGTGGCATTAGGAAGGTTGAGAACCACTGTAAAGGGACAGCCATTCAACTCTCAGCTGATTTCTCATCAGAAACTTTACGGACCAGAATGGAATGGCAAAAAATATTCAACGTGATCTATAACCAAGAATAATGTATCCAGCAAGGCCAGCATTTAAAATTGAAGGTCAGATAAAGAGCTTCTCAGATAAAGAAAAAGCTAAAAAACTTCCTCACCACCAAAACAGTACTACAAAGAACATTAGAGTGACTTCTTTAAGATGGGAGGAGAAATGGGAGGGTGAGTAAAATGAAGGAGAGGGATGGAGAAGTTTAGTTTGGTTGTAACAAGGCAATAATCATGGAGATGTAGAGGATAACATGGAAACATAGTTAATAAGGTTGAGTACATTTGTGTAGGGTCAGATGGGTACTAGATTTGTTGGAGGAATAAGAGGAGAGCTAGCGGGGTGGGTAAAAAAAGGGGAAGAAATCAAGAAATACAAATTTATAGTCACAAAATAGTCACGGGGATATAAAATGCAGCATAGGGCATATGGTCAATAATATTGTAATAACTATGTATGTTGTTAGAGGGGAATCAGATGTATTGGAATGAGGATTTAGTAAGTTATATACCTGACTCATCACTGTGCTGTCCACCTGAAACCATTATAATATTGTATGTAAAGTATTATTGAAAAATAAAAAATCTCAAAAGAAAAAATATACAAATAATAAAAAGGCAATAACTACAATATTGTAAATGGATTAAGTGTTCAAAACAAAAAAACATAGAATGACAGAATGGATAAAAACACAAGACCCTTACATATGCTGCTTAAAAGAAACGAATTTCATATTGAAAAACACACACAGATTGAAACTGAAGGGAGGGAATAACTTATTTCATGAAAATAGAAACAACAAAAAAAGAAGCTGGTAGAGCAATGCTTATACTAGACAAAATAGACTTTAAAAGAAAGGCTGTAATGAGAGACTAAGAAGGATCCATTGATCCTACTTCTAGTTATTTACCTGAAGAAACCCAAAACACTATTTTGAAGGAACATGTGTATCCAGATGTTTACGGCAGCATTATTTACAATAGCCAAGATATAGAGGTAATCTGGGTATTCATCCATAAATGAATATATTTTTTAAAAGATGGTTCCTATATACAATGGAATATTATTCAACCATAAAAAGAATAAGATCTTGCCATCTGCAACAACTTGGGTGGACTTAGAATGTATTGTGCTGAGTGGAATAAGTCAGACAGAGAAAGACTAATGTCATGTGATTTTACTTATATGTGGAATCTAAAGAACAAATAAACCAAACAGATACAGACTCATAGATACAAAGAATGTTTTTATAGTGACCAGCTGGGAGGGGGTTGGGAGATGAATACATATTGTGAAGAGATCAGGAAGCACAAATTTGTAGTTACAAAACTGTCATGGGGATGTAAAGTATAGCATAAAGTATAGCCTAGAATATAGTCAATAATATTGTAATAACTATTTTTGGTGTCAGATGGGTACTAGATTTATCAGGATGATCACTTTGTAAGTTATATCAATGTCTAATCACTACATTCTACATTAGAAACTAATATAATGCCAGGGGTGCCAAAAAAGAATATATATACATTTTAAGCGATGTTATCTATGTATTATTTTTTTGAAGTTGTATTGAATTATAGTAGCAATGTGTAGTTTGACATTTGCTCAAAAGATGGCATTAATCAAATGCATGCTAGTATTGCCATACAACAGACAGGACAATCAAAGAAAATGGTGAAAGCACGGTTGTCATTCAAAGAGCACAAGACAATTTTGAAGTGGTATTTGAAATTCAAGAACATTGTTTCAGTTTCCCCTACATTCTCCTGACTTAACACTTCTTTACTTCTACCTATAGGGGACCTTGAAGGATGTGGTGTACCATAGAAAACCATGTACACTGGAGGTACATCAGAAAGAAATTGACATGGCATGCACAGAGGTACAAGTAGACACTTTGGCCAAAGTTGCTGAAGCAGTAGTTCACCATAATCAGAAGTGTTTAGACACTTATGTTAGCCACTTTGAGCACCTCTTGTAATTGCAGAAGTCAAACATGACTTGTATTCATTTTTTATTATTGGTATATATTGAATTTTGCCATTTTAATACAGTGTTTTCCTTTAATCAAATGTGTATACATTTATTTGCCATCCCCTGTATTGTATGTACACTCGAATTGAAAAACTAAAAAATTTTTTCAAGAACCCACTTTAAGTATCACATTATAGATATGTTGAAGAAAAAAATGAAAATAAGATGCAATTAAAAAGGAACTTTTAAAAAAGCTAGAATGGCAATATTAACACCAAAAAGCAGACTTCAGAATGAGAAAAATTGCTGGGAAAAACAAGGGACATTCCATAATTCCATAAAGGGTCAAATAGCTAAGAAAATAAATTAATGTAACCCACCATATTAGCAGACTGGAAAGAAAAATAAGAAAATGATTATCTCAATAGATGCAGAGAAAATCATTTGAAAAAATTCAGTATTTGTTCATAAAAAATTCTCCAGCAGACTGTGAATAAAAGGAAACTGCTTTGACCTGACAAAAAGAATACACAAAATGTTTACAGTTTACCACATACTTAGTGATCTTTCCCTAAGTTCAGCAATGAAGGCAAGGCTGTCCACTTTTGCCATTTCTATTCAGTATCTTTATTTCTGGCTAATGCAAGAAGGCAAGAAAAGAAAGGGCATACAGAATGGAAAGGAAGAAATGCAACTGTTTTTATCCACAGATAACCTAATTGTTTATGTAGAATTTAGCCTGGCTATAGCATACAAAGTATCACCATATAATATTTAATTATAGTTAATATAATTGATCAATTGTTAACTAAAATTAGTGAAACAGTACCATTCATAATACATCCCCCAAAAAGATACTTAGGTAAATGAAACAATGTATGTACAAGATCTATGTGCTGAAAACTATTAAATACTGATAAAAGAAATGAAAGAAAACCTGAATAAAGATATTGTGTTCATGGATTAGAAAAAATTAATATAGATTATACATCAGTTCTTCCCAAATTTATATATTGATTACCTCAGCTGCAATCAAAATCCAAGTCAATTTTTTTAAGATATAAATAAGCTTATTTTAAATTGTTACGGAAAAGCAAAGAATGTAGAATAATCAAAAATTGGTTCTTTGGTTAAAGGACTCATATCACTGGATATGTAGCTCTAGCAATCAATGAAATGTACAATTAGCAAAAGTTTAGACACAAAATAACAGAAATAGATCCACAGCAATATGATCAACTGTTTTCTGACAAATTCAAAAAAGTAATTTGAGGAAGAAAGATAATATTTTCAAGAAATGATGAACAATGGAGAATAGATTGACTGCAAATAAGCAGCATGAGGGAATTGGGGGAGACGACAAAATTTTTTTTATCTTCATGTGGTGGAAGTTACATGGCTCTATTTTTGTGTTAAAATTCATAACTGTACACCAAAAGGAAGTGAATTTTATTGTATGTAATTTTTTTTTAGAAAAGTATCTAGATTATTGTCTATTAAATAGTTATTCATTGTGGAAAGGGTTCAGAAAAAAAAAAGACTAAATCTCAGCTCTGCTTCTTCAAATTTGTGAGTATGGGCATTTTGAGAGTTCTACCCCCATTTTGTTTATCTTTGAAATAATAACATTAATACTTTTCTCAAAATTTTGGTTTGAGTGTCATATAATGTATGAAATAACGTACATTAAAAATTTTGTACAGTAAAAAAGCATTAAGCAAATATTGAATATAATGATAATAAAATACCCATCAGAAAATGTTTTAAAATTTAAATAATTTTCATTATTTAATTGAGGGGTATATTAATTAAAGTCCAAGCAGGAAAGATGCTGCACACTCAAACTGGGTAATTTTAGGAGGGCATACACAGTATTTACAAATGTGGACATAGTGTAGAGAAAACCACCAGGAATAGAAAAGCACCCTGAGGATAGAAAGCAGCAACTGAGTTGTGTTTCAAGGTAACTCTAAGTCTGTTATACTTGGGCTTGAAATCTGAAAGTCACTGCTAGCAGCAGAGGACACAAAAAGTAAAATTAATCTGTTAACTAACAGAAAATATATCACTTAGAGCCCCAATTCTGTATTTGTTTGTAAAGTTTAAACTGGTCATTATAGCTCCATTCTCCACCACCCAGTTTTCCCCCTAGCTTTGGGTCCATTGCAGCTGTATGGGATTATTTTACTCAGTGGGATGAAGCAAACTTCTATTCCTTTGGGGTTTGAATGCTTGCTGATTTGATTTTTCTGATGCTACAGGTTTTCACAAACCAGTAGTTTTAGACAAGAGAGGAGTAAGAAGCTCTCCAATAAATCTATAGTCTAAGCATAATTTTCCTTCTCTCTGATGTATAATAACAATTTAAATTTTCTTTAGTAATTGGGATCAACCCCCCAGCCACCACAATGACACTTTTCTTTGTCTGTTATATTAATACCTTGAGGAAACTAAAATGACTAGGGGACAGCCACAACTTCCAACTCAGTGAAGGATGATAATATTCTTGTATAAAAGTATTTCCTCCTTAGGCATTAGATTCTCCACATACACAAGCCCAGGGTTGGAGGAATGGGAATAAAAATTCTTCAAGTAGATTAGTAAGTAGAATAGTGAGAGAGACCATTGCCACTTTTTTTGTTAGTTCCTAGATATGAGCATTTTGTTAATAGTGGATATAATACCATGTATTTTCCACTGCGATGAAACATATACTGTGCATGTAAGAGAGTGCAATCTCAATAGGTGAGTTCCAGCTAGGGCCATAAGTGAAACTTTAGTAAGCTATTCAGTATTCTATCCAGCCAGATGCTTCTGGGTCATGATAGTCAGCTCAGGCTGCTATAACAAATACCATAGACACTGGCTTAAACAACAGAAATTAATTTCTCACAGATTTGGAGAACAAAAGTCCAAGAACAAGGTGCCAGACAATTCAGTCCCTGGTGAGAGTTCTCATCCTGGCTTGCTCATGAACTTTTTCTTACTGTGTCCTCACATGGCAGAGACCAGAATGAAAGAGAAGTTTTCTCTTGTCTCTTCTTGTAAGGACCTGTCATGACCATGATGGCTCCACCCTCAGGACCTAATCACCTCTGAAAGTCCCCATCTCCCTGGGGACTTTCAATATATAAATTTTCAATATATAAATTTTGGGGAGGTGTGGCACTGACATTTAGAGCATGGCAACAATATTGGTGATGACTAATGAATTCCATAGTTGGGAGCCTATTTTAATACTTTCTTTCCTGTAAATGCTTCCGCTGGTCAGACACAATATATGTCAAGGATTCCTTTAAATCTAGGAAGAGTGGTCTAACAGAAAAGCTACAGGAAAAGAAGTCAAATTCATAATTAAAATGTGTTCCCATCCACAAAGGGCAGTGGACTGGGATCTAAGGTATCCAGTAGACACTGTGTCTGGCTGGTTCCTGAGAGGAATGATGTCAGAGAAGATTCCAGTGTCATTTCTGCTGTTGGCATGTTCATCACTCATCCTTCTCTCTCTCTCTGCTCCCCATTGCCCAAATTCAAACAGAAATTAGTGTCAAGACTTTCAGATTTTCTTATGTCCAAAGGAAGAACTCTGAAACTGAAGTGGGTACACTCCAATTTTTTTTGTCAGTATTTTATTCCCCCATGAGCATTTCCTTTTGTTTGTTTGTTGTTGTTTGCTTGTTTATTTTTCAGTTTTGGTATCTCTTTTTTATAAATACAACAAGGAGTCATTATAAGTCAAATTATGATGTATGAGAATAAATGATTACTTTTATTTTATGACATTTATTTTTGCCTTGTATTTGATTACTGAGAGACTATCTTTTGATGCTCATATACTTTACGTGTATTTCTACTTATCAAATCTTACCTGTCTGCCCAACATTGTAATGATTCACAGGAAGTTTTGAAATTATCACTCACCAACTCTGTGAAGCTTAGTTATGGCTGAAAACAAACTCCTCTAACATTCAATACATAAAATTTGGCCAGTAAATAAAATGTGTTTTTCATTACCAGTGCCAAGTTCACTTGTTTCATTGTAAAATAATAATAAAATGAAAATAAATAAAAAATTCAGGTATCTAAATCACAGGGAGCTAGAATTTCACTGACATTCCATTATATGAGGCCTCCTATTAGAAATCAGGCCTCAAACATAATAATAAAATGAAGCTAACAGTAGCATGAATGAGAAAAGCAAGAATGTATAAAGCTATCATGAGCAAAGGGATAGCTATCTTATTATTGCTGCTTGGTTATATTTTACTGTTTGATTTGTATAGAAACTATTTATATGATAGAACATATTCATAATATAGCAACTTCTTTTTTGTTGTTTCAATAGGATAAAAGATAAAATTCAAATTTACAAATTAGTTCCTTACCTTCGTAATAGAGCTTCGTCACTGAAGAAATGAACAGCAACCTTTTTAATGATTTGCAAAAAACGCAAAAAACCCCCACAAAGTCGGTATTTTGAATTGCAATAAATGTGTCTTTAACCTTTTAAGACATGGTGTCAACAGTTTGTGCTAAAGAAATGGGCTCAGATAAACATAATTTTGACTCAGCAGGATGCTTTCCATTAAAGTAAAATGTTTAATATTTCTGCACACATTAGCTTTACTAATTGAGACTAATCTCATGCTCTCTGAAGCTTTAAAAGCAAATACAGAGAAACAGAGACATTTACAGGTTTTTATGACTGATTAGCAATGTGTTTCTATAAACAGGTGGCACAGCGGTTGTTCTACCTGATGGCATACTGTTGAGCCTGATGAAAAATGTTAACTTTCATTTGCATTAATGGCCTTTGACATCAGTGCTTCACATGCTGCTCACTGGCTTTCTCAGTGGGTACGGATGCCAGCCTCCCTCAAGATGGCTTGCCATTTGCATTAAGTATTCATCACAGAGATAAATAGTCATGGGCTGGCACAACACAAGTTGTGGGTTTGAGTAACGTGAACTAGTCCCTGGGGATGTAGAGGAAAGGAATGTGAGGCTTTTCCTGTCAGGAGAGTCAATGGAGTCTTTGCAAAACTGTGGAGGATTACGTTTTCATTTTCAGATGGAATGAATGCAGACAGAACACATCTATTTATATCAAGCTGTAAAAACTTTCCATGTGTATTTATATCAGTATTCAATATCTAGTCATTTATTTGCAAAACATTCTTTCAATGGCTACACATATTTTAAAAACTTCTCTTGTATAGTTTCTCATGGTAAGAATCGGATTATAAGCAAATAACTCTATATAGGCATAACTTCAGGGAGAAATTTGCTGTTTCTTCATGGGAAAAGGGTCTCTTAAGCAGACTCATACCAAATGTCAACCTGACAGTCCCCCTGTATGGCTGAGTTCTGCATGGATGTTTATGGAAGTTAAGGAGCAAAAGTTGGGGCATTCTACAGCATACCTGAATGTAAAAGGAAAAGAAAACTAGAATAGAAAAACAATTAAATTGAAGAGGGAGAAAATAAAAATGAGTAGAAAAGAGAAAAATAAGGGGAAAAAAGGAAAGCAGAAGCAAATTTCTAAAAATTGAACAGTAATAGACCATTTGTGACTGGTACCAGAGACGACCCCATTCACCCTAGACCTTTGTTAGGTACATGACATGGATCGCATCTATTACACAACACAGGCACACACATACACACACACACAGCAAACAATGATTAATATAAAATGTATATTTCATATTATAACAATGAAAGTGTTTTCTACATGTGCCTTCGGGCATTATGGTACACAAACAGCTTCTGTGGAAAGTACAAATGTGACATAAGTTTTGATGCCTGCTAGCTTCCTGAGGAACAGTAGCAATAGATCTGCTTACATATAAAGGAGTTTTACCCAGTGGCTTCTTTTAGAATATCTCCAGAGATAATGAGACTAAGTTATGATATTTTATTGGGTAATACAAATGAATAACCTTACTCATGCTGGTAATGGAAAGAATCATGTAAGGGTGAAAAAAACCCATTTGGGTAAAACTCAAGTAAGTCTGTCTCCAGAAGTTCCTGTCAGCCTTTAGGAGAACAAGGTCATCTATTCAAAAAACACAACATTCATTATGGGCCTCCCAGGTGTCAGGATCTGAGTTCAGCTCTTAGGAAAGAACAATTCATCAGGATTGGCAAGTTTTCTCCCCCCATGCTGTTTCAATTCTCCATTTTTGTTACCCTCCCCTACTTCTCAGCAGGAATCTACCTGCAAGGAGGAGGACAAGTGACCTTGTAAGGGTCAATTTTCAGTCCCAGTGTTCTGGGTTTTAACCTGGAAAATATACAATTGGTGGGGTGTCTTCTACTTGTCTTGCTTTTTATGACACATTTTCTTCCATCAGGATGGATAGGATTGCTAAATTTCTTCCCTTGGGGCCACTCCAAGCACTAACAAAACAAGGTGCATGTATCCTGTTGTCTTTTGCCACCTCTCGGTTCTTTTTCTTTGATGCAGTGGAGTGCTGTAGACTATCCTGCCTTCTTCATCCATGTTAAGTTTTAAAGTTGAGATGATTATTAGGACAGGTCTGATAATATTTTAGTGAGGAGACCAAGTGATTCTTGAATTCACTGTGATCTAACTGTTCTTTTCTTCCCATGAGGTTTCTGAGAGCCATTATGCACCAAGGAAACAATCATAGTAAAGAAACGCTTTAAGTGCTGTTGTGATTTTGGCTCACAAATTCATTGCACAGCTCCTATAACTTATAGAGAGACATAAGGATGGTTTCATTTTTCTAAGCTAAGGAAGCAAAAAAATCCAGACAAATCCTGGTCATTTCCCCGTGGGTTTGGTGGAAACTCAAAGGCCTCCCTTTTCTTGAAGGCATCAATACCAATGGTCCTGCCCAAAGCCGTCCTTAGTTAATTCTCCTAAGGGAGAGTCACAAAACTGGTATTGTAAATACACTCAGATGCAGTACTTACCTGAATTTAAAGTATCTCTGTCTACACCCCGCCCATTCTGTCAGTATTCCTCTGAAGCTTAGGTCTGATCTTCCTTCTAGACCTCAACATTACATTACTGACCACTGGGTTCCCATATTAGTCCATGAGGGATCTTTTCTGCTACAATTTCACCTGTGACCACTTGGATCCATGACATACCTTGGCTTTCATTTCTGTGATGCTGAAGACTTATGTCTATTCCCCTCCTGGTGTTCAAATCCCAGTCCTTGAAAGGCGTCTTGGCGATAAGAACTTCTGATCTCCAAAGACAGACTTCCTGGATGATGACTTGAAGTTCACAGGACTTCATAGTCCCACATATCTTTATATTTTTACCTCTATGTTAACTGTTAGGGCTGCCTCCGTGTTCCAGGGCCCACCATTGCCTCAAACATGACTGTATTGGCATTTGGGCCTTTCCTGCCTGGCTTACTTTCTACCTTCATCTTAGTCCACCATTCATTCCTGCCCTATTCTACTGGGTGGTGTCATCTTATAGATAAGTTCTTGCCTTGATACCCCCACTCCATCTTGACAAAGAGCAGTTATGTCTCACATCCAAATTCAGCGGTGTGCAACTGAAAACCTACAGTTCTTCTCCCCTCCATCGTACTTTCTCCCTTTCCAGATTCCCTGTACCTCATGACATGTCAACTGCTCTCATAATCTAGATGTTTCTTCAAGAAGAGAAAAACAAGGGATATGTTACTTTAAAACGACTTTAAGATAAACTGATTTCATTCTAAACCAAGCTTTTCTCATTATAGGAATTTCGAGTATTGCAGACTGTGTGTAGGAGGTGTTTGATAACATAACAATGTTATCAATATGAATAAGAGACATTCAATATATCTCTTAACTCACCATCTAGCAATACAGAAACAGGGTTAGTGACAATACACTGAGACTCATTTTCCTTGAAGACTCCCACCAATTTTCTGTCCTCCACCTGCCTTCTCTGTTGTGCAGAGATAGCCCCATCCTCCTTGGAACCTACAGAGGCTCCCTGCCCCACACGTGCCTATGCAGATGCTGAGAATACAGGGCCAAATTCATCAGTTTCCATTTCTGCAAAGTCTCAGGAAGCCTTCTAAATCTCAAAGTTTTTCACAGATCTACACACAATAATAACAGTAGTACTTTTATTATCTGTGGATGGAGGGGGAAAAAACCATCATAGTGAAAAATTATGACATGTATTTAATCATTCTTTTTAAACTGTTGCATTTATTAAGCCTAACAACTTACACACATTTAGAAATAGTGCTACATATGGGCAAGAAAAGTTGTGTGTGTTCAAGCTACAAATCATGCATTGTGCACAGTTGGGGTGCAGGTGCCTGGTTTAATTCCACAGTCCTAAAGGTTTCTGTCCCATGGGTGTTCACCTCACTGTGTCTATGTGATTAAACTAATTTTCCACTGGTAATAGGAGACTTCCTGGTTTATCCCAAGATGTTTAACACTGTATAGACAACCTCAGTCCTTTTTTCACTGTTGAAAACAGAAATTTGGAGGAATGGCCAGAGGCTCATGACCAAATATAGATGCTTGTCCCTGATAAGGAGAGTGGGTTGGTTGGAGGGAAGTATCCAAAGAAGAGGAAAGTCACTTTTTTTTCTCAGAGCAAAGGCCAAATAACAGTCCTCTATGCCTTGCCCACAGGCACTTCTTAAACAGTTCTTTGATCTAAATTGCTGGGGAATAACTGATCCCTTCCCACAGGGAGTAAGCACTTTGGCCATCTTTCAAAGGAAATCTTCCTTTGACTATAAAAACAATGACCTATTCTATTAAGTGGGGATTGGCACTTTCTTTTCTCCACAATGAATGTGAAAATTCTATTATAAAATAGAAACAATATTAACAGAGCTTTTCTTTATTTTTAAGAGGGAAATAAAAGTCCTACTTAAAATGTTACATATTCCCATGGTGAGACAGTTACTGGTATTTCCCTATCCCTTGCATTGAAGAAACTGTTGCATACATCTGTTTACACTCTTAGTCTTCTGTAAGTAATCAGAATAATTACTTGTCAAAGACAAATTTTTTAAAGCAATGTATTTCAAAGATAAGAGAAGTTTATAAAAATTTATACATTCATCCCTAAAGGAGGGATATAAACTAAACCTTCAATTTCCTTTCTGAAGCTCATGAATAAAATCAACTTGATGAGTAAATTTTATGAATAAGACTTTCCTATGGCCTAAATACCATATTTTGTCATGTATAACATGCACTTTTTTGCCCAAATTTGTGAGGGAAAAATAAGGGTACATATTATACATGAGTAGTACTAATTTCATATATATATAAGTTTTTAATTCTTTTATTTATGCTTATGAATTAGAAGTATAACTGTAGAAATCAATAGTGATATCCATATGCAAAATAATACCCTGAAATATTTTCTTACATAAAAATAATTTTGTACCTTGTATCTGTTCTTAGGTTTTGTAATTATTTGTTACATAAAATTTCTGGTACCATATGTTAAAAAATAGATGCTAAAATTCCTTATGGTACAAAAAACAAGTACCTAAGTATAAACGAGTAAAAATTTGAATTAAAAAAATAAAAATGAAAGGTTTATTTCACTGAAAGTTTGGGCCAAAAACATGGGTGTGCATTATGCATGGCAAAATGTGGTAGTCTTTTGTTTTCTTATCAAGGAAGCATTTTTATCAAAGGGAAAATGAGTTGAATTAATTCCAAGAATAATGTTAACCCAAGTTTGGGTAACTATGAAGTTGAACAATGCTCACCTCAATTCTCTCCTTACTTGAATGAAATGCATCCTTTCAGTATCTATTATGCATCTACTACTCATCATGTCTTATTAGCAATGAGAAGAGGAAGGAAGGTGAATAAGACCTAACCCCTATAAGTTTGGGAGCAGCACAATGTACAAAGGAAGCATACAGGAGAGGTAACCAGTGCATTCTTGGGGAGATTGAAGAAGGCTTCTCAAGGCAAGGAACATCTCAGTTGAGATCTAAAAGAAAAGTAGAAATCATAGAGAAGCTATAATTTCTTGTTTGAGAAGCCAGTGCTCCTCAAACAAGAACCACACGCTGGTGTGAATCACAATCTGTCATCACGGTAACACAGAGGAGTACAGAATTGAGAGTAAGCATTAAGAAACTTTTAAAGCAATTTGCATTGCCATGACATCCAACCACGTAATCAGTAGACCCATATATTAATATTATGTATTTTTGTTTGTTATTTTCTAATGATTCTTTTTTGTTTGTTTTTATAAAAGGGTATTAGTCTGAAATTAATTGGAAATTTGGTCATTCCACACCAATAATGTGAGAGCTTATTGGGTGGGGGTATAAGACAGCAGATTCTCATGCCTGGCTCAGAGGCTGGAGAGAGAGGCACGTTCTGAGAACTGCAGCTCTTTTGAAGAACCAAATGCAATTAATCTCTTTTTCCTATAGGCCACAATCAGTCCTCTCTGTTATAATGATAGTATTTTTCTGTCTTTTTTATTGTTAAATTTATTGAGGTGACACTGGTTAACAAAAATTACATAGTTTACAGGTGTACAATTCTACCATGTATTGTCCATGTGTTGCATTATGTATTCACCATACATTTGACTCCCTCTCCCTACTCTCTCAATCCCTCCCTGCTTACCCTCAGGTAACCACTAAACTATTGACTGTGTTCATTAATTTTTGTTTCTTTGTTGCTTTCAGTTTTATATTCCACATACAAATGAAGCTATATGGTTCTTGGTTTTTTCTGTCTGGCTTATTTCGCTTAGCATGATGATCTCAAGGTCCATCCATTTTGCTATAAATGCCAGTATTTCATCTTTTCCGATAGCTGAGGAATACTCCATTGTGTTATGTGCCACAACTTCTTTATCTGTTCATCTATTGAAAAGGACATTGGTTGTTTCCATGACTTGGCCACCATGCATATAATGATAATTTTTAACATTGCACACACTCTTCATATATCTGGCACTATGCTAAACCCTTTCTTTTGTTATCTATTGTTTACAACCATCTGTTAAATTAGATACCATTATTGTTCTTGTTTTGAAAATGAGAGAAATAAGACTTGTTAAAGTTAAGCAAATTGTCTAGGATCACATTTAGGACTGCAATCCAGACATTTTAGACTCCACCCATTTTTCTAATCTAGACTAAAAGTGATTATGTCCAGCCCCCAAAAATCTTCACGTTAGGCCATCCCATTCTCTCTTTATGAAGTTGCTAAAAAGTTTCCAATTCTCTTCACCTCCATAACTGTTTCTCCCCTGCAAATGTCTCGTTCTCAAACAATTGTGCTTGCTTAACATTTCTTCAAAGAAAAAAATTACCTACAACTCCAGAGCTGTTCAGTTTTCCTGCACATAAACAAAGTTTTCCACTCATTTACCTTTGAGATCTGTAATGACAGATGATCAGGCTGTGCTATAAACAAAACAAAACAAAACAAAAAGAACCAAAAAAACCCCATATTATTTTGATTTCTGACCCATTTTTCCCCCAAAAATCTTGCTAGTATATTTCTCAGTCACTAGATGTTTTTGAAATTTTTATGACTATTATTTTTTCCCTTTCTGCTTATTTCAAACTAATCAGGGGTAATGATGACTGCAATAAACTCTACTGTGATGATTGATGCTCCCTGAAATGTGACTTTCTCTGGCAGGGGTGTGCTGAAGTTCATCACACAGCTGGCTCCTTTGTACTTTATACCACCTCCTGTAATCATGCTCCTGGTTCCCGGGAGATTGGCAACTGACAGAGAAAACAAACATCCATACACTCTGATTGAAAAACTTCCTTAAAATAGAAATATCTCTTGCAAGTGCCAAAACCTTTTCTTGTTTTGTTTTGTTTTTCTCAAAAGTATTTCATTCATCAAAGAAGCAAATTCTCTATGAGTTTGCTTGTGGTGATAAAAGGGTTTCAGTCTATTGCATGAGGTAAGGACCATATGGACAGCTTCTCTGAAGGAGACAAAGAATAAAAGAAATTTATTTCAGAGAATTTCAAAGAATGTTTCAGCAGGAAAAGGTATCAGAAATTATCTAATATAACCAGAGCTATTTTATAAATCTAATTTTAAAATAAATATCTCCTTCTGCTCACTTCTTAAACATACTACGATATCAATATATTCACCCAGGAGTCCATAATTTTAGCTTCAAGTCTTTATTCTCTGGACTAAATTGCAAATGGGGGAGATGTGAGTGTAAAAAGAACATTAACAGTGGGAGAGGAAAACATTTTGACTTACTGCTGAATCAGTGTCAGAATAAAATCATTGCCAAATCCATGTCAATGAGCTTACTGCCTACGTTTTCTTCTAGGAATTTTATGATTTCAGGTCTTATGATTGAGTCTTTAATTCATTTTAAGTTAATTTTTGTATAGTGTCAGATAGTAGTTAACTTTCATTCTTTTACAGGTACTTATAGCTGTCTAGGTTTCTCAAAATCAAAGTCCAGGCACTGGTCATTTTTTTTTAAACTACTTCAGTATTTCTAATGTGTGATCAAGTTTGAGAACCACTGTGCAATAAAGATCTCTTCAGTTTTGGCTTAAAAAACACCTTAGTTAGAAAAAACCTCTGCATAGCAAAAGAAACCATCAACAAAACAAAGTGACAGCCAAGCAAAAGGGAGGAAATATTTGCAAACAATGCACTACTATCTAAAATATATCAAGAACTTGTATGACTCAAAACAAAAGAAACTAACAAACAATCCAATTAAAGAGCAGGCAGACACTTCAGCCATGAAGACCTAAAATGGCCAATAGACATATGAAAAAGTGTTCAGGTTCATTAGCTATTAGGAAAATGCAAACCAAAACCACAATGAGGTATTAGCACCTCACAACTGTTAGAATGGCTATTATTGACAAGAGAAGGAATAACAAGTGCTGGAGAGGCTTTGGAGAAAAAGGAACCCTCCCACACTGCTGATGGAAATGTAAATCGGTGCAGCCGCTATGGAGGACATTGTGGAGATTCTTCAGAAAATTGAAAATGGAGTTACCATATGACCCAGCAATCCCCCTTCTGGGTATGTACCCTCAAAATATGAAAACCTTAGTCCACAAAGATATATACACCCTAATGGTCATCACAGCACTATTCACAGTGGCCAGACCATGGAAAAAAACAAAGTGCCCTTTTATAGATGACTGGATAAAGAGACTGTGGTACATATACACAATGTAATACTACTCAGCTATGTGAAAAGATGAAATATTGTCATTTGCAACAAAATGAGTGGACCTTGAGATCAACATGCCCAGTGAAATAAGCCAGACAGAAAAAACCAAGAACCATATGACTTCACTCATACATGGAATATAAAACTGAAAGCAACAAAAAAACAGAAATTTATGAACACAGTCAATAGTTTAATGGTTGCCTGAAGGTAAATGGGGAGCAGGTGGGAGAGGAGGGAGAGACAGTCAAGCATGTGGTGATGGAAAGATAACTGACTCTGGCTGGTAAACACATAGTGCAACACATAGACTATACACTGTAGAATTGTACACCTGGAACCTATGTAATTTTTACTGATCATTGTCATGCCAATAAATTTAACAATAAAAAAAAGGAGAAAATAAAAACACCTGAGTTTGATATTTGTGCTTACTACTTACCTGAGTTACAAGTTGGGCTAATTGACTAATTTCTCTGCACCTCAATCTTTACCCATTAAAATTGGAATAATGGATCATGTCTCCCAGAGTTAATAAAAGAAATAGCTTAAGTGAAGGAGCCCATCACAACAATGGGCAGGTAGTAAGTTTTCAATAAATCATAAATTCTCTCACCTGCCTTATCTGACATTTGTAAATTGCATTTTACTGAGAATCACAGTATTAGAAACATGGTGTCTTATATCAAATAATCAAAGATATAAATATTAGCTTATGTTTTTCATATAACAAGCTATAGGGTTATCTAGAAAAGAAGGTGGATGCCTTTTGCATATTACATCAACATGTGATAGGCTACCAGAAATCTCTAACAAATAACCAATTTAGAGTATGACTTGCCCAAAAAGCAACAGTTATCCTCTGCTTAAGGACACATACTTAGGAGCTTTGGAAGTTGCACTTATCAATAGCATATTTAAACTCAAGGTTAAGCAACATTTTGTAAATGTTCCAAAAATGTATGTAAATCTTTATCCCATGAGAACATGTCACAAAGTATGTAAGTGTTTATAACCAGACTGAATCCAATTGGAGCTTCTGCTAAAGAATCACATTTTGAGTTATGCCCTGGCTAATTACTAAAAAACACTATGTGTTTAACTTGAGAGACATCAAAATGTTTTGTCATCCACTATCTCATTTTTATTTTGTTACTTCATATTTATAATTATAGCATGAAGGTAAGTTAAAAGTCCCAAAAGAGAAAATAGACTTAGACATTATATACACAGGAATAAAAGTAATAAAGTATACTTAGTCTGACTCCATGATTTGAGAATAGGTGGTAGTTGTATCCAGGAATGAATAGAGACATTAAACAGATAAATAATGTAACTGAACTGTGTAAAAAACATTTCTCCTATTTAATAGGAGATAATTTCAAGGACATAGTAGGCATATTGATGTGCTCTACTCTACTTGATGTGCTTATTGATTGCTGTTTATTGCATGCTATAGTGCATTGCATAAGTTTTCTATAACACACTTTATATTACCTCAGGCTGGCCCTTTGTCTCACCTAGTTCAAATGCATAATTCTTTGGCACTGTTGATAATTCAGATGGTGCTATGGACTGAATGTTTGTGCGTCCCCCAATATCCATATGCTTAAGCCTTAGCCCCCAGTGTGATGGTATTTGGAGACAGGGCCTTTAGGAGGTGATTAGGTCAGGATTGTGGGATCCTTATGCTGAGATTAGAAGAAATATCAGAGTTTGCTCATTTTCCCTCTCTCTCTATCTGCCAGGTGAGCACACAGTGAGATAGTGGCTGCCCACCACCAGTCAAGAAAAGAGACCTCAGAATGAAATGTACCATGCTGGTTTCTTGATCTTGGACTTCCCAGCCTCTGGAACTGTGAGAAACAAATTTTTGTCACATAGGCTGTTC
The DNA here is from genome assembly GCA_004026885.1 of Lyroderma lyra. Lineage (NCBI taxonomy): Eukaryota > Metazoa > Chordata > Mammalia > Chiroptera > Megadermatidae > Lyroderma > Lyroderma lyra. Next base: position 61,814 of record PVJL010002428.1, read on the forward strand.
AGTCTTGGTATTTTGTTATAGTAGTAAGAGAAGACTGATACAGATGGGTAAATAATGACACATGGAGGTAAATAGTGACAAAAGGAGACAAAGAGCCTGAAGGGAATCCAAAGAAAATATTTGCAGCTAGTTCCCCAACCCAGCTGATGCTACTCAGTAGAAAAAACAAAAGACAATTACTTCTGGCTGGATGCACTGCTGCCCATCCTAAATTACCACCGTAAGTTTAATTAATATTGGTCACATATTACTTTTAATTACTTCTATCTAGAAGAGATTGTCATAAACGCAGATTAGTGAAAAGTGGAGATAGCTTCTGCTAAATGTACTATGTTTCAGACTGAGTTAACAATCATTCACCCTGATAGTTCACTAAAGGGTAAGCCATATATTTCAGTGGGACAACAATTACATACTTCAGTAATAATGACAATAATAAAATATATAACTTAAATGAAGAAGTCAAAGAAACTTCAGTGTCAGATTGTAAACTCCTGGCTTTCTAACCTCAAGTTTCTATTTTCTCATATATTGAGTTTATTTCTTAAAGCAGTGTTTCTCAAAGTGTGATCCCCTGAACAACAGTATCAGCATCACTTGGAAACTTATTAGGTATTTCCCACCCCAGAAACTGAACCAGGAAATCTGCTTCAGTTTTAAATTATATAGGTAATTGAATGCACACTGAATGTGAGGACCACTGCCTTAGAGGAAGGTGATACTTAAAAGCATGTATTAACTGTTTCAGATACTATAGAATGATCATAGGAATTCATATCTACAGACACCATCAGTTATGGCCTACTTATTTCAATATTATCTGATGTCCTACTCAGAAAAGAGAAGGGCTGATCTATCATTCATTCAAGAACTATTTTTAAACAACTGTTAAATACTACATATGAAACAAACAAGGACAATTCTGGCAAGTCCTTGCACTTAGGAAGATTACAAGAGAAATCATTTTTAAGGGAAATAAAACATTGCATCAGCCACTGCCAAAATCAGTTTAAACGAACAAATGATTTAGATCTCATTAACAAAAGATACCACTTTAGAAGAAACCTACAGATTCAGCTGGTGTAGTTGTGCACAAAATTTAAGGAGTTATGCAGAATATAAGAAGTCATCTTCATCTTGTCTCAGGCTGCTTGAATGCATACTTGGTAACTGCTGAGCAGCCTAATTTAGTGATCATTTTTGGCACCCAACAGTAAGTCATCCCAGGATTGTAATCAACTCCACCATAGGTTGTCATATGACCTACAAGTTCAATCCCACTTTAACCTTTGTCCTCTCTTGACCATCACAGGAAGTGGTATCATTCAGCTTCAGCCCCAAAAGCTTAAAAACTGGAAACAGGTTTCACTGTCCTGCCTGATTCTCCTGCACTGTTTTCTGCTGAAATAAAACCCTAGTATCTCCATCATGTATCAGGTAAGGTCTTTCTTGCCCTACAATACCCCCATTACCACAGCATCATTCATCATCTAAACTAGACCTGGGCCAAAGCTACACATGACAGAGTGCAGATGCAACTCAGTTCATCTCCCCAAGCCCTGTCTTACTGGGGCTTAGTTTGCTCTGCTTCTCAGAATGCACTAATGCTGACACTTCATAGTGCCTTCACTCAAGCCTATTTTTGTCTAAGTGCATCTCTTTTACAAGCCTGCTTGGCCATCTGAAAATTTTACATTACCAAGTATTTTGTTTGGAGTTACAGAAAGTCTATAAACCTAAAAATGTTGTCAAGAAATATAACCCATTAAGTTATTTGTAGCCATTAAAATATTTTCCTTTGTATTTTTGTTTTGTTTTATTATGTTTCAGACTAAATATACAAGTAACTATTATTCTTTATTTGAAATGCCATCCCCACTCATTTCTGTAATTTCCAAATCAACAAATATTTACTTCTAAAACAATTTAGAACTTGCTCTAGATAAAATAAAAATCATTATAAAAAATTCAATTTTAAAAAATTATCTTTTCTATTTAAAAATATAATTATTAAATTATATAATTTTTTCTTTAAACACTATGTGTATACTTACATTTTTCTGTATGCAAGTTAGTTCTCTGTGAATTCACTGAGACATTTCTCTGTCATTGTGTGTCATTTTTGTATGTGAAAGGCAACCACTAAAATCTTAACTTGAATGAAATTATTGGATAACTGGCCAGGTATTACCTAGAGAGAATAAAACTTTAGAGAATATGTTCTCTGGAAGCAATCGGTCAGCCTAGAAGCAGTCCCAGAACTAGAATTTGAAATTTCAGGGTAAAACAAAGTCTAAAAGGGGAATTTGGAGAACAATCAGATAAGAGTTTCTAATGGCCCCTAAGGGATCAAAAGTTTCCAAGAATCATGTATTATTTTAAGAGTGATGTAAAAAAAATTACAGCCCTTGGAGTCAGATTAATCTTTCAATATGACCGTGGACACTTTAACTTTTTTGAGTCTTGGTTTCCTTGCCTGTGAAACCATATATCATAATACTGTACAGGGTTTATGTCCAAATTAAAGAAAAAAATAAGAAAATGTTGTATTGTGCTTAAAATTATAAAAGAAAAGAAAAACTGAAAACCCCATTTCTTTGAACCAATGCTGCCTATCACTTTTTCACTTCCTGCAGCCTTTACCTGCAAGCCCCTAGGCAGGTGATGGCTTAATTAGAAAATCTTTTTTTCTAATTAAGAGGAAAATAAGTAAGGGCAAGCCAAAGACACCAGCCATTGAGATTCCTGCGTGAGTAAATCATCACCACAGAAATAACTCACAGATCATTTTTAGGACTCATAGAGCCTCCCATTGAACAGGACTCAAAAAGTCATCCAGCACAAATTTAGAAACTTGGGTGAGATTTTTCTCCCCACATTTTCTGTCCTTGACTAGCAGAGTCAAAGAAGGGCCATACTGGGACTATCAATGGCTTTCCAGCTGAAATGGGTGCTCCCACAGAGTTAACTTCAAAATAATGCAAGCCAAAAGGAAATACACATTACAAGTGTCTGAAATATATTTGATCTACTCATATATACATAATATCTCCCTCCAATGCCTTATTCATATGACTTGGCAGTGGAAGTCATTTTGACACAAGGTCTTTAATAATATCGGTATTCATCCATAGACTATTTGATATACCCAATTAATATATTTTGTAGATGATCTGTCACCCTTTGAGGCTGCTAAATGAATCAAGCTCATTAAGTGCTCTTCTTTTATTAATAACACAAGTCAAATTTCATCAATGTAGAAACTCTATTAGGAGAGCTGGTTTCTGCCTCTTGTTTGAACACATCTTATAAATGAGCACAGAAAAGGATATGAATCACAGTTACTGTAGCCTGTCATGTAAGCTTGGAAAAAAAGGACTCTAAGTCATGTCTGAGGGATAGCTGATGTTCTGCATCAGGGACTTCTGGCAAAATAGGGTCACACTGCTGTTGCTGTTGTGTTAGAACCTGCTCACATGTCAGTCCTGTTTTTAAACCACTTCTCAGTCTGAAACACCTTTATAAAAATAAAATATAAATAAAAACATAAAAAATTCTTTCTAAGAAAAGAAAATAGAATTATAGACTATTATATTAGGAAGAACCCCAAAGAGTATCTAGCCCAGTGGTTCTCAAACCTTACCATAAATAAGAATCATCTAGAATCTGTTTTAAAATATTTAAAATGTCCATTAAATAGCTGCCAATAAATATCAAAGGATTAAAATGGTACAGAGTGTTGTGTGACCACATTGAATTAAATTAAAAAGAGCTATCAGAAAAATTTTAAACATTTAGCTTTCAAATGTACAATTCTGCAATATAGCATCTATGTATTACATTGTGTGATCACTACCCAGAGTTCTTCCATCACCATATCTTTGACCTCCTTTACTCTCTTCTACCACACCTTTCCCCACTTACTCTAGTAATCACTAAACTGTTGTCTATGTCTATGAGTTTTTACTTGTTTGTTAGTTGCTTTCAGTTTGATTCTTTTTTTTTTTTTTAATGTGGGTAACTTCCCTGGCTGGGAATTGAACCCAGGCCTCAGCATTGACAGCACTGAAGCCTTAAGCCACTATACCAGCAGGAGAACTCCCCTGCTTTCAGTTTTATATCCCACATATGAGTAAAATCATATGGTACTCAACATTTTCTGTCTGACATTTTGCTTACTATGATAATCTCAAGATCCATCCACATTGTCACAAATGGTAATATTTCATATTTCTTATGCTCGAGTAATAGTACATTATATACATATTATATCATCTTTATCCAATCATCTATCAAAGAGTACTTTGGTTGTTTTCATGGTTTAACCACCATGAATAATGCTGCAGTAAACATAAAATTACATACATTTTTATGGATAAATGTTTTCAGATTTTGGGGGTAAATACACAGAAAAGGAATTGCTAGGTCACATAATTTTATTTTTAATATTTTTGAAGAAGCTTCATATTGTTTTTTATACTGGCTGTACTGGTTTATAATCCCACCAGGGTTCTTTTTATTTCACAGCTTGCTATTATATGTCTTGATAATAGCCATTCTAATAAGTGTGAAGTGGTATCTCATTGTGGTTTTGATTTGTGTGTTTCTAAGAGCTAGTGAAATTGAACATTTTTTCATAAATCTATTGCTTGTTTGTATATTTTCTTGGGAGAATTGTCTGTTCAGGTCTCTTGCCCATTTTTTAATTGGGTTATTTGTTTTATTTGTAGCTGAGTTATATGAGTTCTTTATCTATTTTGGATATTAAGCCCTTAATGGAGGTTTGCAAATAACTTCTCCCATTTGGTTAGTTGTCTTTTTGTTTTGTTGATGATTTCTTTTGTTGTATAGAATCTTTTTAGTTTGATATAGTCCCATTCATTTATTATTCCTTTTACTTTCCTTGTCTTTGGAGTAAAATTTATAAAATCCTCTCTGAACCCAAGAGTCACTACTTTAGTACCTACACTGTCTTCTATGCAATCTATTGTTTCAAGCCTTATATTTAGGTTTCTTATCCATTTTGAGTTAATTTTGATATATGTTGACAGATAGCAGTCTAGTTTTACTCTTTTGCTCAAGGTTTTCCAATGTTTCCAGCAACATTTATTGAAAAGAATTTCTTTGCTCTATTGTATGACTTTGGCTCCTTTGTCAAATATTATTTATTTGTTTATGTGGGTTTATTTGTGAGTTTTCAATTGTATTTCATTGGTCTATTTCATTGCCCTGCTCTTTTGATTATTGTCACCTTATAGTACAATTTGAAGTCAGGAAGTGTTATGCCTTTTTCTTTTTTTCTCAGGATTGTTTTGGCTATTTGAGATATTTCGCGATTCTATAAAAATCTGATGTTCTATTTTTTTAAATTCCCTTGGGGGAAAGACTCAATATAGAAGAACAGATAAACACTGTGCTTGCCTTATCCCATGAACACATCAAAATTACAACTAAATTATAGAATAATAAACCTGGAGAATAATCTGAAGTCCAACTAAACAGAAGTTTTATAACTAAGGATATGAAAAGAAGCCATGTTGAGAGTGGTAGGTGGAGCAGAGATTTGAAATAAGCTAGTCCCATACCCACATGTAGCTGTTGAAAGTTGGGTGGAATATCTCAGCCATAGAGATTCCCCATGAAGGAGCAAGGGACTCCAGCCTCACACCAGGTTCCTTACCTTGGAGTACTGGTGCCAGGAAGAGGAGCCTCAACAACATCTGGTTATGAGAAATAGTGAGGATTCATTCAGACCATCCAGGTGGGATGGGAGGCTGCAGAAATTCAGAGAGGCTTATAAGGGAACCATGTACAGATTCACCTGCAGGCAATCACCCTGGACTCTGGCAGAGGGATAGTGATTCAGTGGACACCAAAGACATATGGAGAGAAACTGAGTTGTATAATTTTAGAGCAAAAACAAGAGAAACAGTCAACATTTTTTTGGTGCGGTGTTCTGCTCTCATCAGCCAGCAGGCTGGCACCATGTTTTCTGTGTTGAGTTCCTTCACCCAAGCCCATGTCCAAATCCAAATCTAAATTGGTCAAATCAGTTCCACTCTCTCCACTTTGGTGATTCATTGAGACCCAACTCAGTATCATATCAGGTTTTATCAATGACTGAATCTAATGGGAGCTGGCAGGTAGCAACAGGCCTCAGAGTGTCCTAGTTTTTGCAGAGCTAGCCAAGATGCGGTGTTGGTAACAGTCATCTTCAGTTTGCAGCATGGCCTCTCCCATGCACCTCCAGGTTTAGCACAGGCAGTGACCAACAGTGGGTCACTTGTGGACCCTACCAGGTAGTCTCTGGCTGGTCACAGACAGTAAATGACCTGGGCTGGAACAAGAGCCTCTCCCAAGAAGCCCCAGAATATATATACTTAAGGGTTGGCTTCAGACCACTGGAGATCACCACACAATTAGCCCAACAAGTAGCATTCTCAAAGGGTGATATCAACAGGCACAAGATACCACTGGGGCAAATTTGGCTCTGTGAGGTAAGCCCCCCATATAGCAGCCTATAACTGGTGGTTGTGGTCAAATCTCACATCCCATCAGCCTAAGGGCCAATCATACCCATTGATGTGCCAACAGCAAGACTCAACTAAGACAGGTGGGCACCAACATCTCACAAAAGAGACATCCAGCGCAGGTGATCAGGGAGACTATGCCCACATGGTCTCTATTACTTAAGGCATCTGGCCAAGACTGGGAGACATAGAATATATACCAAATATGTAGAAACAAGCACAGAGAGGTAGCCAAAATGAGGAAACAGAGAAACGTGTCCCAAATGAAAGAACAACAACAAAAAGCTCCATAAAAAGAATTAAAATGGAGGCAAGCAACCTATGAGAGACAGTGTTCAAAACAAGGAAAATAAAGAGCTCAGGAAAATTAGTTAAAATGTCAACAAAGAGATAGCAAGCATAAAACAAAAGACATAGAAACCATTAAAAAGAACCAGTCAGAAGTAAAAAATATAACTGAAACGAAGAATGCACTACAAGGAATCACCAGTGGACTAGATGAAGTAGAGAACTGAATTAGTGACTTGAAAAACAAGGTTGCAGAAAACACCCAATCAGAATAACAAAAAGAAAAAAAAATCCCCCCAAATTGAGGACAGTTTAAGACATCTATGGAACAACATCAAGAGCAACAACATTCGGGAGTTCGGCAAGATGGCTACCAGAAAGGAGGGTCCTAAAAACCTCTCCCAGAAAATACAATTAAACAGCCAGCTAGGAGATAACATGAGAAACCCTGAGTGGCACAGTGACAACTGCAATATCCACACATCACGAGAAAACACCTGAGGGTTAGAGAAAGGGGGGTGAGTGGGAGAAAATGGAGGGAGCAGAAACAGAATGTGACCCAACACCACCGTGGTTAACTGAAGAAACTAGAAATAAATCAGGGAGCAGCACAATACAAGGAGAGTCGGGAGGCAAACCGGCAGCAAGATTGGAGGCCTGAGTGATGGAACACTGGGAAACCATGAGAGAGGTAGACCTAAAAGAGTGTGTTAAAGACAACATGTTAGAGCCAAGCTCTGAAAATCTGAGTAGCAAGGAAACTGAGCAAGGCCTCTGAACTGCCTTAGAAAGACATAAGGCCACAGATACAGCATCTCAACTCCCAGCATCCTCCTGGCTGGTGGCACTCCCACACATGGGGCCCTCATGGCTTGCACTTACAAACACAGCCTGGAGTGGTTTCTATGGGAAAAAAAAATCACTGAATAATGACTCCACATCTGCTGGAAAAGGGAGAAAGGTGGATTTGACACCATTTTTCAGACAAATGTGAATGGCCTCAGCCTGCATCACATCAGCCTCCCACTTCTTTCACAGCTTCCCCAACCAACTGCAGGAAACAGAGACAATGTGGACTGCTGTACCCCACCCTCAAACACTAATAGAGTGAGAGATACAGATTAACCCCCCCTCTCCAAAAACCTTCTCCCCAGCACCACCAGTATCTGCTCTACAACAGTACATCAACAAAAATACTAATCAGAGAAAGAAAGAGAGCTCCTGGGCTCTGCTGGAAATAAAGCCCTCATGCCGAAGAAGAAGACAACAAACAATATGACTACCTTAGGATTTAAAGCTGCTCAGAAAGAAAGTGAAAAATCTCCAGAAAACGATCTTATAGATGTAGAATTTATAAATGAAGTGACAGAGAATATAAGGTAGCTGATCTTAAGACTCTCAGAGAAATGAAAAACTACTGTCAGAACACCATAGCTAAGATGATCTCAGAAAGGAAATCTATGGACAAAAGGAACAATTTAACAAAAAATTTCAAACTATATGAGAAAATAAGGTGGAAATTTGAGAGATAACTAATACAATAAAAGAAATGAGAAATGAAATAACTGCCATAGGAAACAGGGCAAACCACATGGAGTAAAGAATTAGTGATATTGAAGGTCTGAACATAGAAACATCTCAGGAAGAGGAAGATGGGAAATACAGAGCCAAAAGGATTGAGAAAACTCTGCAAGACTATTTGACTCCATGGGGAAGAACAATATCAGAATAATAGGATTAGAAGAAGGAGCAGTGCAATCTACAAAGAGCTTACTCAAACAAGTAGTGGACAAGAAATTTCAAAAGATATGGAAAGATCTGGAACCCCAAGTTCAAGAAGAAAATATGTCCCCTAGATGCCTGGACACTAGCAGATCTCCAAGATATATTGTACTGAAGATGTTAAAAACCAAAGATAGAGACAATGTTCACAGCTGCCAGGGAAAAATAACTATAACTTTTAGAGGAAAATCCATCAGAATGGCATCAAACTGCTCATCAGAAACTCTCCAAGCCAGGAGGAAGTGGAACAAAAATATTCAAATATTAAATGAGAGAAAATTCCAGCCAAGAAGAAATTATCCAGAAAAATTATCTGTCTGATATGAGGGAAGAATAAAGACTTACTCAGACACATAGAAGCTGAGGGAATTTGCCAGCATGAGGCTGACACTTCAAGAAACACTAAAGGAGGCTCTTCAACATGAAAGAAAACACCAGAATAAATGGAATAGAGTTGAGAAAACAAAAAAGAAACAAAAATAAAAAATAAAAATGAATTATCATAGGTAATCCTCAGATATCAATCATTACTCTAAATGTTATTGGACTGAACTTAGCAATAAAAAGACACAGAGCAGCAGAATGGATTAAAAAAACAAAACCCATCCATATGCTGTCTCCAAGAGACACACCTAAGCCATAAGGATAAACACAGACTCAGAAGTGAAAGAATGAAAAACAATACTCCAAGCAAATGTAACCAGAGAAAAGTAGGAGTTGCCATACTGATATCTGATGAAACAAACTTCATGTTAAAAAAATCATAAGAGACAAAGATGGACATTTCATAGTGATAAAAGGGACAATACAATGACATGATGACTTGACACTAATTAATATATATACCCCCAATCGAGAAACACAAAAATATACAAAGAACCTACCAACAAGTCTGAAAGGAGAAACTGACAAAAACAAAATCATAGTAGGGGACCTAACACCCCCTTAGCAGCCATGGACAGATCATCCAACCAGAAAATAAATAAGAAAATATCATCTTTATATGACACATTATAGCAATTGGACATAATTGACATGTACAGGACATTTCATCTGAGATAAAAGGACTATACCTTCTTTTCTAGTGCACATGGAACATTCTCAAAGATAGACCATTTGCTGGAAAATAAAAGTAGCCTCAGCAAATTCAAGAAGATTGAAGTCATACCAAGTGTATTCTCAGATCACAAAGCTTTGAAATTGGAGATCAACTGTAAAAGGAAAACAGAGAAAACCACATATACATGGATATTAAACAACATCTTATTTATAAATGGCTGAATCAAACAACAAATTAAAGAAGAGATTAAAAAATGTATAGAAACAAATACAACATATCCAAATAATTGGGACACAGTGAAAGCAGTAATAAGAAGTAAATTTATATCATTACAGGCCTATTTTACAAAACAAGAAAAATTACAAGTAAACCTCCTAACATTCCATCTTAAAGAATTAGAAAGGGAAGGACAGAAAAAACCCAAAGTCAGCCAAAGGAAGAAAATAATAAAAATTAAAGCAGAGCTAAACAAAATCAAGAACCAAAAGACAATAGAAAAAATTAATGTTACAAAGAACTGGTTCTTTCAGGAAGTCAAGAAAATTGACAAACTCCTGGCTAGACTAGCCAAAGGGCAAAAGTAAATGACACAAATATCCAACAACAGCAATTAAAGCAGAGAAATTACCACTGATACTACAGAAATACAAAGGATTATAAGAAAATACTATGAAGGGCTTTATGTCACTAATTTTAACAACCTAGAAGAAATAGACAAGTTCCAAAAAACTTATAGCCAACCTAAACTGAACCAAAAAGAACTAAAAAATCTAAATAGACAAATTAATAGTAAAGAAATTGAAATAACTCTCCACAACATCCCTAGAGGCAAAAGCCCCAGAACAGACGATCCTACCAATAAATTTTACTGAGCATTCAAAGAAGCAGTAACACCTATCTTCCTCAGACTTTTCCAAAAAGTAGAAGATGAAGCAATACTCCCTAACTCATTCTATGAGACCAAAATAACCCTAATACCAAAGCCTGGTAAAGACAACACACAACAAACAAACAAACAAACAAACAAACAAAAAACATAGACCAATATCTCTGATGAACACAGAGGCAAAAATTCTAAACAAAATATTAGCAAATAGACTACAACAATGAATCAAAAACTTATACATCATTATCAAGTGGGATTCATACCACAAACACAAGGATGGTTCAACATATAAAAATCAATCAATGTGATATACCACATAAACAAAATAAAAGATAAAGACCATATGGTCATATCAATTGATGCAGAAGAGCATTCGACAAGATACAACATTCATTTATGATCAAAACACTGAATAAAATGGGTATAGAAAGAAAGTATCTCAACATAATAAAGGTTATACATGACAAACCCTCAGCCAATATTGTACTAAATGGAGAAAAGGTGAAACCTATTTTCCTAAAGTCAGGAACAAGACAGGGATGCCCCATGTCACCATTGCTATTCAATACAGTACTGGAAGTTCTAGCCAAAGCAACTAGGCAAGAGAAAAGAATAAAAGATATCCAAATTCAGAAAGAAGTGGTCAAACTGTCTCTATTTGCAGATGACATAATCCTCTATAAAGAAAATTTCAAATATGTCACCAGGAAACTATTAGAAAAAATAAACAAATACAGGATACAAAATCAATGTACAAAAACCAAAAGCATTTCTATATACAAACAACAAATCTTCAGAAAAAGCAATGAGAGAGTCAATTCCTTTTGCTATCACAACAAAAAGAATAAAATACCAGGGAATTAACAAAGACTGTGATGGACTTATACATGGAAAACTATAAGATGCTTTTGAAAGAAATGGAAGAAGGCACAAAGAAATGGGAACATATTCCATATTCATGGACAGGAAGACTTAACATTCTTAAAATGGCCATATTACCCAAAGCAATTTACAGATTTAATGCACTTTTCATCAAATCCCACAATCATACTTTCACAAAATAGATTTTAAAAATTATCAAATTTGTATGGAAACATAAAAGACCTGAAATTGCCAAAACAATACTACATTAAAAAAAAAGAAAAAGAAGGCTGGTTATGTCACATGTCCCAACTTCAATTTATACTACAAAGCCTCAATAATCAAAACAGTTTGGTATTGGCAGAAAAATAGAAACACACATCAATGGAACAGGACTGAAAACCCAGAAATAAATACACAAATTTACAGACACACAATTTTTTAAAAAGAAGCAAAAAATATGCAATATAAAAATAAGAGCCTCTTCAGTTAGATGGTGCCAGGAAACTGAAGAAAGCATATGCAAAAGATTAAATCTGGGCTGTGAACTCTTACCATATACCAAAATTAACTCGAAATGAATTAAGGACATCCATGTAAGACCTGAAACAATAAACTGTATAGAAGAAAACATTGGTACAAAACTTATAGATCTAGGGCTCAAGAAAGATTTCATGAACCTGACATCAAAGGCAAGAGAAGTGAAAGCAAAAAATAAATGAATGGAATTATTTCAAACTAAAAGGCTTCTGTACAGCCAAAGAAACCAACAAAGCAAACAGACAGCCAACTGAATGGGAGAAAATATTTGCAAACAATGCATTGGATGAGGGTCTAATATCTAAAATATACAAAGAACTAATACGATTTATCAACAACAATAAACAAACAAACAACCCAATTAAAAAAAGGGTAGAAGACCTAAACAGATACTTCTCCCACCAATATAGACAAATGGCCATCAGACATATGAAAAAATGCTCATCCTCATTAGCTATCAGAGAAATTAAAATCAAAACCACAATGAGATATCATCTCACACCTGTTAGAATAGCTATTATCAACAAGACAAGGAATAATAAGTGCTGGAGAGAATGTGAAGAAAAAGGAAGTCTCAAACATTGCTGGTGGGAATGCAAATAGATACCACCACTATGGAAGACAGTGTGGAGGATCCTCAGAAATTTGGGAATGGAGTTACCATAAGACCCAGCAATCCCCCTTCTGGGTATCTACCCCCAAATTTTGAAAACCTTATGTTGCAAAAACTTATGTACCTCAATGTTCATCACAGCTCTGTTCATGGTGGTCAAGACATGGAAACAACCAAAGTGCCCTGTGGCAGATGACTGGATAAAGAAGCTAAAATACATATACCCAATGGAATATTACTCAGCTATAGGAAAAGATGAAATATTGCCATTTCTGACAAATGGATGGACCCAAACATCATCATGTTAAGCAAAATAAGCCAGACAGAGAAAGTCAATAACCATATGAGTTCACTCATAAGCAGAATATGAAACTGAAAGCAACATAGAAAAACAAATAAATAAACAAACAAAAATTCATGACACAATCAATAGTTTATTGGTTATTTGAGGGGAAGGGGCAAGGGGGTGGACAAAGAGGGAAGGCGTGGGAAAGGAAGTAGGAGAAGCCAAATATATGGTGATGGAAAGAGAGAAAAGAAAAAGAACAACAACATTCACATCATAGGGGTACAAGAATGAAAAAGAAAAGAAAGCAAGGGATTGATAACCTATTTGAAGAAAAGTGACAAAAACTTTTCTCCTGGCAAAAGAAATAGGTATACAAGCTCACAAAGCACAGGGAGTCCCAAACAAGATGAACCCAAACAGACCCACATTGTGAAACATCCTAATTAAAATGCCAAAGATTTAAGAGAAGAAGAAAATCCTAAAAACAGCAGAGAAAAGTGGTTAGTTATCTACAAGTGAACTCCCATTAGACTGTCAGCTGATTTCTCAACAGAAATTTTGCAGGCCAGAAGGGATTGTCATGAAATATTCAAAGTCATGGAAAGCAAGGACCCACAACCAACATTACTCTACCTAGCAAAGCTATCATTTAGAATAGAAAGACAGATAAATGCCTTCCCAGACAAAAAGTAAAAGCCAGAAGAGTTCATCACCACCAAACCAATATTACAAGGAATGTTAGAGGGGCTTCTTTAAGATGAAAAAAAAATCAAATAAATAATATAAATAATAAAATGGCAATAACTATGTATCTATCACCAATTACTTTCAATATAAATAAATTAAATGCTCCAATCAAAAACAGAATGGCTGAGTAAATAAGAAAACAAGATCTTTACATGTGCTGCCTACAAGGGACTCACTTCAGATTGCAAGATACACAGAGACTGAAAGGAAAGGCATGGAAAAAGTCATTACATAAAAATGAAAACAAACAAACAAACCAAAAAGCGGGGGTAACAACACTTATACCTGAGGAAGTAGACTTTAAAACAAAGGCTATACCAAGAAACAAAGAAAGAACAATAATATCACTTCTTGGTATTTATCTGAAGAAACCCAAAATACTACTTTGAGGAAATATGTGCATCCATATATTCTAGCAGCATTAATTACAATGGTCAAGATGTGGAGGCAGACTGAGTGCCTGTTGGAATAAATAAAGAGAAGGTGACACATTTATACAATAAAATATTGCTCCACCATGGAACAAAATGGGTTCTTAGCATCTGTGGCAGCATAAATGGACCTGGAGAATAGTGTGCTAAGTTAGGTATGTCAGATAGAGAAAGATAAATACAATGTGATTTCACTTAATGTGAAATCTAAAGAACAAAACAAACAAAACAGAAACAAACTCAGATACAGAGAACACTTTGATGGTTTCCAGATGGAGGAGAGGTTAAGTAGGTCAGTGTAAAGTGGGAGGGGATTAAGAAATACTCCTTATGTTATACCCTACATTGTTACAAAGTACTCATGGAGATATAGGGTATTACATAAGGCATATAGTCAATAATATTGTAGTAACTGTGTATGGTATCAGATGGGTACTAGATTTGGGTTGATAAATGGGAGGGAAGTAGGGGACAGGGTAAAAAGAGATAAAGAAGTACAAATTGTTAGTAACAAAATATTTAGAGGGATATATAGTATAGCATAAAGAATATAGTCAATAGCATGGTAATAACTATGTATAGTGCCAGGTGAGTACTAAAATAAACAGGGGGATCACTTCTTAAATTCTACAGTGTATTTATCCAAAAATGGCTTTATTTTAATATGTAGAAATTGCTTCCCTTTATTTTGTTTGTCCCTTTCCCCCCATAAATGACATTAGAGTCCTCTTTAATAATAATTTTGTTAAAATATTAAATTTTGTTTATTAATAAAAAATTATGTCATCTGCAATAAAATGACAATTTGACTTCTTCATTCCCAACTTGGATACCTTTCACTTTTTTCTCTTGCATGATTGCTCTAGCTAGGACTTCCAAAACTATATTGAATAACAGTGATGAGAATTGAAATGTCTTTCTTTCTGTCTTGTTCCTGACTGCAACAGGTTTTTATATAATTCATGGGTTAAAGAACAAATTATAAATAAACTGGAAAATATTTTGAATTGAACTATATCGGACACACAACATATTAATATTTTGAGAGATGCAGCCAAAGCAATCTTCAAATATAAATGTATGGCTTTAAACTGATATAATAGAAAAGAAGAAAAATTTAAAGTAAATTATCTGTAATTCTACCTTAATAACTTAGGAAAAGAAGAGAAAATAAATTTCAAACCAGCAAAAGAGAGGGAATACTAAAAATGAGTAGAGATCAATAAAATAGAGACAGAGGAAATAAAAAGTTTTTTCGTTCTGATCTTCAAAAAGATAATAAAGTTAATAAACCTTTAGAAAATCTGACCAAGAAAAAAACAAAAAGAGAAGCCCATTATTACTATCAGAATAAAAAGGACATATCACAAAAATTGTATAGATATTGAACAGAAAATGAGGCAATATTACAAAAACTATGCAAATAAACTTCAAAACGTATGAGATTTATACATTGCTTTTAAAACACAATTAATTAAAACTGAAAACAAAAGAAATAAAAAAACCTTAACAACACTATCAGTTAAAGAAATCTAATATGTAATTAACAACATTCTATGAAGAAAACTCCAGGCCCAAAAGGTTTCACTGGTAGATTTTATGAAACATTTAAGGGAAAAATCCTACCAATCTTATACAAACCCTTTTAGAACATAGAGGGAGAGGTAGTTAAAACATTTTTTGAGGCTATAACTTGATACCCCATTATACCCCATGATACCCCAAGGTCATTTATAAGGAAAGATCTACATCCCTTATCAACACAAATATAAAAATATTCAACAAATTACTGGAAAATCAAATTCATTAAAAATAATCATGATAATAAACCATGACCAATTTCACCATGTAAGAATAAAGAAGAAAAATTGCATGATCTTCTGAACTCTTATAGATACACAGAAAGCATCTGAAGACATTTAATAAACTTTCACAATAAAAGTTCTCAACAAAGTAGGAATAGAAAAATATTTCCTCAATTTGACAAAAGGTAACTCCAAAAAATCTTATAACTAAAATTGTACTTAATAGAGAAAGTTAAATACTTTCTGGCTAAATTTGGAAATCCAAATAGAATTTAATTAAGTAAGAAATGACTTCTCTTGAAAGCCAATAGCCAAAGTAATTATCCAGAAGTCTTAGAGGTGATACCATTTCAGACAGAGAGTTTATGAAATGGAGCCATCAGGAACATACTCAGTATTTTCATCATTCTTCACCTAGGGCATCAGGTATTGTGACCAAAGTTGCCCCCACTCCCCAATGCCACATTTATGTTGAAAAAAGTCAGAGTCCAGGGCAGCAGTCATGAGCTGGTGAAAGCCTGTGAAAGACTAGCTGTGGGTTAAGAAAGGAAGGGTGATCACAAGAGGAAAACTCCATAAATAAAACTAAAAGTCAGGCTCTTAGTCCAACCAGAGTTTAGTCCAAAGACATGGACAGATGGTGCCGGGAAGGAGTGTCAGATTTGTAGAACTGCATGGATCAGAAAAAAAGGACAAAATCTGTAAGGATGACCAGATGTGAGAGGTGGGTCCTGCCCATGAATCTTCTGTATACAGGCAAATATGAGGTAGTCAATTCTAAGACTTAGTCCAACTCTCAGCTTCTTCACTTTTGACTGCCCTAAAACTGTTGAGAGGGATCTTCCCAGGAGATGTCTGGGTGTGGGACAGTCAGGAGAAGGTGGCTGCCTCTCTCTTGGTGTCTTCTTTTCCCTTGAGACACAGCAGGTGTCAGGTACTTGAAAAAGAAGTTCCTTCGTGATCCCCGGGACACTATTGATGCCTGAGAGGGTAGGAGAAGTACTAAGGGATAACCTAGGGCCCTCCTCTGGAAGGAATGACAAAGGTAGGCAGTTGAGGAAAGAGGAAACTCTGAATTTATGCTAATGCCCTATTTTAGCAGTGCCCTTAGCAGACTATGGTACAGCTTAATCTATAACTAGTCTTACCCCATAACTTTGTGGAAAGGCCCTCAAATCTCTGAGGGTCCTGATACCTGAAAATACCCATAGACTTGTAGATCCTCAGACAAACTTTGGTCATCAACAAGGTTTATAGAATGGCATCGAAAAGGTAGAATTCTTCAGGCCTGAGCAAGTGTGCAGACAGTAGAAAGCATCTTTCCTCATCACCTACCACCTCTGCAGGAAACTTTGTGCTTTGTACATAGTGTAGTATGGGTAGAACATATGAGGTGGGGGTGGGGTTACTGAGGTGAGCACCAGTGTTGTGGCAGGATGGGGG
The DNA here is from genome assembly GCA_004026885.1 of Lyroderma lyra. Taxonomy (NCBI): domain Eukaryota; kingdom Metazoa; phylum Chordata; class Mammalia; order Chiroptera; family Megadermatidae; genus Lyroderma; species Lyroderma lyra. Next base: position 79,089 of record PVJL010002428.1, read on the forward strand.
GCCAAGGAAGTCAAACAGCATTGGGAGAGTTAGAGAACAAATTTTATTACAATGGTGTGCTCAGAGGCGTTACAGTCTTCGAATTCTGAGCCCCTCCCTAACAGGCTTTTAGGATACTAATAAGATTGGGGTGGGGGCTGGCTAATGCAATAAGCAATCAGGGTTACAGAAGCTGAATGCATACAGTAGGCAACTGGGGGAAAGAATGTGGAGGTGAGAGTTCACAGAATTTACATTAAACAGCTTACAGAAACAGCTTTGTCAGTAATTTTCCACTTCATTTCCCACTTTGATGCCCTCATAACCCTATTTATGGAGCATCACCATATATCTCTAACTCAGAGTAAGCCAGGGGCTAGTACCCCTGTAAGGTTAGTATTTGAGCACTGGTTGCCCTGTTCACCATGGTTTTAATAAACTGGATAATAGCTCAAAGGATACATGGTCCTAGTGTATGGAGGTACCCCCAAACCAGTCCCATAGCTAAAAGCAGAGTCAGGATCCCAGCACTGGCTAGGAGTAATGGCTGGCAGGTCTTCACAGTTTTACTGCTGGTTGGAGTTCTGTAGGTCCTTCGTGTCCTTCGCTTGGTCCTGGGCTGGATGTCCGGCAGCTTCCATAATGTTATTTGCAATGGTCATGCAGGATCTGCTTGGGTCATCCAGGTCTCTGATGGGTTCCCGGCATTGGCCTTTTTGACCCAAGTATGGTGGATCAAGGGTGCTGTACCTGCAATTTTAACAGCAGTTGGAGTAGCTAGTATAACCATGTATGGGCCTGTCCACACGGGTTATAGGGGTTTCTTTTTTCCAGTCCTTAACCCAGATCATATGTCCTGGCTGGTAGGGATAAGCAAGCAGGGTTACAGACAGTGAATGCATACATTAGGCAGCTGGGGGACCTGGTTTCCTACGGTGATTGGGGCCTGGTCTAAAACATCTCTGCTTATTATGCAAAAGGTCTTTCCTAACATTTGGAGTTGGACTGACAGACCTAGTTCCCCTAGTTGTTGAGTGTCACCCTTAAGCCTACTGATGATAGTGGGGGGTCTCTCATATAGAATTTCAAATGTAGAATATCCTGAGGATCTGGGAGCACACCAGACCCATGTTAAAGTGAGAGGTAGTACATCTATCCATGGGAGTTCTGTTTCTTCACAGAACTTAGCTAGTGTGTTCTTGAGGGTTCAGTTCATGCATTCAACTTTCCCTGAGCTTTGAGACCTGTAAATGGTGTGTAACCTCCAGTTGATCTTTTGCAATTTTGCTAAGGTTTGGACAACATGGGATAAAAAGCCAGCTTCATTGTCCCATCCTATTGAAAGGGGAAGTCCATAGCGAGGTATTATTCCTCTCAGCAGGACCTTTACCACCTCTTGTTCCTTTTTGGAGTGAGAAAGGCCTTGACCCATTTTGAGTATGTGAGACTAAAGCAAGTAGATACTCATGGCTCTGGCATGGCTTTACCTCAGTAAGGTTGATTTCTATGCCTTCAAAGGGAGCCGTCCCAGTGATCTGAATTCCTGGGACCTGTTTAGGACCCTGTCCCACATTGTTTTTAGCACAAGTAGTGCACTTAGTGCTAATCTGGACACAGAGGGTCAGGAGCCTGGCAATGTAGTAATATCTGGTAAATCCCTTTTCGAGAGTCATCCTTCCCCAGTGAGTCAGGTCATGGTATTATTAGATCATGTGATAAGGTAATCCCCTGGAAATGAGAAATCTCCAGTCTGGTAATTACCAATAGCCCTCATTAGTCTGAGTGCTCCCCTCGGCCTTTGCCCACAGGTCTTCCTCTGGAGTGTACCTTGGATTTTCTGGTAGACTTGGTGCTAAGAGTACATTGGAAGCCACGTCCAGGTTTGGGGCCATCTTGGGCTGGGCAGTGCATGACTGCTATTCAGTTGCCAAACAGCTTTAAGTAGCTGGAGAATTTCTTTTTTGTTTTGGATCTTTTTTCCTCTGGCTGTAAGTAGCATCTTTCTTTGTAAATGGCCCCAAGCATATGTAAAGTGGTGAAGGCATATTTGGAGTCAGTGTAGATGATAACTTTCTTTTCCTCCACATATCTGAGTTCCTGAGTTAGGGCCCATAGCTCGGCCCTGTGGACTGACCATCTTTGTGGCAGTGCCTCAGCCTTGATGATTTGGTCTTAGGTAGGTATTGCATAACTGGCCTTTCGTTCCCCATTCTAAATGAAGCTGCTCCCATCTGTGAAGAGTACCAGGTCAGACACAGGGAGGGGAACATCAGTAAGGTCAAGTCTACTGGAGATTTCATTCATGCTTTCCTCAGTTATGGTTAGGTGGGACTGCCTTTGCAGGAAGAAATGTGGCTGGGTTCAGGGTGCTCACTGTTTCCAATGTCACCCATGGGTTCTCACAGAGTAGAACCCATGGGTGACATTGATAGTGTGCCATCCTGGCACTAGTGAGCAATTGGTAGCCTCAGCTGTTAGTGACCGTGGCCATCAGTGCTTGAAGGCAGGGGGGCTGTCCAGCAGCTACTGGGTCAAGTTGACAGGGAAGCCACAGGCCTTTGCCATGGTCTGGCATTTTGGGTGAGGACCTCCAAGGCCTTGGGTCTCTTTTCACAGATGAAAAGGTTGAATTTCTGGTTCACATCTGTGAGTAACAGAGGTTGTCCTGGATGAATGGTGCCATCTGCATTCAGTTGTTGGGGGCCCCAGTTCTCCCACGAGGGCATCTGGTATGTTGCTGCATGTTGGACTGAGTGTAGCCTCCTTCCAATGGGTTCTGGGTCTGGCTGGGTGGGCTCTGGCACATGAGGAGGGGAGACTGATGGTGGGAGGTCTGGTTGAGCGGGCTCCAGCTATGAGGAGAGGAGACTGACAGTAGGGGATTCTCAGGCAGGTCAACTGGTACCAAAGGGGCAGTTGGCACTGGGGGTGGGGGGGACCAGCAGGGTCTATAGTGTAGAGGCTGGTTCCTCCTTTGGGTCTCCCTAATGAGTTGGCTTCAGTGGTCTTCCCCCATTTTGGGGTTGAGCTGTTAAATTCCCGTACTGCCCCTTATTGTTTATGCAGAACCAAACCCAAAGAGGGAGAGTCTGCACTATTTGCAACTATGAGTCTATGTAGGGAAACTGGTCAGGGTGGCCAGGACTCCCAGTGATCACTTTATAAACTACGAAGACCTTGGGAAGCTCCAAGGTCCCTTCTGGTGGCCAGCCGACCTGGAAATTGGGCCAGTCAATTTCACAAAGAGTTCGGAGTTTTCCTCACGTCAATTTGACACTATAGTCATCAGAATAACCTTTCTTGAAGTTCTTGAGAATACAATATAATAAAGTTGGCTTGGACTGACTGGGACCCATTTCTATATGTACCTAATATGATCCTCTTAGGTGCCCTCCTATGTCCAGTGTTGCAAAATGAACAAAAGATGGGAGCCCCCACAGGAGGCCTTTCAGATCCCCACCTGGCCGCTTCCCTTAAGGGACTTTAAGGAGTGTCTTGTCTAAATGCACCAGTATAAACTCCAGGCCTGATTGTCCCTGAGAGGACAAGTCACCATTTTGCCTTATGATGTCACCATGGAACTAAAGATTGGGGCCCACTCAGACTCTATAGCCACTGCTGTGGAGTCACAGACACAGTAACACAGAAGACTTTCAGATACCTGCCTGGCCTTGTCCCTTACAGGGCTTTCAGGTGCATCTTGGTTAAAGTGCACCCATATAAACCCCAGGCCTGGTTGTCCTTGAGAGGACAAGTCACAATTTTGCCTTATGACTTTGCCATAGAACCACAGTTTGGGGCCAATTTGGGCTCTGTAGCTACTGCCGTGGAACCATAGATACAGTCACACAGTCATACATCCAATCGCACAGAGGTTATCACATATTCCTCCCAGCCCCTGGGTTTTCCGTACCTAACATCTCACAGTGGAGACTTTGGGAGGTGATCAAGCTCCTCTTCCATCCGAAGATGGGCCTGACTGGGGATTTGGTCCTGGGACCTTACCTTATCAGGAGTCTTGCTTCCCTAAGGGGTTAGTCCATCCCTCCATGGAATCCAGCCTGTTCAGGTTACCTCTGGGCATGGTGGCTCCCCCATGAAGGAGGCCCCATAAGATTTCCGGGTGGCACTGCCTTGTTTGACTCATTAGGACCTCTGCTGCCTATTGACTTCCATCGCCATGCCAGTGGTGCAATGGGCCAGCACAGTTGGCTTCCCAGTCAGGGAACCAAATTGTTGTGGCAGAACAGATGACCGAGGAAGTCAAATGGCACTGGGAGAGCTGGACAAGTTTTATTATGCTGATGGGCTCAGGAGTTACAGTCTCCAAATTCTGAGCCCTTCCCTAATAGACTTTTAGGATTGTTGTGGGGGCTAGCTAATGCAATAAGTAAGCAGGGTTACAGAAACTAAATGCATATATTAGGCAACTGGTGGAAGGAACGTGGAGGTGGGAGTTCACAGAATTTACATTAAACAGTTTACAGAAATTACATTAAAAAGCTTACAGAAACAGCTTTGTTGGTAATTTTCCACTTCACTAGGAAAAACTCTTTTCAAACTCTCTCAGGGAATCCTAAACCAGATGAAATATAAGCAAAAGTGGGACAGAGAGAAGAAGGAGAAGAGGAGAAATGATCAGAAAAATAGAGCCAAATGATTGAGCCTAGGGAAGAGAAAGAGAAATTCTACTTTTTGACATTTTCAAATTAGAATTACCAAGAAATGACCACAGCAGATGTATTAAATGATCAAATGAGATTTAGAAACACATGCATGGAGAGAAGCAATACTATCCAAGTTTGAGAAGAATAAAAAATTGGGGTGGATTCATACAGGAAGTGAGAATTTCCTAGGAGGCTGATGAGCTCAGATGTGGTCTCAGAGCAGTTACACCAAAATGTGCATACTTTATAGTCACTGTTTTTACCTTACTGTGTTTTTGTGATATTAAAAAATAATTATCAAAAATAAAAGTGAACCACAACTTAGCAGTTCACAAATTTTTTTACCAAATGTCACCTGTTTTTTATCTTTTTGTCTTGTTTTCTCTGCCTCCTTTTTTAACCACGAGAGTTTGAGAAGAACAAACACCACCTAAGCTGATTTAGCAATGCCAATGCCAATGTCTTCTCCTCAGAATCCAAAAATCACCTAGTTATGGGTAATTTGTGAAAGCATTGTTTCTTGCTGATTCTGAGGATGGCTGACCAAATAAAAGATGAGGCTGCAAAAGGTTCTTGCTGTTTTACTTCTTTTAAACTGATTGTTCTTGCAAATGTTTATCCTCTGGTCTTCTCAATAATGTCAGAGCCCTACCTTATAGTTTCTGTTGTTCCTCTTGCTCTCTCTGTTTTGGGTGTCTTACTCATTCCAGGAAACAAGCTACTGACATGAGAGGAAATAACTGGGGCTGAACTGGAGCCAAGAGGACATAGGGGTGCTGGCTGGGGGCCAGCCCCCAACAGTGACAGTGTGGCAATCGCTCTTCAGAGCATCACTTAAAGGTTTCAGAGGCATTACTCAGTGCTGTGTTATTTAGCAAGGGCTGCACAAACCAAAGGTCAGGGAGGTGGAGGACAATGAATTGCTACTCCAGAACTATCATTGAGACATAGGAAATGTTAGAAGCTGCCTAATGAGATCTGTGGGCCCGAAGTCTGTCAAACAGGATAGGCATCATTCCAAAGACAGCATCTGCACTGGGTGGTCCCAGAGCAATGAATCCTGGAAGCAGGGCTGGGAGGGGGATAGGAGGAAATTGTAGATTCAACTGCTTCGCACAGAAGCAACCCTCAGATGCTACCTTCCCCCTAATTAAAACCCACAGTGGTCACAGACAGAATCTATCACATTTTCTATTCCAATTAAGTTGGCCTCAGTTTAGGGTATGTGATTATAATAAGGAAATGTAATTTTAGAGCTGCCTAAGTAGTTTGTTCATAAGTTTAGTAAAGTCTCTTCTGCAATGAGGTTGGCCTGAAACTGCACCATCTTAGTTCTGAATGTGGAAAGGTTCATCTTCTGCCCAACTTACCCAGTCGCCCTCTCCATCATTTAAAAATCCCAAAGAAAATGAGATCATGTTTGAAGGACCCATCTGTTTCCCAATAGGATCCTTAGCACTAAATCTTTAGAAAAATTTTTATTGATTTTGTCTAATTTTTTGTGTGATCTACCTTTTTTCAAGAAAAATGAGATTAAAAGGAGACTATCAGAACCTATTAAGTAGGTGGAATTATTTAAACAACTGACGTTTGTATTGTTTACCTTGATGTCAGGGCTTCCTAAGGAAGGCTACCTGTAGTAGCTGTATTAACATTAGTCCAGGAGAAAGGGACCTCCTGGGGTAGGTGGCTGCAGCTTTGGAGATCAGGTTGAAGACTTCTTTCTGAAACAATATGGCTTAGTGATAGAAAGCCACCCTAACACACTGCAAGTCTGAGGTACCTCAGAATACTATATGTATGGGTGTGATCTTCACAACAATGTATTTTGTGAACTCAACTAGCAGATAACTTTGGGATTTGGCTGCATAATATTAATGAAAATTACTTTTAGTTTGTCTTTATTCATGGGCACTTTGTTTCAGATTACACTTGATCACAGTTTTAGTAAAATCCTACCTGTATTTCTATGTTTAGACCTCCACAAAAGGATAATACTGTTAAATTGTTGGACACTAGACTGGCACCTATTTTATAATATATCTGTACCCAATTTCTGTTTTACTTCTGTTTTCTCCAAAGTATATTTAAACTATAAAGTACAGTATGTTTTGAGTATATAATCATATACTTAAAATAATGTATGGTTTAGAAATGAAAATTAAGTAAGTTCTTGTTTTCATTAGAACAGAAATCAGGCTTGTGAGGTACAGCTTAAACCAAACACCAATATGAGAGCTAGCCTGTGTAGGCTTCCTTCAGCTTGCTCTGAAAGCTACAAGTCACCTGCTTTTTCAAACTAACAAAGTCTAGCCCAACCAGAGAGGTTTCTGAAAGGACACTGGATCCATAGTGCCATGTCTCATAGAGTAACCCACAGTCCCAGTGGCTTACTACTAAAGGTTTCCCAGGATGTAGAACTTTTAGTGCTAAAATATTTAGAGTCTTAAGAAAAAGGTCCAAATGTAAATAATGGGATAGGCCTAAGCAGCAACCTATTCCACAGAGAAAAGCTGGTACAACACTGGTAGGAGGTTTTGTCTATAGGCAGCAAGACATACTCATATGTCTTTGATTTTTCCAGTTATCTGTGATGTCTGAATAACCTTAATTACTATGGATTTCAGCTTTTCTTTGTAAAATGAAGGGTTTATGTGAAGTAATACCTCCTCAGCTTCCTCCAGCTCTAAAGCTGATGTCTGGCTATCATCAGATGGTCAACACTACCAAGGGAAGCAAAGAGAATCAAAATAAGCAAGAGGATAATTCTCCAAATCAGACCACAGCTTATTAGTTGCTGAAGAAGAGAAATTGGTATTTTGAGGTAGAGCTACTGTTGATTTTATTCATCAGTGAAAGTGAAGCAATAGTAACTAAGATTTTATACCACAAAGCAGTTTTACTTATATTTCCATTTGTTTACTCCACTTGTCAATATTTTTATTTCTAATGTAAAGGCCATTGAAATATCTGCCTTATTCTATATTCAGATAATAACTGACTTACTAAAACTTAGAATGAGTAGAAAAATATTTAATGTAAGGAAATAACTACTATAATGTTAATTGTAATATTTACTAAAATTCAGCTGGCATTTTCTTCCCCTGAATATACAGAATACCTATTAGGTTACTGACAATCAGAGTAAGATAATTTTTTTCCCTGATGATGATTATTTGTATGTTTTCTTTAATTTTTTGAAAAACAGTTGTTTAAAATAGAAAAAATGCTTGCCTTTAGAACAATTAAAATTAAAGTTATGTGTGAAAATGGTAAATCTAGTTAAAATACTAAATTATAGACTCATGTCTTCCTTGAAACACTAGTATTTGAAACTGAAGAGGCCACTTTCAAACTGCCATATGTTTGAAATTCTGTAACTGATGTCCATGACCTCTGACCCAGTAATTCCATCTCTGGGAAATCATTTTGAAAAAATGAACTTGAGAAGAGGAAAAAAAAGTCTTAGTTACAAAATGTATGTTTTGCTGGTATTTAAAATAGTGAAAAATAGCACATCAAATCATTTATGTCTTATATGATATGGTATTTCTCCATGATAAATATCATGCAGTAGAAAAATTAAGATTTATAAAGAGTTTTCTAAATTGACTACATTTATATGTTATAATGTCAACAAAATGGCAAAACAAAATTTTTTATGTATAGTGTGCTCAAAAACCAAAATGTTAATAGTGGTAGGTAGGTAATTTGGGCATAGGTAATTTTTGCCTATTTTCTATGATTACACATTTTATACAATGAGCATGTTTTCTGTTGATAATTGGGAAGGAGGGAAAGATAAAATGACTGCATTACACAACTATTTCTCATGTTCTGGGCTCCTGTTCCTAAGTCACTTATATTCTCCCTGTGGCCTTGCTCACATTCTGTTCAGTACCTGTGTTATCTGTCTGAAGTTCTTGTGCCTGATGCTTAGAGAGGCCAAAACTCAAAACATCAGAGTTTGGAGTAAGGGAAGGTTTACTGATAGAGAAGGTGCCACTTGAGAAAATGGGAGCCCTAGTGATATCTAGAATTTCTTAAGAAAGTACGGAGTTCAGTCTTCTTTTATGTCAAGAGAAGGGAAAATAAAAGTAGAAAAAGGTGCTTGCCAACAGCAGACATCTGGCCACCCACAGGGTTCTGAAGATGACCTCAAAATCTTTGGTCCCAGTCCATTGACCCCAGCTGATCTGAGTCCACTCCTGAGGTTCCTGCAAATTTTTTCAACACATTTCCCCCACCTCCTCAGAGAAGCACCTTCTGGTAAGGGAGCTCTTTTTGTAAAAACTCAAGCCACCAGCAGAATTCCTCTAAGATTAGCATGTCTATATGTTAAGTACACAGCAGGCTCGAACAAAATGGAGTCAGAGACTCCATTTCACTCTGTTACAGCTGGACAGCCTTTCTTTACACATACTCACTCCTCTATGTCACATGGAGAAGAGAAAACATTTGTTAAGTGAATTTTAAGGAATAGAACTTCATAGACAGAAAAAAATTTGATCCTTGAAATCATTATTTGATGTAATCGTGTTTATCCTTTTTGACAGATGAGGAACATGAAACTGGGAGGACCCACACATAGACCAGGACTCCTACAATGTCCCAATCTGCACCTACACCCATCTCACAGTACAGCCTTGTACCTTCCTTGTGCATTGCAACTGAATCAAGCAAGATGATGTGCATATGGTGTTTTTAGAATTATAAATGTTATCAAAATAGGACAACAGTGTCCCTGTGCTATCACTAGACCAAAAAATGATACACAAGCTCTCAGAAACAAGTGTACAAGATTTAATTAAATAATTATTTATACAGATAATTTTATTCAGAAATATTAGATGCATTTTTACAAGTCACGTCAGAATGTCCACATTAACAGTAAGATTTAAATACAAAAGAAATACAAAACTGACAACTTCTATTTTTCAAAAACAGTACCATTTTAGTCTTCTGACAATAGCAGTGTCAACTGTGCAATGAGCAATACACCATGATTAAGAGTAATGTCTCTTCTCTACGAAGTAAAATGCATCTTTATACCTCAATAAGGTTTCTGAAGTAGTCCTTCCATGCTTATTACAAAATCAAACAAACAAACAAACAAACAAACAAAACCTCCCAAGAAGGAAATGTGCAAACAGGGTATGGAATGTAGTGTATTGAGAGTGTAACATTATGGTAAACTACATAAAAAGGAAGGTAGTCTAAAAGAATAATGAAAATTAAACCTGTCCTTTTTTGTTGCCCCCATGTAATTTGAACATGAAAATTTAGGGGTCTCCAAACTATTGACACACCCTTATCATTAATAAAAACTTTATAATACACACTAAATTTATGTGTCTATGCATTGTACATGTATACTATCATTAACCCAAATCTCAAGACTTAATATACGCTTGTGGTGTGGTTCATCAATAGCAATATTAGATGAATATATACCAAACAGTCATTCTGATTATTTAGAAGTAATCTGCTTCTTACCAGACCTTTCTGGATTGCAGTTCTTATCCACAATAAAGCTGATGAAATGTCCTAGGAGGAGTGAAAGGGCAGTGCTGTCATGTTCTGTTGTTTGCTTATGCTGCTTTGCTGGAAGTTTCAGTACTATTCGTAGTCTGCAATTTGTTGGCAGCAATCTCTCATAAGCCCCATTCATTTTATGAAGGTTAATTTAGTTAAATATAGGCAACACAATCCATAACAATGCTTTATTAGGCATATACATATTACAATGCATATGTATTACAATATATTATATGTAGTGTGGACCTCAAGATGGAATATATCTACCAAGATGAATTCCTTGTTCTTAACTGGGCACAAATTCATAGCTAGAGTCTAGCAGCCATTGCTGACAGAGGCCTCTCATGCATGCTGCATTTAATGGAAAAGCCACAGACTGAACTTTCAGCATCCTGCATTGCGTAAGAAATTCCTGGTATCATATTTTTACCAATAGACTGAGACTCTCCCAATCAATAATAACTGCAAAACCATATTATTATTTGCATCTATACTGATTAATCAGAACCACTCCATAACAACCAATCAGAACATTAGAAGCCAATCAATTAGGATGGTGTTATTTAAATCAATCAGACTGTGCAAATTTGAATTTTTGTATAAATATGTTCTAATTGGGAACTAGGGCAGGAAATCTCTCTACAAAAAGTGGCCTCCTCTTTGTCTCTGCAGAGTGCACTGTCGATTTCTACAGGAGGATGTGTTTCCCCAGTTTGCAAACTGTTCATTTGAATCAAGTTTCTCCTCTTTCTATCCCTCAGATTAGGGAGTCCTGTTACCATTAGATTGGTGGCAGCAAACTTTTATTGACAATAGTACATAGGATGTGTAATGGTATCATTGATAACTGTGCATTACAGAGCTTTCACTGTTCCCTTGTGATACGATGCATAACATGAAACTGTTGGACTCAGACCACAATGCCAGTGTCAAAACATATTTTCCAACTTTCACATAATTTATTTAAATTACCTTTATTTTCTACATATAAATTAATATTTTGCATACTTCTTTAAAAGTTCTCACTTTAAAGACCAATACGCTGATCTACATATTTATGTAATGTCTCTTCCCCATTGCAAGGTCATTGAGGACACAGCTTATTAGTTTATGCATCCACTGTGTCTAGTGCAGAGCTTGACACACATTATGTACTTAGTATATTATTTGAGGATGAACAAAGTAGAAGCAGTGGCATTTTATTTTTTTGAAAATATTTAGTTAAAATTACTCATTTTTAATCATAATTTCATTTTAATCAAAGAAGAGATTATTAAAACAATATATTTCAGAAGTAACTGCTGGAGGGTGGTATCAATTCCAATAAATTTTTATTTGTCATTTCCTCAGTGCACATATCATGTTATAAAGCCTCAGTCACTTTATATCAGACCCCATAAATATTTCTTTATAAATTCCCACTCAAGACACTGTCTCACTCATTCTTTTTCTGGTCCACTGACTGATTATCTGTGGAAAAAAATATTATAGTTTCACTAAACTGTATTTTTTCTTCTTGATTATATAAAGATAAATATGTGATTATCTTAAAAAAAACTGATCCATAGTACTTTGTAGAGATATCTCAGTATATATCAATCAAAAATTTAGCAGCACCTTCTGAATTTCAGCTACTTTGTAGGTTTGGTAGATGCCTGATTAGACAGATATAAGCCAGTCTTTAAAGTCCTGCAGCCACAGAAAGTGTTGGTAACCACAGTAACAGCTACTATTCTGTGGCCATATTAAGTACTTTATATGGTATAAGTCCTGTTACTATTTACATTATTCATTCAAAAAAACTGAATCTCAGAAAAGTTAAGTAGCTTCCTAAAGGCCACACAATTATATGTGATAGAAGCAGCTTTCATATCCAGGATGTCTGATTCTAGAATCTGTGCTTTCTGGGATTATATTTTCCTGTCTCCTTTCAAAGACACTCTTAGATTGGAACCCTCATTGAACTACAATGAGTACCTGATCCTGTTAGCAATTCTACTGTGAAAAAGCTTTTGTTATGCCAGGTAAAGTTTTATAACAGTCTGAAGATGTCACATCATAAAAACACTGAGTAAAGCTAGCCCTCTGCCCAGGGCGCTTACTAGCAAGATCAGAAATTGGCAGAGGAAAAGTAACAATTTTAAATAACAAATTCAGTAAGAAATTATTTTGTATGTTTACTGGAATTAAACCAAAATTTTGATTAGTGGCATATTAGTATTTTACTAACTTTTTACTTTACACTGGATACCCAATCTGTCCAAAGAGAGACACAGTTTTTTTAAATTTATTTTTTGTATCACTTATTTTCCACCATAGCACAAAGCATAGTCTTTGGTACTTCTCAATGTTTAGAAATGGATTATACACTTTTACTTTGTCTTCTTTAATTTCCTTTTCAGTCACATTAAGGGGAGCTAGTATGTTCATAGGATATGCCTGGCAATGAATGAATGGGTAACAAATAAGTGATTTCTCCAAAACAGCTTTGAAACCCAGTTACCATAGCCTTGTTCAACCAAGTTGAAGCTTTCTTATTCAGATTCACACTCCAAACTACTAAAGTATGAGTGGGTATAAGAAAACCAACCACTTCTTAATTTATACATACATAACACCTAGAAGCAGTCTCTTCATATCTCAGCGAAAAATGCTGCAGGGAAAACTGTGGCTTCACTGGAAGATGTGAGAGAATTACAAGTCAGGGTCAGGAGGGCAGCTGCCTGCACAATTTTACTTTTCTCTAGACAGTGGGCATTAGATAAATTTATTGGCTTTCTGAGCAGAGTAGTCTGTAATGCAATTTTAGCTCATCTAATTGAGAAAGAAAAATGGGAAATGTTTACCAGACATGTCTACTTAAGCCTTCCCTGAATCCATAGCATCTGTATCAATACAGGAAGTCATGGAGATAAATTGAATTTAAAGACTTGTGAAGAATAAATCGATTTCCCATGGAAAAACCCTGGTAACAGGGCTTATACACAAGCTTCTGCTTTGGCTATTTTTATTTGAACATGCTTAGAGTGTTGTACCAAATGAAGAATTGTGACAAGTTTAAATGAGTCATTTTTGGAATGAAATTATTTGAAAGATTTTGCTGTAATAATGGAACTTTCCTATTTCCACATTTGCCTTGATTACACAGCAAGCTATGAAATTCCAATAACACTTAGGTTTGTTTTTTTTTTTTAATCACTCTTAAGATATTAAAACAGAAGGGAACACAGAAGAGCATTTTAAATCATTTATCTTTCTAATATAGGTTCAAATTCCTTCTTAAATTATTTTCTTTAGACAAAGAGACGCACTTGAAAATACTGAGAAAGTGTGATGTTTTAGAGAGGCACAGATGATCCAAATGACTAAAATGAGTAACATTTATATCTTAATTAGATATTTTTCCATGGTGTAACAGGGTTGCAGCAGGAAACAGAAAGTCCATTCAAGTGGGCTAACTGAAGAAAGGTCAATGACAGGGATACTTACAAAAAGGTGGGCAGTTAGGTCTAAGAAGAGTAGTAGTGAAATTTACTATGGAAAGGAGCTGTTTGCCAACACACTGTCACTGTAAGACTGTAGGACTATATAGAGAAACATGGGCCATGGCTTGGCCAGAATCGGGATATGGAAGAAATGATGTCTCCTTTCTTCCTGTCCACTCTCCCGTCTCTTTCTTGCTGGTGTCTCTCATTGTTGACAAATAAGAGGTAAGGATAATATTTAAAAAAAGGGCTGCCCTCCTTTAAAGCTCCATGAAAACCAGCTGCTGCCCAGTTCTTAAGGTCATAAATCCTAGATGACCTCAAGGTGTTGCCCTCAAAGCTGGCATTTTCTACACACACACACACACACACACACACACACACACAAACAGCTAAAAGGCAAAGGCTTTAAAGCCAAAATATTTGCTACATTGTACTGCAACTGTTTTGCCCCTAATCACAGCCGAAGGGATCTGTGCTTCCCTAATCATGCAGCTTAAAGGGTCATAGCCTGAGGTTTTCAGAACAACATCCAATCCCACTAGACCTCTGTGTATCTCTCTAGAATGAATGGGAAATGAGGGAGCTACACTGGTCTCACTACCCCTCACCCTGCATTTTCCCCAGTGAGTACTTGATATGTGCTATCTGGTCATCACTTTTGTTTGCACTAATCATGGAATCCAGGCTGATGACATTCAAAGAAATTGGCCTCCACAATGAGGAAGATGGAAAAGTGTGCAGATTCCACCTAGAGGAGCAGTCTCTCTCTCTCTCTCTCTCTCTCTCTCTCAGCTGCATCCTGTCCAACACCCATTTTACACATTAAGAATGTTAAGTTATGTACCCAGGAGAGATTAGTGTGTTAAGACTCAGTGTTCTTTCCACTACAACCAGCCTGGCTTCCTCCAGGTTTATTAGTAGTTGATGGGCCACAGACAAAGAGTGTTGGCCCAGCTGACATTTACTCCTCCTGTAATTGATTTCACATTTTGTGGCAACACTGACCAGGGCTGAGGAAGAAAAATTGATTTCTGTCCATTTCTATTAAAGACTATGCACTTTGTCCTTTCCATCATCTTTGTTTAATGTCCAGCAACATTTGAGGATATTTTAGCCACGTACTCCCTGCTGAACATAAACCAGGAATAGCAATATTACCAATTGCATTAATAGCTATCATGGTTAACATTTGTAATTTTTCTACATGTGCACTCCATTCTTCACATTTCTCAGTTAATTCTTCTAACAACCTTATTTGGTATTTTAAATATGAATTTAAAAAAAGGAAGCTTAGAGAAGATAGGTAACTTACCTCTATTGACTCAGCTAGTAGTAAGTGGCAGAACTTGTTTCAAACCGAGATTCAATTTCAATTATTAAACTATACTCTAGCACACTAATTGTAGAATTTTGAAATGACACAGTCTCTCAAAACAAAATATCTGTTCTTATTCCTGGAGATAAGCAGGTGACTCCTTGGTGTCTGAGGCCATGAGCCAAAGGAAATATCTATCAAAGGTCAGAATAGTTTTAAGATGAACAAATCTTTAGAGATACAAAGTCCAGTTGCTTGTTTGGAAAATTAGTCTTAGTTTCCTGCTATTAGACTGAAGAACCCAGAACCCGATTCCAGGCTCGCAAGCTGAGCTAAAATGAACACTTAACTCCTTTAGACTAGAAGAGCCAGAGGACACATGATGAAGTAACACTAATAAGACGGCCATCTGCAAACCCTCTTGTCCATGAAAAGAAAAACTAAGAGTATAAACCAGTAAAGTCTGTTTTTCTCTGTTCCTGCCAGTATCCAAACAACTTTTCCTGTTAATCTCCCACCTGGTTTATAAAAAGAACCTTGTCATTTTTCTTTTTGATAGGTGTCAGAATGACAATTCAGAGAGATCAATATCAGTATGCAATTTTTAAACCTTGGCATTGACACCTAATCTCTCTTGAGTCCACATTTGTATTTATAACATGGTTATGGTAACATTGTTTCACCTCAGGATTATTATGAAGATTGAATAAGAGTATCTATGTAAACTCTAAAGCACACTAAATTGTAGGTCTCTAATCCAATAGTCCATAAGCATTGTGGACTTGCCTTGTGCCCAGAAAAATGTTAAATCAAACAAAAGTAAGAATCAGAGGGCACAAAGCCATTAAGATCTTTGAAGAAAGAAAAGGTGTTGTTTTATAAAAATATATACTTATTATAAACTGTCTTCCCATGCTATTAATAAATCAATTTGATTTATTGCTCTGGTCCCAGAATTCTCTTATATGGCTGCCCCAATATAGAATGATTTCAACTGAGCAGCTGTGCAAAAGACCAGAGGTCTGTGATGTAAGATCTTATGGGATTAATACACTTTTTAATAGATGTCAACATATTTTAAACTTGACTTCAATAGGCTGACTTATGATCACATGTATGGAAATCAACAATTACCTAGAGGAATATCTAGGAAGACCATTGAAACAAGCTGCATTTTGTACCTATGAAACCAAATGAGCTTTAATACTGTGCTAGTTCTCAAGAGAGTAATTGTCCATCTAACTCTACTGATTAAATCCTGCTGTTTAGTTAGAGATGGTCTCAGAAACCTTTGGAAAAGAAATAAATGATTTAAAATTACTTGAAATTCCCAAGCCATTAACAGCAGAATGACGAATACAACTATTTCTACTGAGTGTATTTTTAACCAACTCTTCATTTAAAAATGCATTAACCCTGATTTTTGTTTTTAAAAATGGATATTATTGATGTATTCCTTTTCCAGACTATAAATCTGTATGTTAAGGGAAATTCCTGAGTAGCATTCAAGATTGGATTTCAATTAACTAGAAACTAGAAAACCTATTCATTTTCATTATCTGAAAATAATCAAGTGACCTTCAGCAAATCACGTAAATCCATCCACACTTGAGTTTCATCATTTGAGGAGTGAAGGGGAGGGACCAGATTATTTCTCAGTTCACTTCCAGCTCTGATATTGTCGGATTCTAGGATTCTACCAAGCTGGTTATTTTTAGTCAATCACAAAAAATAGCAAAAAGAACCATAGGAACAGGATCTGTGTTGTTATAATATCAGTGGACCACTTACAGTGTGTTTCCCTGTGCTTGGGGCTTTCCTGAAAAATGCTGCAATTGAGCTGTGCTGTGTCCACATTTTTGTTTTATATCATCAGTGGCTCTTCTCTCTCTCTTTGCCCCATTAGCTCAACTGGGTCCTAAGAACCTGCAGCCAGTTCTTTCCAGCTGAGGTCTCTGAAGCACAACTACAAGTAGAGAAGATTACAGAAAACCTACGTTCAGCCCACAGACCACCTCTCTGCAGCTGCCCCAACACACAGAGGTACATAGCATGTGGTAAAGCACTCTTTGCTCAGAAAAATCATTCTCAGCAGAAAAATCATTGCTACAAGCATCTTATTAGTCAAAGCTTTATCACAACATCTCTGATTTTTTTTTCCAATTTTGGAAATAATAACTCCAAATTTATAAGTATGTTTTCTTCTTAGATACTTGCCTTTTCTAATTATATACTTATTTCCTTAAGTCCCATTGTGAGTTTATGTATTATCTATTGAAAAGGTTAGATTTCCAAAAAAGAAGTGATGTGGGAATAAAGTGAAATGAGATCATTTGAGGATGTGCTTGAGGAATAGGAGACCAATTTGTTGGCCATATTGGGTGTTTGCTTTATTCTGGGAGTTATGTACACCATGGGAAGAGATTGAATTGTTTTGGAACAACAAAGGATATGTTAGAGGCCACAGCAAAGGGTGGAAAGAACAGGGTAATGGCATCAAGAGAGGGACACAGAAGAAGAACAGAACTATCCCTTGGAATAATTTACTGAATTCCTGCTGCATGGTTTGCAGTATCACTCATCTTCCTCCTTCTCTATGGTATCTTTAGTAATTTATTAACTTCTGACACTTGATAGAGTTGGATCTATTTATTGAAATTTTTGAAGCCAATCTTGCTTCAGAATACACACAGGATAAAAATAAATTCTACCTAATGGTCACCAGTTCATAAAGATGCAGACATTTTTGTGTCCACAGTTTTCTCTATTACGTAATGTTCGGGAGAGAGAACTATATCATCCAGTTTGTTGATCTGTTGAGAAATAATGTTAATACAAACAAAAGGAAAGAATCAATTATTTCAGGAACTTGCAACATGATTTGATTAAATAGATAAAATATAGACAATAGAACCATCTGAATATTTTGCCATGAAAATATTTTTACCATGGAAATCAACAGTATAATCATAGGATGACAAAAGCAGACATTAAGATTCATTTGCTCAACAAATACTCACTGCACACTTACTCTGTGGCAGGCACTGTGCTAAGTGCTGGAATGCATGTTGAAAATTGCTTGTGGTTCCTACCTCCATGGAGTTTACATCCTACAAGAAAGACAGACATTAACACAATTATTATTCTGATAAGTATTCAAATAAAGTGTAGAATAATAAGAAAGAATAACACAGTAAGATCTACCCTGGTCTGGGAAATTGGAGAAATTTCTCTAAGGAAATGATATTTAGCTAAAATCTGGTGTTTGGAAAGAAATAATCAATTTAAAGAAAAAGGAAGAGTAATAGAAATAGCACATATAAAGGCCATGAGATAGAAAACAGAATGACATGTTTATAGAACAAAAATAATACCAATGTGGCTAGAACTTGGAGAAGAAAAGAAAAAGGAGCAGGGTATTCAGAGATTTTAACCCATTTGACTTCAAACTGAGATGCCCAATTTGTTCCTGTTTTCCTAAGATTTTTCCAGTTTCAGCACTGCATCCCAGGAAAACCCCCTGCCCCAAGCAAATGAAGATATTTTCTTGTAAGGCTGTCCTGATTTTAAAACTGAAAGGAAACATGTTGGAAATTTTCTAAGTCCTGAGCATACCAGGGCAGTTGGTCACTGTAACTTAGAGCAATGAAATGCCATCAAGTAAAATTACATGATCATATTTGTTTTACATTATTTTTTAATTGCTTAATGGTTGATAGAGGAAAACATTAAATAATCTCAAGGTTTGAGCTTGGGACATGAGTAGTTGTGGTGTATACTTGGATAAAAATTAACTGAAACTGATAATAAATAGTAAATAGAAAGACTAGATGAAGGCCATAGATGTTCACTGGTTCAAGGGTGATTCCCAAGTCTGTAATTTACACAATTGGGTGACTAAAGTTTCACAATTGGGGAACTTTCACTAAAATAAAAAAACATAAAACAAAAGTAGGATTGCAAGGTGAAAAATTAGGAGTTAGGTATGAACATGTGAGGTTGAAAGGCCTGTGTGTCTTCCTAAGAGTGGCACTTACTAAGTATTTGGAGCTTTGGGAAAGCTTTAAGTAGTATGGATTGGAGGAAAAATATGTAGAGAGGAGAAATTAGTTTG
This sequence comes from Lyroderma lyra, assembly GCA_004026885.1. NCBI lineage: Eukaryota > Metazoa > Chordata > Mammalia > Chiroptera > Megadermatidae > Lyroderma > Lyroderma lyra. The sequence continues at coordinate 98,190 of PVJL010002428.1, forward strand.
AGAGTTATCATAGTAGTTGAACCTTTGAGAGTGATTGAAACAGTTAAACTAAGGAGAATGTAAAGTGAGAAAGAGGCTTAATGACTGAGCCTGGAGTAACTCCAACATTTGAAAATTTGGTAAAAGCAGATAATCCAAGAAAGAGGGCCAAGACTGGTCTGCCAGAGAGGTAGGAGGAAAATAGACAAGTTGTCATAAAATACAAGGAACAAATTAATTTCAGGAGAGATAAAGAGATCACTTTTAACTGTCAAGGAATTCTCAGAAACTCCCACTGCACTTTGCAAGATATGTCATTGTTGAAACTATTTTTATTCTCATAGATGAAATTATTAATTACACTTTCAAATATCAGTTAATAATATCAATTCTTGGTACATATTAACCTTTTGGATCCTCAAAAATAGTAAGTTGCATCTATAAAGGGGTAAAAATAGTAGACTCATTTTAGTAAACCCAATACAGGGACTTCTTTGAAGACACATCTATATGGAAGCAAACTGCTTGTTTCCCAAAAATTGTAAGTTAGGCATTTGAGCATGTCAGTGTCCCGTGGCCAGATCTTGGTTGAAGATAATAATGAAAGGTGACAAAATAAAATTTCTACTCAATATATTTTGATTATGCAAAGCATATTAATGTGATAATTGGGGATTAATTCAGTCAAAATGATAGAGTAGATAAATGCTGTGTTTACCTTATCTCACAACCATATCAAAATTACAACTACATAATAAAAATCACTGAGATTTACCTGAAGTCTCAATGAACAGAGGTTCTATGGTTACAAACATATAGAAGCAGCTACCTCAGAACTGATAGGAGAAGCAGGGATGTGTAATGAGCTAGTCTCACACTCCCGTGTGATCATTAAAGATGAGGAGGGATATCTCAGCTGCAGAAATCCCCGCTGAAGAAGAAAGAGGTCACAGCCCCACATGTGGCTCCTCAACCCATGGTTCCAGTGTTAGAAAGAGAAGCCTCCATAACTTCTGGCTGTGAAAACCATCAGTTTGTGGCTGAGTGACACAAGTATATCTGGAGTCCCAGGCATTCCATTTAAAGGGACTGCTTATGGATTTACTCACTGATAGACTCACTTGCTCTGAGCTCCAGTGCTGGGGCAGCAACTTGAAAGGCACCAGGGACATATGGGGAAAAGTTGAGTTGTCTAGCTTTAGGGTGAGGGCTGCAGGGGCAGGTTTCCCCCAAACAGAGGAGCTGCCAGATGCCATTGTTTCTTTATTGAGCTTTCCCCCTCCTGGTGTGCAGGCACAATGTATACCTTATCTGATTCTCCATCAACCTGGCTAACACTGTTCATTCACACTGATTCCCTGAGATCTCATTCCACCCAAAATTTGGGACTGCCCAAGCCACTTCCAGTGGCTTTTCCATATAAATGGCTTGTTTTGGCTCATGCAGTGGATAGATTCTTAAAATCTATCAAAGGTTCACAAAACCCAAAAATGCACCAACTTGTTTCACCATGTCTCCTGCCTCTGTCTGAATAACTCTAAACCCAGCACTAGTGATAGCCAATATGGGTTTGCGTCCAGGCCTTTCTAGGCACCTCCCAACCCAGCACAGGTGGTATTCATCTACATATTGCTTTGTGACTCATGACAAGTGGCCCTGGGCACAGCATAAGTTGAAACTGAACTTGGCCTGCAGTGGGGCTTCTTCCAAGAGGCCCTGTTGCTGGCACCTCAGTTGTCAGCTCTGGACCCAGCCAGAGAGTCACCTACGAACCTCCATAAATGACACACATAGAAAACAGACTGGGTAGGTACCAGACTTCCCTTAAAGCACACCTTGCTCTCTCTGCCCCTGCACAATAGTTCCTCCACTGTAGTCATGGCCAATCTTCACAACTAATCAACCCAGGGTTTAATCTCTTTCACTGAGGTGCAAACAGAAACAAAGGCTCAACTACAGTATGAGTGCACACTCAACCAATATAAGATACACACCTAGATTACCTGGTTCAGGTGACCAGGAAGACTGTGCCACTTAGCCCCGCAGCACACCTACAACATAATTCCACTCTATTAAGACCCAGCAGCCCTACCTAGCACATAGAAGAAAACACAGAGAAGGATCCAAACTAGATAAAGAAACATATTCCAAATAAAAGAACATAACAAAGCTCCAGTGAAAGAATTAAACATAACAGAGACAAGCAATCTACCAGACTCAGGGTTCAAAACACTGCTTATAATAATCTCAGGGAAAACTTTAACAAAGATATTTTAAAAGCATAAAAATGGAGATAGAAAACATAAAAAAGAAGCAGTCAAAAATAAAAAATACAACTGAAATGAAGAATACAGTAGAGGGGATCAAAAGTAGATCAGATGAAGCAAAGAATCAAATTAGCTATTTAGAAGATAAGGTAGCAGAAAATACCCAAACAGAAAACCAAAAAATAAATAGATAAATAAATAAATAATTCAAAAACATGAGGAGGGTTTAAGGGGCTTCTGGAACAACAAACAAACATACCAACATTTGGGTAATAGAGATACCAGAAGGACAAGAGAGCAAGCAAGGGATGAAAACCTATTCAAAGAAGTGATAATGAAAAACTTTCTTAACCCGGCAAAGAATATAAATATGCAAGCCCAGGAAGTACAGTGTCCCAAACAAGATGAACCCAAAGAGGTCCACACCAACACACATTATAATTAAAATGGCAAAGGTTAAGGACAAAGACAGAATGTTAAAAGCAGCAGTTACCTACCTACAAGAGAGCTCTTATAAGACTTTCAGCTGATTTCTCAACAGAAACTTTGCAGGCCAGAATGGATTGGCCAAAAATTCTCCAAGTGATGAAAAGCAAGGATCTACAAACAAGATTACTTTACCCAGCAAAGCTATCATTTAGAACCAAAGGGCAGATATAGAGCTTCCCAGACAAGTAAAAGCTAAAGTAATTCATCAACACCAAACCAGAATTACAAGAAACCTTAGACTTCTTTAAGGCCAAAAGAAAAAAATCAATAATCTAAAATGGCAGTAACTATGTATCTATCAATAATTATATTCCATGTAAATGGATTAAATGTTCCACTCAAAAGATAAGGTAGCTGAGTGGATAAGAAAACAAGACTCTTAGATACACTACCTACAACAAATTTATTTCAGATTGAAAAACACACACAGGAGTTCCCTGGTGGTGTAGTGGCTTAAGGCTTCGGCACTGGCGCTGTCAGCGCTGTGGCCTGGGTTCGATTCCTGGTCAGGGAGCTACCCACATACCGAAAAACACACACAGACTCCAAGTAAAGGAACAGAGGAAAAGACACTTCATGAAACTAGAAAGTAATAAACAAAAAAAGCTGAGGTAGCAATACTTGTTATACCAGACAAAAAAGACTTTAAAACAAAGACTATAGCAAGACACAAAGAAGGGTTCAGTAATCTCACTTCTGGGTATTTATCTGAAAAAAACCAAAACACTACTTTGAGAAGACATATGCATCTATATGTTTATTGTGGCATTGTTCACAATGGCCAAGATATAATGGCAGACTGGGTGTCAGTTGATAGAATAATGCATGAAGAGTACATGGTACATATGAGTATATACAACGCAGTATTTCTTGGCCATAGTAGGAAATGGGTTCTTGCCATCTGCAGTGTCATGGATGGACCTGAATGTGTTTTGCCGAGTGGAGTATGTCAGACACAGGAAGATAGATGCAATGTAATTTTGTTCATATATGGAATTCAAAGAACAAAATAAACAAACAAATAAAACAGAAACAAAGTCATATATACAGAAAACATTTTGATGGTTGCCAGACAGGAGGGTGTTGGAGGTGAATGAAAAAGGGGAAGGAATTAAAAAGTACAAATTGGTAGTTACAAAATAATCATGAGGATGTAATGTATAGCATAGGAAATACAGTCAATAATATTGTTACAGTGCGGTAAGCTGTCAAGGGCTTTCTGGACTTATCGTGGTGATAGCATTTTTAGGTGTATGAATGTTGAATGACTATGTATGGTGTACACCTGAAACTAATACAATATTGTATGTTAGCTATATTTTAATTAAAAATCTTTTTAAAAACATATTAATTGTAAACACTTTAAAGACTTAAGTGATCTTTTTCACAAATACATAGAAAATGCTTCTTGTTAAAGGATGTATTACTCTAGGGATTGGAAAACTGTTTCCAAAAAAGGTGAAAAACTACATATTTTAGACTTTGTAAGCAAAAAGCCAAAATTAAGTCTATATGTAAGGATTACAATGTAACAAGAGAGAAATCAAAATTTCACAATACACATATAATAAATATAGTTGAGTAGTTTCTTTGTAAAACAGGTCTACCAATTAAAAGAATAATTTCAGTGGGTATAAAGAGTTAGTTAATTTAATTCAAGTTCAAACCTAGTGTTTCCTATTATTATACTGATTGCAAGTGTACTTCTCTAAAATCCATTCTTAGTTTGTAGGTAGTATAAAAACAGTTAGCAAGCTGGATTTGAACCATTGGCCATATTTGCCAATTCCTATATTATACACACAAATATGTATACTATTTGTATAAATTTTTTGCTAAAGTAATACTAATCTTTATCTGAGATCTCAAAATCTCCACCAAAATGGCTCAATTCACTGAAAAGGAATATTTTAAAAATGGCTCAATTCACTGAAAAGGAATTACAATGTTCCATAAATAGATAAAAATATAACTGAGACAATTTCCAAAAATTATAGTTATGGGAAAAAATTATTTGGTTATATAATACAGAATGTTTTCATTTGAACTAACTTATTTTAAGAAATCCTTAGGTCTACTATATATATAAGGATACACCTATATATACATAATTTGTCTTCTATTCTCAACATTTATATAATTTAATAACATTTGTATGATTTTATTATTTTTAATCTTTTCATTACAATATTTTATGTCTTTTACTTTAAAATATCTAAGAGAAAATGATAAAATAGATACTATTTGTTAGATCTGAGTTTAGTATGAATAACATTTAGTCTTTATACTCCCTTGTTAAATTTGTTCACTTATTACTTATAAAGACACTCAAGATTCATGTTCTGAAAATAAAGGTATAGAAAGCCCCTAGAAAGAAATAATTCCAACCTTCATTTTTTTAAGTTTGTGACTAAGACAGTGACCATTATTTATTTGTATTAAATAAATGTTGGGAAATCAAGCAAAGGAATTTGAATGAAAAATATTTTTATTCATTAAGATATTATAATAAAAGAAATAAACTACTAAATTAGCCAGTACATGAATATGGAAATAAAGATGATATAAAAGAACTTAAGGGTCAAAGGGGGTTTCTTTCTGCAATATGGAAATATTGTTTCTGGAAACATTTACAGGTCTTCTAGCCATCAATTACATTATTTACCTCAGTGGAAAAATAAAATGTAAAAGTAAATGTGAATTAACTCCAAGGTCTGCTCCAATCTTTGTCTCTGTTTCTCATGAACTGATTTTTTTTTCCATCTTGAGGTGACTGTATTTAACTCTCTTGTCCACTTTTATACCTCTCTAAGATCTTTTCAACCAGCAGTGAAAGGATTTTCCCCTCACTCCCAGCCCTGACAAGACTACCAGGAAATGCCATTATATCATTAAATCTAGGTCTCACTTTTCTTTGGTCATTATCAAAATCAAAGTAAAACAAAATATTTTAGATAGACAACTAGAATATTTCAATAAATATTCCTGTGTCACTGAGACATTTTAGATATTTAATAAGATTGAGGTTTGTCTTAGCTCAGGTTTTCCATGAAGGCAGATCCCAAAAGGAAGGCTTCTGTAGATGTAAGTTGTTTGGGAAAGCATCACAGGGAGCAGAAATAAGGCATGGGGGATTGAAATATGGAAAGGGGTAAAGCAAATGTGCATAACGGAGTGGTTCCTTCTATGTGTTACTCCATCTTGTAGAACTGTTGAAATGTTTCAGGTCACCTGTCCCAGGGTAAGAAATAAAAAATTTTGTCTGTTGAAGCCTGCCTCTTCAGTCAGTGTGTCAGTGGTGACTCCATAGTGGCACATACATAAAGGACTAGGAGCACCCATAGCCTCAGTGTCACAAAAGCTCCAGAGCAAGAAAGCATCCAGCTTTAAGGTGCATAAAGCTGTGTAAAGCTGCAGAAAACTGCCCAGCCTCAAGTGTCTGCATGTGGTTCTTCCTCAGCATGGGACATGCATCATATTTCTTCAATCACAACTTCTGAGCTTGAGGGCAAATAAGTTCCTGAGACATGGCCACATATATTGAAATGTATCCTGAGGTGTTTTTATATTAATTGATTTCTCAGAGCAGATTGGAGAAATTACCACAGTGACAAAATGTAAGTCAAAGTTTTAAGGTTTGCAAAATACTTTCTTTACTTTCCCTCCTTACAAAAAATTTTGGAGGAAAAATACTACATTCTTTATGGTTTTAGATCATGTTAGAAAAAATCTAAACATTGGAGTATAAACATAACTGGAAATTTATTTTGTTACTTTTAAAGGTGTTAAATTTAACTTATGAGTAAACAGACTAAAACTTACCTAACATACTAAGCATCCCATAGTCATTTAACAAGACCATTCTGTCTGTTGACAAAGAGAGTTGAGTTTTAATTATTAATTTACAAGTCAAATGAAGTATTTCATTGAATCATTAGCCCACAGACCTGATGGAGCCCTAAAAGGTAATTGAGACTAATGTCTTGCTTTGCCAATGAAGAAATTGAAGAACTTCCTCAAACACATGAAGAAACTAGTCAAATGTCAGCCAAAATAGTTTCAAGCTGAGGTCCTCAGGCTCCTAGTCTAATGTGTTCTCCTATATCACTCCAATAGAACGGTTTTTCTTTCTTGATATTTCATTTAATGTAGAAGTATTTTTCATTTCCATCTGAAGTACTGCCAACATTATTTCTTGATAGGACAGTATTAGTTTAAAGCTCATTTAATTTGTAGTTTTCAGGCAAACAAAATGTACCTTCCCTAAGCATTTTCATAATGAGTCATGGGGATCAGGGCTACCACAAGAGGCTTTTGTATCCTTCTCACAAATATCTCCAGGGCTTAAACCCTGGGCCCTTACGAGGAAGTAACACATAATCAGGGCCAATCACATGTGGACATAAAGGCTCTGAGGTATTCATGGTGTACCCCTTCACCTCTAGAATGCCCCAGAGCCTGCAAAGAATAGGAATGTAAGTGTGTTAGCTTCAAATATGAAGCCTCCCATATTTAGACTAGTGAGGTTAGGACAGATCTATGAGTAGATGAAAAATTCACCTACCAGTATGACTAGAAAAGCTGTGGACTCCTGCTCACAAGTATCTTCCTTAGTGGTCATTGCTGCCAGAAGTTTCCACATTTAATGTCTCTAAAGGCCTCTTAAAATGGCACTTGCACTCAATCGAGTTAACATTAAACATTTACTTGTCAAGTATAAATTAAGGTAACTCACTGCTGGGTCTAAGAAGGGAAAGTCAGTTGACAAATATCTTATTCTTGACTATCACATAGCAGGGACTAAAGCACTAATGTCTCAAAACCAGTGATGTAATATTGACACCACAGAACTGGGAGCTAGAGAACCTGGATTATAGTTATTGAGCACTGGATCATCTTCTTCACTGGTGAACTAGTTTTTAGATTTCTTCTAGTGTAGAACTCTTAAAGATAAATAATCTCAGCTTTTGTTTACCTCAAATGTTCTTATTTTGCCTTTATTTTTGAAAGTTATTTTTGCAAGATACAGAATTCTAGGTTAATAATTTCTTTTCTTTTTCAGCAATTTAAAGGTATCATTTTATTCTTTTCTGGATTGCTGTTAATGATGAAAGTTCAGCAGTTATGTTTATTATTTTTCCCTTAGATCAATGTCCTTTTTTTGTCTGGCTGTTTTGAAAACTTTCTCTTTGCCTTAGATTTGCATCAATTTGAAATGATGTAGTTTGCTTTGTGTTTATCCTACTTTATAAATCTGTAGGTTGATGTTTTTATTAAATCTGAAAGTTTTTAGCCATTATTTCTTCAAATATTTTGTTCTACTCCAAGTTCTCTCTCATCTCTTCCTGGTGTTCCAGTCACATGTATGTTAGGCCACACACCACTAAGGCTATGCTAACTCTTTCAGTCATTTTTGTCCTATGTTTCAGTTTTCATTACCCTATCTCAAAGCCTGCTAATCTTTCTTCCATTAATCTGCTTTTAAACCTATTAGATATAATTTTTAATTCAGATATTGTGCTTTGCAGACATATAATTTTCACTTGGTTCTTTTGCTAAAATACTAATTTTTATGTGGAATTCCCATCTTGTCATCCTTTATGTTTTTTTTTTCAGTATGCTTAGATGGTTTTATTAATTGTGTCCATACTTCATTTTTAGCCCACTGGTGTCATAAACTCAACTGAATTTTATCTATTCCACAAACATTCACATTTAATATATTCAGTACTTGGGCAAATATTTGCTATGGAAGAAAACTCAGTAGCTTAAGCCTTTTCCTAGAATGTGAAGTTTGGAGTTGGGAGAGGCCTTTGAATTCAGCCAAAGGTCACACTGACAACTCACAGGACACCAGGGTCTCAAGTGTTTTGCTTAGTCCACATGGTAGTTTTCAAAGTGGGAAATTCCACATAAATTGGATTTCCAGGTTCGGTCAGTCCAGGTGGCTGCCATTGCTGCTGCAGTTGTTGTTCTGTTGTTTTTATTTGTGTTGCTGATGTTGTGTTGTCTACTGTTGTTATTCCTGATGTTGTTTCCAGCAGCCAATACTGTGATTGCTGTTGATGCTGCTACTTTTGCTGCTATTGTTACTGTTGTTGTTGCTGCTGTTTTGTTACTGTAACTATTTGTTGTTACTGTTTCTGCTGCTACTATTATTGTTGCTATAGTTGTTGCCATTGTTGCTGTGCTGCAATTACTGCCTGTTTTTTTATGCTGCTGTTGCTGTTGTTCACTTCTGTTGTTACTGTTATTATTGTCACTGCTGTTCTGATGCCGCTCCTGTTTCGTTTGCTGCTATTGTTTCTATTATTGTTGCCGTTTTTGTTGCTGTTGCTTCTATTGTTCTTGCTGTTGCTCTTGCTCCTGTTATTTTTGCTCTTGTTACTGCTATTGTAACAACTACTGCTATTGTCATAGCAGCTGCTGCTGCTGTTGTTTCTGCTGCTGTTACTGTTATTGTTCTTGTTTACTGCTGTTGTTGCTGCTGCTGTCGCTGTTGTTCCTGCTGTTATTGTTATTGTCACTGCTGTTGTTGTTAATGTTGTTGTTACTGTTGCTGCTGCTGCTCCTACTGTTATTATTGCTGCTACTGTTACATTGTTGTACCTGGTGTTGTTGCTACTGCTGTTACTGTTCTTGCTGTTTTTGCTGCTGTTATTATTGTTGTTGCTTTTGTTGTTGCTGCTATTGTTATTCCTACTGCTGTTGTTACTGCTGCTGCTGTTATTTTTGTTATTGTTGTTGCTGTTGGTGCCACTATTGTTATTGGCATAAAGACTCTGGGAGCTTTGCAAAATTGCTTGGGCCCCTATATCTGAAATGTGAGAGGACTCCAGCATCGTGGGTGATTCAGGTAAGTTTCTTCTACTCTCCCTATCTCAAATTCTTCCTGAAACTGAGGCAAGACTAATTAGTTCCATGTAGGGAAATTTTTGTAAGGAGCGTGGACACCCAGTAGCAGCCCCCACACCAAATCTCAAGATTACTATCAACAGTAACATGTCAACAGAGCATGTCTAGTAACAACAAAATGAAGAGAGCAGCATTTCTATGAGTACCAGCAACATCTTGATGAAGGAGGCTGAGAAGTCCCACAGTCTGTTGTCTGCAAGCTAGAGACCCAGGAAAGACAGGAGTGTCATTCAGCTCAAGTCTGAAGGCCTGAGAACCAGGGTAGCTAAAAAGGTAACTCTCTCAATTCAAGGTCAGCAGAAGACAGATCTTGTCATTCCTTTTGTCCCTTTTCCCCTTAAATCCTTAAACATATTTATAATAGCTGTATTAATACCCATATCATACAGGGCAATGTTTTTAATATAGTCATTTTTTTATGGTTGCCTGAAAATCAGAGATAATATGTTGTAGAGAGTTTGTTATATGTTAACTTTCTTAAAAGAATATTAAACTTGGTTTTATTCATTTACTGACCAATCAGCTTTATTCTATTACTGCTTATTTTTAGGCAGGTTTAGAGCATCCCTTACTCTAGGGCTGGAACAATCCTGTGCTCTGGCTTTGCTGTGGTCTCAAATGAATTCCTGTAGTGTTCACTATGGCTTGTCAGATATTCAGTGTCTCTTAGCATTGTGAAACCCCTATAGCCCTTAGTAGCTATTCTTTGCTAGTCTTCAGAGTATACCATTGTAAAGATGTAAAACCTAGTATTTAGCCAACAACACAAGGAAACTCTTATACACAACTCTTTTCTGCACCTTTTTATTTTATACCTATTTCTCATATTCCAGCTACCACAGTAGCCTTAGCTTTATTCTGTGTTTTCTCTACCCAGAATGAACAATGGACCCTTGTCTCTGTTTTTCAATGACATGGCTTGGAAAGTACCACAGCAAGAAAGGCAGGGAATATGTGAAGCTTATCTCATGAGATTTCCTTATTCCAAGGATGACAGCCTTATACTGTCTTTCATCCAATGCCTAAACACAATTGTTTTATGGTTGTTTGTAGTGGAAAGATAAGTCTGATATCTATTACTGAATTATAGCTCAAACCACAAGCACCAGAATTATTTTTAATATAATGATAATAAACTTCTTATAAGTATGCATTGAATTAATTAAGAGATACTATGATAGCAACATGCTACAATTAAATAAGGTCTCTTATGGGTTTTAGAAGTTTAGGATTAAATTCTAAGCTCTGCAACTTCAATTAATGACTTAACCAGTCTAACCCTCAACTTTCTCATTTGTAAATTAAGGAGAAAGTATTAGATTATCTGTAAAGTGCTTCCTAGTTCTAATATGTTTGTATTCTGTGGCACAAAGATAAAATTTATGAATTTTTCAAGTAGTCCAAAAAAGCATCCCCTTTATAATAGCTGTGATAATAGTTCATAAATGCCTTGATAGGAGAAGATAAGCAGAGAATAATGAAGCACTTACTGTTCTATCAAATTATCTTTAAATACTATGTCTAATGCTTAATACATTATAGGCATTTAAATTTCCCATAAGAATAAATATAACATATCAAATAATTCAGTGAATAATGCCATCAACAAATTATTCCTTCCAAGTGAAGCAGATAGTGTGTTTTATATCCATTCTAAGAATGAGTTGAATGAAAGCTGCCAATTTACTCATTTACACATCCTTTTTTTGGTAGATTATATTCTGGTTTAGTGACCACAGTTAAATAAAATTAGAGTTGGTGTAATTTAAGAACTGAAGAATCACAACCTTTACCTTCACTTATTCAATAGGTATCCAAAAATACCTATTGAGAACTTACATGACATTAAGTACTAGCTTCTGGAGACAAAATAATGAGCAAAATAAACTCAGTTTCTGCTACCATAGAGTTTATGTTCTAGTGGAAAAGGGAGGTATTAAAATAATCATATAAATTTATGTGAAGTTTTAACTGTGATATGATCTATCAAAGAGAAGAATGTATTCTATAAGAGAATATAATATGTATTTTAGTTAGAAAGAAAGGCAATAATAAAATAGCAAGTACAAAGCCCTATGGTGAGAAAAGTTAGGCAAATCTAATTCTCTAAAAGAAAAGTAGTTTGACAGAGCAATGCAATAAGAACTAGGTACAAAATAAGGCTAGAGAAATGGTTAGGGTCAAGGTATTTTTTTTAAGGTCATGTTAATATGTTTTGTCTTTTTCTAAAAATAATGACATACATGGTATATTCTCCAGTTTGGACAATATGTTAAACCACAAAACAAGACTCAAGAAATTTAAAAAGAATAAAATTCGAAATATCTTTTCCAGCCAAATAATAAATAGAAATTAATAACAAAAAGAAAACTGGAAAATGTTATACATTCATGGAAATTTAACACTATCTTAAACACCCAATTAGTCAAAGAAGAAATCACAAAAGAAGTTATAAAATACTTTCAGATGAATATAAATGAAAAACACAACATAATAACATTTATGAAACACAGCAAAGGGAAATTTATAGCTGTAAATAAAAAAGCATTCAAAAAATGGGAAGGCATCAAAGATGGTGAAGTAAATAAACTCTTTGCTTGCCTCCTCCTGTAACCACATTAAAATTACAACTAAATTATGGAAAAATCAACTTGGAGAACCATCTGAAGTCTAACTAAACAGAGTTCTATTACTAAGGATATGAAAAGGAAGCCATGTAACAACTGGAAAAAGGGGCAGATATGTGAGATGATCTGGTCCCATACCTGCATGTAGTGGCTGAGAGTCAGGAGAGATATCTTGGCCATGGAGGTTACCCCAGAAACACAAAAGACTTCAACCCCATACCAGACTCCTCCACCAGACTAGAGTACTAGTGGCAGAAAGAGCAGACCACACAATATCTGGTTGTGAAAAACAGTGCAAATTTTAACCATCAAAGTGAGACTGAAGGCTGCAAGAAACCCAGACACCCTCTTAAAAGATGCACACACAGACTCCTTTGATCGCAGGCACTCACTCTGGTCCCCTATGGAGGGATAATGACTTAGGAGACATCAGAAATATATAGGGAGAGACTGCATTGTATGGCTGCAGGGTGATGACTGAAGGGCAGTTGCCATTTTTACCTGTGTAGAATGTTCTTCCCATGCAGCTGGCAGGTGGGTACCACCTTTTCTGTGTTGAGTTCTCCACACAGTCAAATCTGAATTTGCATCGACCTCGTGAACTCTACTCACTCAAAGATGATGACTTCCCGAAATCCCACCCCACAAAACTAGCCCAATGCAAAAGACAATTTTGCAGTCAGCAGCCAGTCCTACCCATGCTTCACTCTTTATTGGACAATTCTCAGGGGTCTACAGTTCCCCCAGGCAGGTGGCAGTTAGCCTTGCGGTGATCTGAGAATTTTGCTGAGCAGCTCCAGGCTCAGCACTGGCACCAAACCAGAATCTACATTAACATGTTGAAAACCACTTATCCTACCTAGTGACACCCTGAGATCCTGCCTCACCTAACTCACATACGCAAGCCTTTATCACTGGCTGAGTTTTATAAAAGTCAGCATGTGGCAGCAAGAATAGGGGTGCCCTGGGATTTGGGCAGAGCTAACCCAAACCTGGCACAAGTGGCAATCATTCTTAGTTTGCAGTGGGGCTTCTCTGACACTTTTCCAGGTCCAACACAGGCAGTGGCAAACCACAGATTGTTCCTACTAGGCATTTCCTGCCTGGTCACAGGCAGTGGCTGCACTGGGCCTGTACCAGAATCTCCCCCGTCCTCCCCAAGAAGCCCCAGAACCAACATACTTGGAGGTCATCTTCAGGCAATGGTAAAGCACAACCCAATTATCCACACAAACAGTACAACTAAAGGGTGATCTCAACAGGCACCGGAGATCACTGAGATGGATCACGCTTTATAGGGTAAGCTTCCTACACAGCAACTCTAACATATGGAAATGATCAATTCTCACAGTAAGTCTGTGAGTCAATTTCACAAGGCTCAGTTGTACAAGGAGGGCACACACAACCCACACAAGGAATACTCCTGGAGCACCCAGAGAAGGTGACCAAAAAGACTGTGCCACTGGGGCTCACAAAGAACCACTCAAGACTCAGAGACATAAGAAATCTACTGAATACATAGAAACAAACACAGAAAGGAAACCAAAATGAGATAACAAAGATATGTGTATCAAATGAAAAAAAGGAAAAAAATTCCAGAAAAAGAACTAAACAAAATGGAGGCAATCTACCAAACACAGAATTCAGAATAATGGTTATAAAAATGCTCAAGAAATTTAGTGAGAACTTTAACAAAAATATAACAAGCATATAAAAGGATATAGAAAGCATAAAAAAATTAAACAGTCAGAAGTGAAGAATGCAATAATTGAAATTAAGAATGCACTAGAAGGAAACACCAGCAGACTAGAAAAAGCACAGGATCAAATTAGAGATTTGAGAGACAAGGTAACAGTAAATTCTCAAATACACAGCAAAAATAAATAAATGAATGAATAAATAATGAGGATAGTTTATGGGGCTTCTGGGACAAGATCAAACAGACCAACATTTGCATAATAGGGGTACCAGAAAAAGAAGACTGACAGCAAGGAATTGAGAAATTATTTGAAGAAATAACAACTGAAAACTTTTCCAGTTTGAAGGAAAGAGACTTACAAGTCTAGAAAGCACTAATTGTCTCGAATAAGATGAACCCAAACCGGTCAATACCAAGACACATCATAATTAAAATGCCAAAGGTTAAAGACAAAGAGAGAATTCTAAAAGCAGCAAGAGAAAGACAACTAGTTACAGGGGAGCTTTCAAAAAACTGTTAGCTGATTTCTCAACAGAAACTTTGCAGGCAAGGAGAGGTTAGCACAAAATATTTAGAGTGACAAATGACAAGGACTTACAACTAAGACTACTTTACCAAGCAATGGTATCATTTAAAATGGAAGGAGACTTAAAGAGCTTTCCAGACAACAAAGAGTTCAAAAAATGTTCATCACTACCAAACAATTAGTACAAAAAATGTTAAATGGACTTCCTTAAGAAGAAAATGGGGGGACATAAATATGAATAATTAAATGGCAATAACTATATATATCTATCAATAATCACATTAAGCTATTTACCATTTTCCCTGTGAATACTCATTCAGGGGTGGCCCTTGGCAGCTGCAGCATTTACCCCAAAATAACTCATGGGTTGCAGTTCTAACCTTACCCCCAAAATTTGCCACAAAATGTTACATTTTTATTATTTTCACATTATTCTAGTATATTGATGGCCCGTGGAAACAAATGACATCATTCTACTTATAGTATTTTGTTTTTAGTAGTAGTCTTACCATTTACAAAATAAAGTAATTCTCAATTACTGAGAAATGTCAAATCCTAGAAAACATTCCTACACATGAAAAAAATTAATTAATACTAATCATCATATACATTTCTGTTACATTAGGATTAAAGACAAGTTTTGCCTAGAAATAACTCCAAGAACAGTTTTTATATTTTATTTTCACATTGAATACCAGTCAGATTTGCTTTAGCCTCAAAGAGCATGTTTATGTAAAATTAAATGAATGCAGCAGTGAGCTGCACTTTCTTTTCTAAATGGGAAATGGGTTAAATATAAGTGGTGGATTAAATGCTCCAATCAAAAGACATTGTGTAGTTGAATGGATAAGAAAACAAGTCCTATACATATGCTATTTACAAGAGACTCACTTCACATTGAAAGACACGTACAGACTGAAAGTAAAGATATAGAAAGATATTTCATGAAAATGAGAATGAAAAAAGAACAACTGGTGTAATTATACCTATACCAAACAAAATAGATATTAAAGCAAAGGTTACAAGAAGAAACAAAGAAGGACCCAGTAATCCAACTTCTGGCTATTTATCCTAAGAAACCCAAAACAGTACATGGAAGTGACATGTGCATTCATATGTTCATTGCAGCATTATTTACAATAGCCAAGATATGGAGGCAACCTGGGTGTCCATCAGTGAATGAATGGATAAAGAAGAGGTAATATATGTATAAAATGCAATATTATTTACCAAAAAGAATAAAATCTTGCTATCTGCAACACCATGGGTAGACCTAGAGTATTTTGTTCTTAGTAGATTAAGTCAAACAGAGAAAGACAAATGCTGTATGATTTCAATTATCTGTGGAATTTAAAGAACAAAGTGAATGAGCAAAGAAAACAGAAACTCACAGATACCAAGAATATTTTTATGGTTGCTAGATGGGGAGTGGGGGTTAAAGGAATGGGTAAATAAGGTAAAGAGATGAAAAAGTACATATTGGTAGTTACAAAATAGTCATTGGGATGTAAATTATAGAATAAGAAATATAGTCAATAATACTGTAATAAGTATGGTGTCAAATGGTTTCTAGATTTATCAGGGTGATCACTTCATAAATTGTATCAACCACTATGTTGTACAACTGAAAGTTAATATAATATTGTATGTTAACTGTAATAAAAAAATAAGTGTTGTCACATACTGATGATCTAATTTTACACCTTTAGGAACTGGAAAAGAAACAAAAACTAAAGCCAGCAAAGAAAAATAAATAATAATAAAAAATAATAAAAATTATATCAGGGTTAAATAGAAAAAAATGAGAATAATTAAAGATGTTTTCAAAACAAAAATAAAATTGACAAGCTAACCTGACTAGAAAATAACAGCAGACTAAACTCAATATCAGAAATAAAAGTGAAGGCATTACTACCACTCTTGCAGGTAGAAAAATAAAAGGAATTATAAGAGAATGATATAAATAATTCTACTAACACATTAGATAACATAGATCAGTTGGACAAATTGTTAGAAATATACAAACTACATAATCAGCCTCAGGGGAAAAAAAAGCAATATTAATAGATTTATGATCAATGAAGAGATTAAATCAGCAATTAGAAATCTCCCAAAGATGTCCAAGTATAAATGTCTTCCATGATAAAGTCTAGTAAGCATTGTTGAATGATTCTTCTGAAACTCTACCAAAATGTAGAGTAAGATCAAACTCTTTCTAAGTCATTCTATGAGGACAACATTACCATAACATCTAAGTCAAACAAAAACATTATAAGATAAATTACATACCAATATCCCTTATGAATATACATGTAAAAAAAATACTAGCAAGGAAAATCCAGCACAGAGTCATATTTAAAGTATTAACATCATGACTACTTTAGTCCACTTGGGTTGTTATAACAGAATACCATAAAAAATTCTGGAGGTTGGAAGTCAGGGATCAGGGCGCCATTGGGATCAAATTCTCGGTGAGGGTCTGTTTTCTGTATTACAGACAGCTGTCTTTTATTGTATTCTCACATACCAGAGAACAAAAAGAGAGAGAAAACAAGCTCTCTGGTGTCATTTTATAAAGGCACCCTCATGATCTAATTACCTCCCAAATGCCCCACATTTAAATTTTAGTGCATTGGGATTAGGGTTTCAACATGTGAATAGGGGTGAGGGGGTGTAGTGGCTAGGCATCAGTACTCTCAACGCTGCAGCCTGGGTTCCATTCCCAGCCAGGGAACTAACCCTCCAAAAAAAAAAAGAAAAGAAAAAAAAAAAGAAATTGCAGGCATACCTCATTTTGTTGCACTTCATACATTTTGAATATTTTACTAATTGAAGACAAGACCCTCCATCAGCAAAACAGATTACTACTTGCTTTATTTTGATACCCAATTTATTGCAATGGTTTGGAACCAAACACACAGTATCTTTAGGTATGCCTGTATTAGAGCTAACAAATGAATTAAACAAAGTTACAGCACACAAGATTAATACTAAAAAATCAGTTACATTTCTATACACTTGGCAGTGAATAATCTGAAATAGAAATTAAGAAACCAAAAACATTTATAATAGCATCCAAAACAATAAAATATCTAGGAATAAATTTAATCAAGAAAATGAACAACTTGTCCACTAAAAATTCTCTAAAGCATTGCTGACATAAATTAAAGAAGACCTAAATAATATAAAGATATCTGGTGTTAATATTTTGAAAGATTTAATATTGTTAAGATCACAATACTACCCTAAGCAATCTATAGGTACAATTAAAATTCCAATGGCCTTTGTTTTGATTTTTTGTTTTGTTTTGTTTTTTTGGTGTTGAGTCATCTGAGTATTTTAATTTTGAATACTAACTCTTTATCAGATATATCATTGGCAAATACTTTCTACCATGCAGTAGAATGTCTTTTATTTTATTGATGATTTCCTTTGCTGTGCAAAAACTTTTTAGTTTGATATAGTCTGATTTATTTATTTTTTTATTACATAAGGAGATATATGAGTAAAAATAATACTAAAGGTAATATCTGAGAGTTTACTTTCTATATTTTCTTCTATGAATTTTATAGTTTTGGTTTTTATATTTAAGTTTTAATCCATTTTTAGTTTATTCTTGTATATGGTATAAGAAGATGGTCCAGTTCATTTCTTTACATGTATCTGTCTAGTTTTCCCAGCACTATTTATTAAATAAACTATGTACTGGTGGTGAGATTACAAATTATGCAGCCACTATGAAAAAGAATAATTAAAAATAAAACTGCCTTATGACCCAGCAATTCCACTCCTGGGTATTCACTTAGAGAAATCCAAAACAGTAATTTGAAAAGATATATGCACCCCTAAGTTAACTACACACTACTCAAAATTCAAAATTCAAAATAGCCAAGACATGGAAACAACCAAAATGCTCAGCTAGATAATCAGATAAAGAAAGTGTGGTACATATATACAATGAAGTATTTGTCTGCCATAAAAAATTAAAATTTTACTATTTGCAACAATATGTATGGTCCTAAAGGGTATTATGCTAAATGAAATAAGTCAGATTGAGAAATACAAATACCATATAATCTCACTTATACATGAAATCTAAAGAACAGGATAAATGAACCAACAAAACAGACTTAGACTAATAAATGCAAAGAACAGATTGTTGCTAGATGGAAGGGGGTTGAGAGATGAATGAGAAAGGTTAAAGGATTAGGAAGTACAAAGTTACAAAATAGTCACAGGGATGTAAAATACAGTGTTTGGAATATAGACAATAATATTATAAAAACTATGTATAGTATCAGATGGGTACTAGGCTTATCGGGGTGTCAATTCATAAATTATATAAATGCCTAATCACTATGCTGTACAACTGCAACTAATATAAAATCATGAATTATAACTATAATTTAAAAATATATAGGCATATGATGTACAACAAAGGGAGTATAGTCAATGATATTATAATACCCATGTATGGTGTGTGATGGGTAATAAGACTTGTTGGGATTATCACTTTGTGAGTTGTAGAAATGTATAATCATTATATTGCTTTATACACCTAAAACTAATAATAAAAAATAATTGAACTCAACTGAAAAAAGTTCCAATGGTCTTTTACAGAAACAAAAAGCCCATTTTTAATTCTGGTGGAATTGCAGAAGGACCCCCCCAAAACAAAATAATTCTGGAACAAATAAGATTAAGATGAAGGACTTATACTTTCTAATTTAAAAATTTAACAACAAAGCAACAGTGATCAAACAGTATAGTAACTGGTATGAGGATAGGCATACAGACCAATGAAGTAAAAAATAAAGTCTAGAAATAAACCCTAAATCTATTGATGACCAAATGATTTTAAACAAGCATGTTAAGATACAATAAGACAAGAATAGCCTCTTCAACAAATTGTGCTAGAGCAAATGGATATCCACAAGCAAAAGAAAGAATTTGTACCCTATACCACACCATGTATAAAAATTAACAGAAAAATGAATTAATGACAGAAATGCTAAAGTTAAAACTATTAAACTCTTAGAAGAAGCATAAGGGCAAAATCTTAATAAATCTGGGTTGGCCATGAATTCTTCAATATGACACCAAAAAACAAAACACCAATTTAAAAATGGGACTTTATCAAAATTTAATACATTTGTGCATAAAAGGACATCATTAGGAAAATGAAAAACACCCTAAAGAGTAAGTGAAAAGTCATTGAATGTGGAGACAGTTATTGGTATCTTTCTTCTTTGTAACCTGCTCCTACACAAGCAATCATGTCTAAGAGATCTGAAGTTGGCATTGATCTTGGCACCACCTATTCTTGTGTGGGTTTATTCTAGCATGGAAAAGTGAAAATAATTGTGAATGATCAGGGAAACCAAACTACCCCAAGTTAATGTCACCTTTACTGACATTGAATGATTGATTGGTGATGCCACAAAGAATCAAGTTGCGATGAGCCCCACCAACATGGTTTTTATGCCAAATGCCTGAATGGATGTAGGTTTGATGATGCTGTTGTCCAATCCAATATGAAGCATTGGCCCTTCATGGTGGTGAATAATGCTGGCAGGCCCACGGTCCAAGTAGAATACGAAGGAGAGACAAAAAGTTTCTATCCAGAAGTGTCATCTATGGTTTTGACCAAGATTAAGGAAATTGCAGAAGCTTATCTTGGGAAGACTGTTACCAATACTATCATCACAGAACCTGCTTACTTTGATGACTCTTAGCATCAGGCTACCAAAGATGTTGAAACTATTGCTGGTCTTGATGTACTCAGAATCATCAATGAAGCAACTGCTGCTGTTACTGCTTATGGTTTAGACAAAAAGGTTGGAGCTGAAAGAAATGTGCTGATTTTTTACTTTGGAGATGACACTTTTCATGTGTCAATTCTCATAATTGAGGATAAAATCTTTGAAGTCAAATCTACAGCTAGGAACACCCACTTGGGTGGCGAAGACTTTGACAACCAAATGGTCAACCATTTCATTGCAGAGTTCAAACAAGCATAAGAAGGACATCAGTGAGAACAAGAGGGCTGTCTGCTGCCTCTGTACTGCTTGTGAACATCCTAAGGACACTCTCTCTTCCAATACCCAGGCCAATATTGAGATTGATTCACTCTATGAAGGAATTGACTTCTATACCTCTATCACCTGTGCCCAATTTGAAGAATTGAATGGTGACCTTTTCCGTGGCACTCTGGAGCCTGTAGAGAAAGCCCTTCAGGATACCAAGCTTGACAAGTCCCAGATTCATGATATTGTCCTTGTGTTTTGTTCTACCCCTATCCCCAAGATTTAGAAACTTCTACAGAACTTCTTCAATGGGAAAGTTAATTAAGAGCATCAACTTTGATGAAGCTGTTGCTTATGGTGCAGCTACCCAGACAGCTATCCTCTGGAGACAAATGTGAAAATGTTCAAGATTTGCTGCTGTTGGAGTCACTCCTCATTTTCTTGGCATTGAAACTGCTGGTGGAGTCATGACTGTCCTCATCAAGCACAATACTACCATTCCTACCAAGCAGACACAAACCTTCACGACCTAGTTGTACAATCAGCCTGGTGTGCTCATTCAGGTTTATGAAGGTGAGCAGGCCATGACCAAGGATAACAGCTTGCTTGGCAAGTTTGAGCTCACAGGCATACCCCCTGCACCTTGTGGCATTCCTCAGATTGAAGTCACTTTTGATATTGATGCCAATGGCATCCTCAATGTCTCTGCTGTGGATAAGAGTACAGGAAAAGAGAGCAAGATTACCATCACTAGTGACAAGGGTCTTCTGAGCAAGGAAAACATTGAGTGCATGGTCCAGGAAGCTGAGAAGTACAAAGCTGAAGATGAGAAGCAGAGAGACAAGGTGTCTTCCAAGAATTCATTTGACTCTTATGCATTCAACATGAAAGCAACTATTGAAGATAAAAAAAACTTCAAGGCAAGATCAATGATGAGGACAAACAAAAGATTCTTGACAAGTGCAATCATCAACTGTTGATAAGAATTAGAGTGCTGAGGAGGAAGAATTTGAACATCATCAGAAAGAGCTGAAAAAAGTCTGCATCCCCATCATTACCAAGCTATACCAGAGTGCAGGTGGCATGCTTGGAGGGATGCCTGAAGGCTTCCCTGGTGGTGGAGCTCCTCCTTCTGGTGGTGCTTCTCTGGGCCCACCATAGAAGAGGTTGATTAAGCCACCCTCGAGCGTAGATTTAACATTGTCCCACATAAAATATTCAAGGGCCCAAATTTGTAGCAAATTCCATGGCAGTTTTAAAGTTGAGCTACTATATAGTAAATAACTGGCCATTCTTGGTACTTGATTATGTGCATAGGGAAAGGAAATAATAATGAACTTTATAAGCACTCTATTGTAACGTGGAAAATGCAATGTCTTAAATAAAACTACTTAAAATTGGCAAAAAAATAGTAAGTGAGAATATTTACAATTCATATATTTGATAAGGGTCTAATATACAGAATATATACAGACTCTTAGAACTCAATTATAAAATACAAACAACACAATTAAAAAGTGGGCAAAATGTTGAATAGACATTTCTCTATAGAAGATGTGTAAATGGCTACAAGTACTTGCAAAGATGTTCAACATCATTAATCATTAGGAAAATAAAAACTACAATGAGATACACTTCACACCACTAGGATTTCTGCAATTTAAATAAGTATGGTGGAATGAATCAAAGTGATAGAGAAATTGGAAATTTTATTTTGCTGATGGGAATGTAAAATTTTTCAGCTACTGTGCAAAACAGCTTGATAGTTCCTTAAAAACTTACATTGCCATCTACTTCAGCAATTCCACTCAACAGGTGCATGGACAAAAAAATTGTGACCTATACGTAAAATAAGATACTATTTATCCATAATATGAAAACAAGTTCTGATATATGCTACAATCTAAATGAACCTTGGAAACATTATGCTAAGTGAAAGAAGCCAGACAAAAAAGGTCACATATTATATGATTTCATTTATGTGAAATATTAGAAATAGATAAATTCAGAGACAATGCAGATTAGCACTGTCTAGGAGCTAGGGATCAGAGGAAATAGGAATCAACTGCTTAATGCATTTGGAGTTTTTTAGGGGATGATGGAAATGTTTTAGAACATGATCTAAGTGGTAGCTGCTTAATAGTCTATGTGTTAAATGCCAATAAACTGTACACTTAAAATGGTAAATTTTATTTAATGTGAATTTCACCTTCATAAAAGTTTACATGAGTAAAATAACAACTTAAAATAAGAGTACATTTGATGAAAAAATTAGACTTACATTATTGGGGCAAATTACACCCAGGATTAACATAAATCAGACTCAACCTTTTTGATATTCTTAAATTCTCTAAGCAAATAGAATTTTCCCTATCCAGTTATAACTCATTTTTTTGAGTTTTATCAATGTCCTAATTCTACCTTTCAAAAAACATAATATTACTGTATGCACATTATCAGAAATTTGTCATCATGTTTATTTATCATTATGTACAATTGCAAATACTACTTAAAGTATTATTAAGTGACAAAAAATGCAGTTGACCCTAAAATTGCACATTATGAGGTATATAGCCATCAAACATTGTGATATTAATACTTTGTTTTGAAATACTAGATGTGCATAGTAAATTGCTAAGTTTAAAAACATAGATTGACTTTCCCAAGGCATTTGTTACCTATTACCCAATTTGGAAATATGTACATATGTTAGCATATACATAGACAAACATCTAAAAATGTATACACTGGTGACCAGCAGCCCTTCTTCTGCACATGTAAAAAATCTAAAATCATTTGTCCACAAAGATATATGTACCCCAATGTTCATTGCAGCATTATTCCGGTGACTGAGACATGGAAACAACCAGTGATTTTTCATAGAGTACTGGATAAAGAAGGCGCGGTACATATACAAGGGCTGTCTGGAGAAATTCTGGCCATTGTCAATATAACAGGAATGATTTATGACTAGATGCATTCTGGACTACCCTTGTACACAATGGAATACTATTTGGCCTTAAGTAAAGATGAAATACTGCATTTTGGAAAAACATGGATGGATCTTTAGATAATTGTGCTGAATGAAATAAGTCAGACTAAAAAAGTCAAGAACCATATGACTTCGCTCATATGTGGGAAAGGAAACTAAAAGCAATAAAGCTACAAGACAAACACATAAACAAATAAAAACTCAGACACAGTCAACAGTTTAGTGGTTACCAGAGGATAAGAAAGAAGTAAAGCTTAGGAGAAAGGGGGAAAGAAAAAAAATGAAAACAACACTAAATAAATAAATAAATAAAGATAGATAGATAGATAGGTAGATAGTGTTGCCTCAAGTGAGATTTGACAATGTATGCTGTTAATATGTGCAGGTGGAAATTTTTAAAAAAAAGCCAAAAACTATATTAAAAATGAATGAACCATAAAGACTTCTTCAAACCTCAAATTATGAATCATTAAAATTAATTTGAATTTGCACTTTTTTTGTTGATAATTAAAACATGTTCACAGGATTTCACAAGTGGGAACAATTATAGAGTTATTGTTTCACAATGATGTTAGCAAATCATTTAAACAAAAACTACAATAGCAGTAGACTTTGTAGAACCTGAGCACTATAAGCAGTGGACTGATTTTTTCTTCCATTTGTGTGAGTGAATAGCATTTAACAATCATTCATACTTTTGAGAGATTAAAACTTCTTTCCCTGTTTAAAAAGAAAAAAAAAATGGAGGAGTAGGTTTGACTCAAAGAAGTATTTTTATTGATATTTCAACCTCTTGTTGCCAGGGGCAGGGCTCTAGATTAGAATTTTTGCCTCATAAAACATTTATGAGTCTCTTGCTTTAGAGGACCTGGCTCTTGTCTTACTGCAGCTCAAAACTAAGCCCATAGAAAACTGATAGATAAAGCCCTGTGGGTGGGAAGAAAGTTTCTGCCTCCTCTAGTTCAAGCAGATAACTTGGATCTGGCTCCCCACCATTCACAGTAAAATAATAATATTAATGATAAAATAAAAATAAAAATGCATACACTACAGCATTAGTAATGGATATTTTTGTCGTAGAAAATTTATTTTCTGTTATATAATTTTGTGTATGTTTGCTTAATAACATGTTAATTTTATAATACAAAAAAGTAATTTCATTTAATTTATTGAAATGAAAATATATTCAAAGTTTATTTTAAGCATGAAAATAAGATGGTGAAATTTGCATATTGAAAAATTTACTCTTGCAGATGTGTATATGCAGAGTAGATGACGTACACAAGTTAAAATATTTCAACAGCAGTCTATGCTGGTGACTGATTTGACTAGAAGTATGGTATTGGTGACAATAAGGATATAAATTTTAAACATAGAATAATTTGCCAGAAATTGATGATGTTTATTTACTCTATGCTCTCAAAATATGACACATTTGGGATAAGCATAGTCATTTTTTGTGACATGCAAATAGGAATGTCCTGGAATGAGCAGCACTTTAAGTCATAATATGAATAATGTATCAGTTAGGTATTCTCCAAGCAGAGAACTTGCCCTAAGATCCTGGAAGAAATAAAAAACCTAAACTAGTAGCAGAAAAAAAGAAGCTGGTTTATGGAAGAGTGAAGTGGACCTACTTAGCATTGAACTATAACCTCCCACAGGATCATTCATTATAGTTGATCTTTGAAGAATGTGGGGGTCACAGGTACCCATTCCTGTGCAGTCAAAATTGCGCATATAACTTTTGACTCTAAAGGTGGCCCTTATCCACACATTCATCCAATGGGGGACCAAAAATAGCACAGAGTTTTCAATCTGAATTGGTTGAATCTGCAGATATGAAACCGGCAAATACAAAGGACCAACTGTACTAATTGACAAAAATCTGCATCTATGTGGACCAGCATAATTTAAACCCATGTTGTTCAAGGGTTAATGGTATTCTCAGATATGTTACATTTTCACTTCATATTTTTTTACTCTAAAAAATGTGTTGAATGTGGATTATCTTGTGCAAGGTACTCATAGCAATGCATTAGCTTCTGCATTTCAGTAGAGAAAACTGAAACTTACTTAGTTTTCTAGAATTCCTTGGCCCTTAAAATTAGTCAATAAGAGGTATATACATAATGTTTGGAAAACCAAAGAGAAGAGGAAGCAATTACTCTGCCTAGGAAAAACAACTAAAATCACTGGCAGTAGCTTCCCCTGGCTTCTAGAGAATCACTTATCTTGGTGCCACAGAAGCTGTGATAATGGTCTATATTTTTTCCATAACTTCCTTTGTATGAAAGACATTTTCTCCTCCAGTTGTTTTAATGGTTATATAAACCTCTTATTCTCTCTGCTAACCACTTAATGAACAGAATCTCACTGTTCATTTTCTAGTTAAAATTATAAACACTTTTCAGTGTGTTCTTTTCTCTTTTATATCTTTTTAATTATTTAACAAATCAAACCCATGTAACCATCTTCTAGTCTGATAGCAATCCTAAAATGTGAGAATAGTATTCATGAATAAAATATATACAGGGTCTGGCACAAATAATGCCTCTTTTTTATGAGTTGGTAATCCATACCAAATCTTTTATTACAAAATCATAAGCATGTATGGTTATGATTTTGTAATAAAGTCATAGCTTAAGTCTAGGCACTTCTGATAGACCCTGTATATTAAACCCAAATAATATTTTGTGATATCACCAATGGTTGCTAAGAAAATGATTTTAATAGCACAATGAACTAAGTAAAATGGAACAGTGATAATTACTAAAGAAGTTGGTAATTAAATGATTTATTTAGCAAAAATTTACTGAATAGCTACTATCCAAATATGTGTAAGACTATGTGTTGGATGATTACAATCAATTGAATAAGAATGGTTCTTGCTACCAAAGAATTTATAATCTGGGGAGGTATTGAAGTAATATATAATTAGCTATATTCCAATATAATAATAATATTAACAACTAGCACATGCCAACCACATATTACGTGTCAAGAGCTAGAATAAGCAATTTATATACATTATCTCATGTAAGCCTCAGAACTACCCTATAAAATAAACAACATTATAATTATCATTCTCCAGAGAATGAAAATAGACAGAAAATTTGGTAATAGAATGAAGAAAACACAGAGGGGGTAGAATTTATTCCTTTTGGGAGAAACTAAGGAATTCCACACACAGAAAGTGGCTTGGTTTCAGATTTGGAATTTTTCATATGCTTAAAAGAATGTGTAGAAATTCATACAATAAAATTAGAAGAGGCATATAGAAATAAAATAAGTAATGTGTAATAATGTATCACTAGAAAACAGAATGTAGTATTCTAGTCACTGATGGTAAGGTTTCAAAGAAGTAAAGTAATTTCTGAATTTAAGTTAAAGTTCTTAAATGTCAAAGAGCCAAGAATAACATGTCTTTTATCTAGCCAGCATCTCATTAATTTTTAATGAATAAAAGCCATTTTGATGTGTACATGAAAATATAAAATGGCCACAAGGGGATTCACCATCAGGTATTTTGCATTTCTCAGTCAAATACTGTTAGAAATTTAAAGGTTTGAATTTACTGTCACATAAATACACGTTTTTCAGCTATGTTGGATGTGGTTGACCAACAATAGTTTTGAGTTTAATAACATTCAACAGAAGCAGAAAATACGTCCCTATGATTTGTAGTTCACCACAAAGACCTGTTTGTCAGAAGTTCTTTATACTGGCTCACCAATTGAGAAAGAAATTTTTATATTTAGAATCACCCTTTCAGTTTAAAAAGAATTTTTAAGTGAAATAAATCAGACAGAAAAAGATAAATATAGTATAACCTCACTTATATGTGGGGTCTAAAAAAAACTGAAAAGCTGAATTCAAAGAAACAGAGAATAGAATAGTGATTATTTGGGGCAGAAAAGTTAGAGAAATAGGCAGAAGTTGGTCAAAGTGTACGAACTTCCATTTATAAAGTGAATAAGTTCTGGGGATCTAGCTATAGTACAGCATGGTAACTATAGTTAAAAATACTGTACTATACACTTGAAAGTTACTAAAAGAGTAGATCTCGAGCATTCTCATCAAAACAAAAAAATTGTAATTATGTGAGGTGGTAAATGTGTTTACTAATCTTGTCATGGCAATTGTTTTGCAATATATTTGGGTATTAAATTGCCACATGTTATATCTTAAATTTACACAATGTTGTATGTTAATTATATCACAATAAAGCTAAAACAAATATAAAAATTAATAAAAAGACAAAATTCAGAATAAAAGTACAACTAATGGCAGAAAAACTTACAACTATTTCCACTACTACCATGAAATTTTTTTGTTTTATTATTAACTTTAAATTTTAATATGAGAGGTGATACTTTATAACATCATTATAAATATACAATAAGTCTATAAAATATGTATATGATATTTAAAAAAATACTCATCACAGAGTAAGCTTAACACATCATGAATGTGGAATATATTTATCCTCTGACTTCAAATAGCCTTCATTAAATGGTCATACTTCAGTTTGAGTAGCATTGGCTTAAGAAGCTGTCTTTAAACTCTGTTTTTTAAATTCATAACTTTGGTCTGGGTATTAGCTCGGAAATTAGAATACAGGACCAGGAAGGAGGAGTATACAGAGATACAGAGGTTATAAATGTCAATAGAACTAGCACTAGACAATGAGTAATGCTCTAATAACAGAGCATTGTCAGGAAAGGCAGAGAACACTAAAAAGGTGTTTGGAAGAATTTGAAAAGGAAGGTGGAAAAAAGGTGGGGGTGATTTACCATGGAAGCCATAAACTATAGATACAAAAAAAGAGAACAGTATTTTGAATAAAAGTATTAACATAATAGTGAACATTAGAATGAAAATACAAATTTTCTCAAATTAAAAAAGTATACATTATAACATATTGATTACTTGTAATCTACAGGCTTTATTTTAGATCTTGATTAAGATTAACTTGAAATACTTATTACATTCAGGGAATTTTTAATGCTGAGTAATGAATATTTGATAATAACAAGGAATTATTGTTTGTCTTTTATGGTGTGACAATAGTATTGTAGAGCTTTTAAAATAAAACATACTGAAATGTGTATTAGTAAAATAATATGATGTTTTGATTTAACTCAAAATAACCTAGTGTGAGCTGGGAAGTAAGTGGAGTATAAATTAAACAAGACTGACCATGAGTGATAATTACTGACATTGTAAGATGCACACAAGTTGTTGATGACAGTATTTTCACTGTTTTTTGTGGATGTTATACATTTTTCATTAAAAATGTAAAAGAAATGAGTAAGTTTTGAGAGGCAAGAGTAACATTCATAAGCTAAAGGAGAGTACTCAGGAAGATATGAATGGGGAATGTCTGAAACAGAGGGTTTACTGGTAGTGTCAAAAGAGGGGAATTGGGAAGGAAAACATATCAAAGGATGGGTGTTAAGTTAATTAAGCAATCTGATATTTATGCTTCCCCAATTTCAACTATAAAATCTTCAAAAAATTATTTAGTTTCATATTTCTCAATACTTTGGACTAAGTGCATCTTTCCTAGAATATGTAAGGGTGACACTGTATGTTCTATTTTCCAAATTTAACATTCTAAGTTTGACCATGTCAAATGAAAGAGCCCCTCATTATAGGAACTTATAGTCTCCTCTTCCCTCGTTCCTTATCTCCCCATTTTTTGCTTTTGTCCCCCTAGTCCATAGCCTTAATCACCCTCTCAATCAGTTTTCCTTTAACTCTAGCCTTAAACACCGGATTGCTCCGAGCCTGAATCATGGACCATCTTCATCCTGCCTCCTACTTTAGGTAATTACCCCAAAACTTAAACAATAGGCTGTTAGCCTGCATTTTCCAGATAGTCTTTGCCCTGGCTTGAGTTAATCATTCAGAAAAACTTGTAATTTGTGTTTGCTAATTGTATTCCCAAAATGTCCCCTGTCTCCAGTCTCAGTTAGTCATCCTAATATTTGTGATTCGTGATGACAAAACTTTAGATGGCTGTGTTTGCTAGATTTTAGCTAATTATCCTGGTGGCTATAAATCTGTTTGTTGATTATATCATCTTCAGGCCATTCCTGGATAGGTGGTGACACCTGGGTTGCCAGTTAAGCCCAAAAGTCAATAGGACACAAACTCCATGGGGGTGAACAAACCTTCCATCATGTAGTCACCCTGCAGCAGTAGCTTTGAGGCCTGCTTTTCAGGCTAATGCTTTTAAACCTATTACCTGAATCTATTTCTTCTCATCTAAGGGCCACTGGGATACAAATGATGCCCCAGCAAGGCTTCCAACCCATCCTGACCAAAGAAATCAACACGGTCTCCCAGGTAGATCTCGAAAACCCTTTTCTCTTTTAGATCAGATAGGGTGAGAGCTCTGTGAGCCCTGGACAGGTAGGGCCAATGGCTACACTCAGCAGGAAGCAGATACAAAAAAATGAGGCCTCCAGTTTTTCAACTTTTCATAGAGATTTAGGAGATCATACCTCTCAAGAGAAAAGTAAGGCAAGCAGGTAGAATAGGGGAGATCTCAGGATCCCTTCCATGTGATGCACCTTGCTGGAGTAATTACCACCCTGATACCACCCTTTTCTAAGTAATCTTTGCCCCAAATAGACAATCACAGGAGGTAATTGAGTTTGGAAAGGAATCATGAGCAGTAAAAAGGTGATGTCACAGCCCCCCAACAATCAGATGCCAATCAAAAGACCCCACACCCAGATAGGTGTAACCCCTTACAACTAAAGAGAAGAGAACTACCAAAGTCTGTTTATTAGGGGCTCTTGAGGCATTTTCCTGCCCAAGCCTGCTCCTACACCTTAGGAGTGTACTTCCTACTTCTAATAAACTTTCTCTTTGTTTCACCTTATGTTCCTTTTAATAAACTGCCTCTTTGTTTCACCTCTACATGTTGGTTTGTATCTCATTCAGTTCTTTGCTTGAGATAATAAGAACCTGGTCACCATGCAGAGGAGGGCCCCATTCTCTGGTAACAAGTTTAGTTTGGTTTTACAATATAATGTAGCTTAAAACAGTTTTTAGAAGTCTATTTCTTTTCTTTGCTCTCCTTCCTTCCTGCCAGCTTTAATTACTGCATGCATACCAGTTTCAATGACGGTTTACTTCAAGACAGTTTACTTCAAGACTGAATATCTGCCTCAGTAATTTATAGGACAACTAGCTTTGTTTTCTAAGGTTGCAGGCTACCTTGGAAATCTGTTTACATTAACTTGATGTTACTGCTTCCACGCATGTTTCATCTACAACTAGAGATTTTCCTTTTCAAACTTCTTCACTCAAGACCACCTTTCTACCCCATTTTTCTTTGTTCTGCATTTTCTTACCAGCCAATAAAACTCCCCGGCCATCCTAAAAGAGAGGAGATGACCTTTGAACAAGAGTCTGTCATTCTCTCAAAATACTGACATTTTAAATAAACCTGCTTTTATTTTCATGGAGTGGAGTGAAATACATGGTGATGGAAGGAGAACTGACTCTGGGTAAACTAACCAGATATATCATTTTTAACAGAACAGAAGAGAATGTTACTGTCCCCCATTTCAAATGATACATATGATTAGGCTTACTGACACCTTGAATTCAGCCCAGTGAGACTAGGCTGACTGTATGCATTATTTTAAATGGGATAGTACCATTGTTTTCTGTCCCATTGACAATGGTACGTTTGGTCAGCCTAACTCTGGGTAGTGAGCATACAATATAACACATAGATGATGTATTAATATAATAAAATTGTGCACTAAAAACCTATATAATTTCACTAACCCATGTGACCCCAACAAATTCAATAATAAAATTTTTAAAAGTGTAAATATTTTTGAATCCTGACAGAGAAATGAAAGCTCTAGGCAAGGGTGAGCACACAAACCCCACAACAGTCATTAGAAGTTACTGTAGAGAGGAGACTAAGAAAAGAATAAGAGTATAGTTTTTCAACATAAAACATGTCCAAACCTGTGGAGAACTTTAATGAGTTAATTTGACCAAAATAATGACAATTGCTGAAAAGCAAGATATCAATGGATCAAGAAAATGTTTCAGAGAATGGCAATTTTGCAGCTTATTTTATACATTAGAATCAAAGGAGGAGCTGTAAAGAGGGTTACCTGAAATCCACTGGTGGTAGATTAAGGGGGTGAGAGAAAGCAAAGTGGGGAAATACCTGAGATTGGATAAACAGTAAAATGGAGGAACAAACACTTTTTTTACCTTGGTAGGTACAGGATAGTTAATAATTAACATTTACAGCACATAGAGATGATATTTGGATAACAAGATAACAATGAGGGGTTCTGTAGTCTCCTGATCTGGGTACAGTGGGCTGTGCCCTGTGGGGTCTGGAAAAATGATTACTCTGACATTCCAAGGGTATGTTATCTTAGATGCAAAAAGACAATAGACTGGTTCACTTAAGGTAAAGATTGACCTTTGTCAAGAAAGTTATGGGCCAAGGATTGACTTACTTTTAGTTAGAAATTTTATGTTTACTATCTTATGTGGTTAACTTCATTCTCTGAGTTTGTAGGACCTGCCATGCAGACCTCCCCTGAGCTTGTCAGGTTTAGTATGTGACTCCTTTTTCATCCACATGTTAGAAACCTAACCCTATGAAAAAGTGTATGCCTTTTCCACTGATTTTTTCTTTTGCAAGTAACAGCTTTATTACTGAGAAATCTGGACTCTGGTTTATAAAAAAGATAAATTTCAGAAGGTAGTCTAAATTTGGAGCAAGGAATACTCATGACACAAATTCTCTGATTTTTGTAGCATTGCCCTTAGGTCAAACACAGTGACTTCGGTGAGATGGTGGAAGTAAGATGGAGAGCCAAATATACAGTGATAGAAGAAGAACTGACTCTGGGTGTTGAGTACACAATGCAGCACATAGATGATATATTATAGAATTGTACACCAGAAACCTATGGAATTTTACTAATCAATGTCACCTCAATAAATTCAATTAAATCAGGATTAAATTAAAAATTCCCAATATAATACCCACTGTCTTGAAGCATCAGGACAAGGCATCATGGTAGCCTCATCCATTAGAATTATGTGGTAACTTCACAAAAGAGGGAATCAAAGGAAAGGAATCCCAAATATGTTTTAACTCAGCACACACCTCCAAAATTTCTAAACCATGCATGTGTAGGGAAAACTAAAAATGATTTGCAGCTAAGGCATGAATAACTGAACTGGTACCTGAGCTGCAGTCCACCAATGCTGTAAAATAATGCGTTTGAATCTAAGTTAATTCCCATCTAAAACAAAACATCAATATTCTCAGAAGAGTGAGAAAGTTTAGCATTTTCATAACATGGCATTTACAACATCAAGAATGCAATTTGGAGCTAGTCAAAAAATGAGTATAATTTTATAATAAAATTATAAAACAATTTTGTAAGAAAAGCCAATTAATTAATATCAACTGGAGTTCAATAAAATGTCATTATCAAACAAAGACTTTAAAACAACTATGACTATACTTCATGAGGTAAAATCTATATATAGCTATTTACACATACATACACATGTAGCCCATATATATTTTATAAAACACATATATTATATATAAGGGCTGTCCAGAAAAAATACAGCCATAAATGTTTCTATTTTTCATGTTACATGCCTGGATACTTTCTGGATAGTGCTCTTATATCTATTCTATGTATTTAGCTATGCATCTTGTATACTTTTTATATATATTGAATGAAGAATTAAAAGTCTCAGCAGAAAACTAAATGAAAATTTTTAAAGAGCCAAAGGAAGTTTTACAACATAAGATTGCAATGACTGAAAAAAGTTCATTGAAAGTGTATAATAAAAGATAGAAGATGACAGAGGGAAAAAAAATCAATGAACGTGAACCTAGATTAATAAAAAGTATTCAATCTAGATAAGAGGAAAAAATGATTATAGAAAACACAGAGGCTCAAGTATTTCTAGAAGTAAGTGAACAATAAAAATAAGAACTACACTCAGTAAAAAGAAAATCATACAACAGAGAAAATTAACAAAGCCAAAATCTTATTCTTTGAATGGATTGACAAAATTAAACACCTAGCTAGACTGATGAAAAAATAAGGCAGAAAGTAAACACAAAGTTTCAACATTAAAAATGACAGGGAGGTGATTTAGTACCTAGAGACATTTTTAAAATATTAAAAAGTATAAATGATTTTATGCAACAAGTTCACAATTTAAATTAAATGGACAAAACTAGAGATTAATACCCTTCATAAACCTATCACAAAAATTGTAAACAAAACATTTGTAAAATAAATCCAGAAATATGTATAAAAAGATACCATGATCAAGTGGGGTTTACACTTCGAATGCAAAATTGTTTGGCTATTAGAATGTTAATCAATAAATTCATCGCTTTAACAGGAATGAAGAAAAAACATGATATCTACATACACACAAAGAAAGTGGTGATTAAATTTAATCATTTATTCACAGGTAAATATGAATTTCCCTGTCCTTAGGAAACTAGAAATAGAAGAAAACTTAGTCTGCTAAAGAGCATCTACCAAAAACAAACAAAAGAAGAACCCTTAAGTTTCATGACATGTAATGTTGAAATAGTGAACATTTGCTCCCTATGATTGAAACACATTAGAAATAACCACTGTCTTCACTTTTATTTACTATTTTACTGAACTCCAAGGCAGTACAATAAGACAAAAAGACTTATAAGGATTAGAAAATAAGATATAATGCTGTATTTATTGTATATTACATATTTGTTAATATTGAAAATTTTTAGAATTCAATACAACACCTAAAGGAACTAATAGCAAACTTAACAGAACACAGACTACAAGACTAATTATAGTATATTATATTAGCAGCAAACAATAAAAAATAAAATTTAAAGATTCTACCATAATTATGTCTGGAAAAATATCTAATGAAAGACTTAAAAACATCTACTCTGAAAAATCCAAAACATTGCTGAAAGTTTTATTGTTCAGTTCATTAACTCTAGTTTGCCACCTTTGTCAGGTTTATGAATACCTGTGCATGATAATTCAATATGTTTAATTTAATATTACTTATCAAATGATTTTTGTAGTTTCTCATTACACAGCTCATCATTTGAGAGATGACAAAATAAGTTTTATATATTACCCCATCATTTTGCTTCATTATTACTTATAGAATCTTTCTAGAATAAAGTTTTAAGTTTTATTCCAGAAAAATATAAAAGAGAAAGAGAGTAATAGAGTATGCAATGTTTCAGGAGGATTTAGAGAGTAATCAGTTTAGTTGCAGCCATTTTTTGTGATTAAAAAGACATCAATGATAGTACTTTAAAATTTCCATTACTCAACCAAAAGGAATAACGAATGATGATATTTTGGAAGAACTCAAGTCAGAAGCATGAGAAAAGGGATTTGTTTCAGTCTGAAAATATATATGAAGGCAAGTAATCATATTCTCAAATATAATAAAAACCATGTAGCCCAGAAGACAAGAGATAAAATAAAGGTGGTATTTCATGACATAGCAGCTTTTCATAAAGCTGACAATTACAGGCTCTTATCACTGTGACATCATTCCTGTAAAGAGTTGGGAACACATTCATCAAGTGGAGACCTTTCTGGATGAGAATGGTAGCACTGAGTGGGATCAAGTGTCCAGAGACAGATCATAGATTATTTAATGTGCAGTACTGATACAGAATTAAAGAATATCATCTGGAAACAAAATATCAAATGGTTGGTCTAAGTATAATGCCAAGAGAAATTACAGATGTTTGTAATTGTGACAAATGTTTCTTGCACATACACTATTTTCTGAAGCACATTCTACATTTACAACATTGGGATGAATGCTGGAAAGAAAACAAATATAATTTCAACACAACTTTTACAGGCAAATAACAGAAATGTTATTATGGTTAAATGATTTCCTACAAAGATGCCAAGAAAATGCACTGTGAAAAATCTTTTTATCATTTTTGGAGGTGTTGGGATGGGCAAGAAACTATTGAATAAAGAGCATTAATTTTTAACTCACAGTAAACACAAAAATTAACATATAATGGTTCATAGAACTAAATGCAAAATTTTATAAAATATAAAAGGAATAAAATTTATACAATAGTAACTACAACTCAAGTCATAAAAAATTCTCACAAAAACAGTACAAGTTTTGTTAAATAATTCAAAGGAATGCGAAATTACTTTCATGAAAAGAAACTCTAAGACTTGGAATCTTTTGGGTTACTCTTATGTTGGCCTTTAAAATGGTGGAAGTGTTATAGTTTATATTTGTAAAACACTGATAGGTAGTATGTGGGTTGGTCACTAAATACTTGGATGAGACTGAGATGGGAGATATATATGCCCCAGTTGCAGATTATCCAGGTAAGAGGAATACAGAGTCTCTCTGTAGGGAACCCAGTGAATGACCTTCACAACAATTTCAAAGTGAGCATTGAATTTCCAGTGGGAAGATAGAAGATAACAGTCAGGAATTTGGACAGAGAACTGCACATGTACATGTAATCAGGTGGAAGAGTATCATCTGGAAAATACATCTATATGTGTCAGAGAGATGAAACTGGAATCTAGTGAAAGAAAAACAGTAGTAACACAGAGCATCAGATCCTTCAGCGGATGGTACTTCAGAGTAGGTGCTTATGAACTGAATATTTTTGTACCCCGCTGCCCACCCAATTTATATATTGAAATCCAGTCACCAATGTGATGGTATTTAAAGGTGGAATCTTTGGGACAGGGGTAATGAAATCATTAGAGTGGATCCCTCACAAGTGAAATTAGTGCCCTTCTAAGAAGACAGAGAGCTAACTCATTCATCACCTTTCTTCCATGCCAGGATACAATAGGAAGTCAGCAATCTGTAACCCAGAAGAGAATACTCACCAGATCCCTACTATGCTGGCACCCTGATCTCAACTTCCAGCTTTTAAAACTGTAATAAATAAATTTCCATTTTCATAAGTCATTCAGTCTATGGTATTTTGTTATAGCAACACAAACTAAGACAAAAGAACTCCAGTCTTAGAGAAGTCTAGAAGGCTCATAGGGCAACTAGTCAAAACTGAAGAAAGATAAGAACTCAGCTCTACAGCCTGAAATGATGTATGGTGAAGTAGAAAGTTGCGGAAATCTGATTGAATGTGTGAGAGCTTGCCAACACAGAAACTCAGAGAGTAAAGCAAAATTCAGTAATGTGCTATATCATCATCGGTTTCTATCTATCTATCTATCTATCTATCTATCTATCTATCTATCTATCCATACTCCTCAATCAGTGTAGGGAGTATGCCAATCAGAAGCTGAGGCAGACAGAGGAAAATAATGTGTCTCAGTTAGGGTTCCCTTAGAAACACAAATTGACACAAGGATTGATTGCAAGTCATTTTTTGAGAGATGATCTTTAAAAAGCACTATTAGGGTAATGTAAAAGAAAACAGAAAGAAATATAGAAATCACGACTGAGCAGGTTACCACTATCAGCATCTGGAGCTAAGTCTCATGGAAAACTTGTGGGATATAGCGTACAATAGGCCAAGAGAGGCCTTCTCGAGGCCAAGACCCCAGAGCATTTATACACTTGCTCCTTTTATCACTGATTGAAGGTTGCACCAATTGTAACTCTCTATAATTGTGACCTGCCTTGTGTAGAGTTCAAATGCGCTCTATTCACTGAAGAATATGCATATTTTAGTCAGAAAGTTTTTGTGCTTGCAGTAAGATACATTCTGTGGAAGTGAAAATGTTAAAACGGTATCTGCAAGGCACCCATAATTTTCACTAGTGTGTACCTCTTGCACTGCTCAGATCAATTTGTACCTCATGACAAGGTCATTTTGTCCTGTTTCTAATTTTCTAATATGGTGGGCAGTTAGTTTCTGATAACAAAAAGTTTTGCATGATTTACAACAAAAAATGTTATTGTCATGAGCTCTAGTCCTTGCTATTATAATTACTCCCCAAATTATAACATATTCAATATTTTCCTCCATTGTCATCTATCTTACCATATCCTGTGAGGCTATAATTGAGGCATTTGCCAATTTATGGTTTTTACTGGGATGGAAGCACCAAGAATTGCCCCACTGAAGTATCTATGTTCCTTTATAATCCTACCCTTTTATATATTATGTAGCAGCAGTCTTATCTGATCATAATTATAAAGGCATGCATAGTTCCATTGGGCTAGCAGGAAGGTGTTCAATTACAGAGACTGGTTTCATTGTTTTGACAAGCCATCTGTCTATTTGGTTGTTTAGTATGCCCCTCTGAGGTGGATGCTGTCTAGCAGGCATTGGCATGAGACATACTCAGTTGCACACTTTATACCCATTTCCATAGATTCATTCACGTACCTTATCCCCACATTTTCTTATCTTCACCCTTCCACTATTGTTCTTTCCCATTCCTCGATCAACAAGCCAAGTCATTAGTCATATCTGGGAGTCCTTGTAAATCCTTACTTCAGGACATATCTCTCTATATGTGAAGATTACGACCAAGTTTATGACTTCAAGTTCTTCTCATTGAGAAGATATGCTCTATGTTCTCTCAGAGCTACTGTAGTAGTGATATAATATGACTACAATATTACATCAATATGTAAAACTCATTTATTCATAAACTAAGCATGACATTTTTAATTCTTTGTCAGTTGGTTATAGGAGATCTTTTTATGTGACCAAAAGTGTGAGCTAAGGGACAAGTGTCAGTGGAATAAAAGCTGTGACATGGATGTCTGAGCTCCTATTGCATGACCTACAAATGTAAGTTACGTGTATCCTCTGGATCTGCTTAAATATGATCCACAATATATCATTTTAATATATGATGGATGATGAACTGCTGCTGTGCTCACCCAAACTTGTGACCTATACCCAGTACCCAGTTAATGATGGAGAGTCCCAGTAATCTAGTCACTTAACCTATTTCCCATTTAGACAAAAAAGTGCAGCTCACTGCTGTATTCATTTAATTTTACATAAACCTGATTTTTGAGGCTGCTGCAAACTAACTGGCTTTCAATGTAAAAAATAAAACATAAGAACAGTTTTTGGAGTTATTTCTAAACAGAACTTGTCTCTAATCCTAATGTAACAAATGTATATGATGATCAGTATTTAATAATATTTTTTTTTGTGTGGTAAATTTCCAAGCACAGAACTTTGGAGGTAAGGTTAGAACTGTAATTCATGAGTTATCTCAAGGAAGACACTCAAGACACAAATGCTGTCAATGAGTATTCTTGAAGCAAATGAGAAATGAGTTAATGTCCAATGTCAAGCAATTAGTCTTTACTGAAGCCTAGTTGCATACCAGGGACCATTTTTCATACCATTAGTTCTGAATGAATATGGGCATATTGAAAGAGCCAGTGACAGTGACATTTTCAAGAATTAGTCAAAGAGAACTGACAGACAACTGGTGTACATTAAAGACAAAGGTTCATTATTTAAGCTTCCTCGTGGTGGCCTGTCTGCAGGGTTCTTGTCTCCAGATTCACAACCAGCCTCAAGTGTGTGGTTACTTACTCAGAACTAACAGACAATAAAGCAAATCCCACAGTTAAGAAATCAGAGAAACAGTAGGGCAAAGAGCCATTTTTAGACACTA
Organism: Lyroderma lyra; assembly: GCA_004026885.1. Taxonomy (NCBI): domain Eukaryota; kingdom Metazoa; phylum Chordata; class Mammalia; order Chiroptera; family Megadermatidae; genus Lyroderma; species Lyroderma lyra. The sequence goes on from PVJL010002428.1 coordinate 137,378, forward strand.
AACTTGCCATTTTTGTGCATTTTACTGAATTGAAATGGTAATTAAGGTTGTCCAGATGTTGTTGTTTCAGGGGAGCACTAAAGTAGAAAATATAAAATTGCTTTAATTGACTTCAGGTGATTAAATTTGAAAGCAATGGGCTCTCCATCAATCTAAACACCCCTTTTTTAGAAGAGAAAACACTAACCGGGTTGTGTTTCAAAAATACCAATCAATTTGAATTGTACAATGTGTGTGCATTTTTAAATATCTGTAGGAAGGTTATAAATCTAATTTACTTTTGGATTCTCTGTAAAGTGCCCCAGGCTTTCTATATACTACAGTAATAGGTCTACTTTCCTATGTCCCACAATAACAGGTCTACTTTTTCAGTTCTATCTCACTAGCTTAGAAACTTCTCACTTGGGTGCTCACACAATAGCAAAAGATAAACTCTGTAAGGTAGAAATTTGTATGGTGTCTCTAATGGAAAAATAAACTGAATGGATAGGGTCAGTATTAAATTGTCTGCCTCTAATGAGTTGAAGATTTCCATCTGTGCTATATCTTACTGTAAAGGAAGCCAGGGAGAATAGAATTACTAAAATGTAATGACTCTTTTATCAACATTAATCAATATTAAAGTAACAGTTGGATAAAAAGAGGGTGGGCTAGAGGGAGATTTCTCAGGCATTAAAGTTTAACCTTATAACTGAAGACACATACAAAATTAAAGTGTTAATTTCAGCATTGAGTGACAAATTTAGCCATAGGAAATGAACTCCTTTTAATCTATAAACATTAACCAAACAAATTCTACCTTCCTGTTAGTCCCTAAAAGGTTAAAGCCATGCCTGCTGTAAAGGGTTACAGCCAGGCCCACAGTAAAGAGTTAACAGCCAAGTAAAGAATTAACAGCCTGGCTTGCAGCAGACCCTGACCTCCCTGACCTCCCTGACCTTACCATAAATGTTCAATGCCCAGGGCTGAGTAACTCCTGGAGCTGGCATTTACTGCATATGTACTGGCTTACATAACCATGGAAAAAGAAAACAACTGCTACTGGGCAGATGTGACAAGATGCCACTTTTGTTTGAATATGTATATATAGTCCCATGTGTGCAATAAAGTGGCTTTCTTGTTGGCTTATTTATGATCTCTGTACGTCAGTTCTGCACCCACTTTTTCAACTGAGTATAACACCTCTGAAATCTTCCATGCTGAAGCAGCTCCATGCTAACACTGTTCAAAGAAAGGGACAGATCTCTTGGCAAGTTAATGTTCCCTTACAAAACAAGATCCATCATGTGTTTTCCCAGTGTATGTAGCACAAGTGTTTGGTGATCCATCACTGTTCTCCAAAAGCTGGAATTCTAAGATGCTGTGGGGAAAATGGAGTAACTCAGGCTCTCTCACCATGCTTCCACCAGAATGATGCGGACCTGCTTTGTTACCATCACTTACACTTTCCCAGGTAGCAGCCATTTTGTTGTTTATGTCTTTTGAGCTTGCTTTTTGGCTGCCTGCCACTTTTTTTCTTCTACCTATACAAGGGGATGGGACTCTCAGGGAGGTAGCTATGAGCTATTGAGGGTGAACTCCTGGATGCCATTGTGTTGCTGTTTTACTTCTGGAATTAAGGCTATGTTTAAGTTGCCTGTGGCTCCTTGATTCTTCTTTGGTCTGCCTAGATCCAGTGCAAACCTGCCTGGCCTTGGTAATTTTTAGTACAATTGTGTCAGTCCCCAAAGGGTTAAAGCCAAGCCTGCTGTAAAGAATTACAGCCAGGCCTACTGTAAAGGGTTAAAGCCAGGCCCACTGCCCAGGCTTGACCTTGGCATAATCAGTCCATGTCTGGGGTTGAGGAATTCCTGGGGCTGACAGTTACTGCACACGTACTACCTTATGTAACCATGAAAACCCAAACTGCTACTGGGCAGATGCAACAAGATACCACTTTTGTTTGAATACATACATATATGTATGTATGTATATATATATATATTCCCATGTGTGCAATAAAGTAGCTTACTTGCTTGCTTGCTTGCTGGCATGTTTATGGTCCCCCTACATTGGCTCCATGTGTGTTTTCTCAACTAGGTATACCACCTGGAAACCTTGGCAATGACAACTTGGTGTCACAAACAGAATCTGCACCAGATGGGCATGGAGCCTACTCATCCTTGGACGGTGGGCTTGAGGAGTGGTCTTTTGATGAGTATGTAGTATGCTGTGGCACATATCCTCTCTACCTGAATGCCTTCTCGAGTGCCCTGGGGTGGATGGGAAGCCAATTTATGTGGAGAAAATGCTCCAAGCATTGGGGAAAACCTTCAACAAGATGAGCTCTCACATGGTAGTTGGGGCCATGGGGCGTCTCTTTCTTACAGCTTTGTGAGCAGAGTCAAAGGCAACTCTGTGAAAAGCAGTGTAAGTCTGGGTTCTTCAAACTGAGCTGGACCTGATGAAGGTTCAGGTGTAGGCTATGGAGGAAACCAGGTAGCTGATGATGGAAGAGTGCCAGTGCTTGTGGTTGGGGTAAAAGAGAAGGTCCCCTACTGTTATTTCAGACTCCTTGGGAGAGGAAGGGAAACCGGAACTGCAGTTCCATGCTTGCCCTGTAGTGACACCAAAAATGAAATACCAACAACCCATGGCCCAGGGTAGCCACCCAGCAGGTGCTCCCCAGGTTACTGAATTCACCACATACCACCTGCACACTCAGGATGAGTTGGTAGAATTGAGTAAGCATTCTGGCAGAAGGCTAGTAAGCCCTTGGTCACCTGACTTTTGTGTCTACAGGACCAGAGTGTAGATGTTTATAATATGGACAGAGCAGGAAATGGAGAAGGTAGCCTCCATGACCATGCACCTCTCGCTGCATCAGTGACTGCAGGGTAGCTCCAGGTATGAAGAAGGCACCCACCCTTTATTGGATTGACTCATGGTGGCCATCAGAATGGTGTGGACACATGCAGGAGACATTCATGGGGAAGTCAGTAAGTGTCAATCCTATGCAGAGTTGGTACAAGTGTTGTGGGAGCTAGGTATGCAGGACACCATGTTGAATCAAAATACTGAAGGTCCAAATGATGAGAGGTTTACAGCATGTATGAGGGATAATATGTTGCAAAGTGCTCCCTTTTCCATGTTCAGATCACTCATGGGAACCCTGATGCCTTATGTGGGCCATGCCATGAATGAGTTCACCAGGATGGTGGTGAGTTTAAAGGAAGTCAAAACAAAGTGCCTGCACACAGAAGAGTGTCTTCGTGGTGGCCAGGAAGTCACCAGTGGCCAAGAGAGACAGACCCTTATAGATGCGGTAGGTCTTGTGTTGGCTGGGGTCAATAGAGAGAAAATTGATGAGAAAACCAATGCCTATTGGTTGGAGCTCTGGCAGCAGCAAAAAGAGGACCAATAGTTCACCCTGCTGAAAAAACAAGGGAAAAGAGATAATGAGAGGGCCACAACTTCTGAAGCTAGAGTGGTCCAACTTGAGGATCACTTAGTGCAGCAAGAGGATAATGATGTTCCTGTGGAGTCCCTCTTCCATTTTAAATAGGATGAAGGCCAAGGAACCCATCTACAGGGGATGGGTGAAGACCAGAGGCCATATGTGGAATTGGCAATCCATGGGTCTCCAACAAATGTACAGAGAGTTCTGGTTCTTGTGGATTTGGGTGCTGAATATTTTCTCTTGTATGGGAATCCAGAGAAGTTCTCTGACACCCCAATATTCATTGATGGCCCCAGAGGTACAAAGCATTCAAGTGAAATGCTCAGACATCCCATTGGGATAGGCCATCTGCTGCCAGAGACATATAGGGTTTATGTTTTGCCTATCCCTGAGTATATCTTAGGGGTGGACATTTTGCAAGGGCTGTGTTTGAACACTACAGCAGCAGAATTTTGTCTTTGAGTGTGGGTGCTGAAGGTAGTGGTGTGGGGACATGCTGCACATGCATCTTTGTAGCTGCCCCCTCCCCAAGGGATTGTGCACACCAAACAGTACAAGCTTCTGGTGGGCCATGATGAAATAACTGGGACAATATGGAAACTGAAAAAAAGGTGGGGATAGTATGTTCTACTCAGTCCATTTAACTCCATGGTAATGGCCAGGGAGGAAGCCAGATTGCACCTGGCAAATTACTATTGACTACTGAGAATTAAACATGGTGGTGTTACCTTGCATACAGCAGTCTTGTTAGTGGCAGACCTGATAGATCACCAGAGTCAGGATTTGGGGACCTATCATTTTGTTGCTGATCTTGCTAATGCATTTTGCTCAAATGACATAGCCTCACAGAGCCAAGAAAAATTTGCATTCATGTGGAAAGGCCAGCAGTGGACTTTTATGGTCCTTCCCCAGGGGTATTTGCATAGCCCCACACTGTGCCATGGACTGGTTGCATTGGACTTAGCATGTTGGTCCAGACCTGAAAATGTATGACTATACCATTACATTGATGATATCATGTTAACTGGTGGCTCTCTTGCAGATCTAAAAGACACTGTTTCTGCTCTCCTAACCCACCTGAAAACATGTGGTTGGGCACTCCACGACAAGAAGCTGCAAGGACCTGGCTTGTCTGTCAAGTTCTTGAGGGTTGTTTGGTTGGGTAAGACTAAGGTTATTCCCAGCGTGGTTATAGATGAGATCCAAGACTGCTGTGTGCCTATCACTGTTAAACAATTGCAAACTTTCTTTGAATTTCTGGGATATTGGAGAGCATCTGTGCCCCAGTTAGCCCAACTGCTAAGCCCCTTGTATTTCTTGGTTAGAAAAGGGGCTCATTGGGACTGAACAGAGGGGGCCCAGGTGGCCTTTGACTCCTCCAAGGGCACCATTAAAGTGGCTCAAACTCTGCATTTGTTTGACCCTGCCCAGCCATGTGAGCTAGATGTACATGTCATTGCAGAGAGCTTTAGCTGGGGCCTATGGCAGTTTTCTGAGCACTTGTTGCAGCCTATAGGCTTCTGGTCCTAATTGTGGAAGGGGGCTGAGGTCTGTTACTCCTTCATGGAAAAACAATTGGTTGCTGTTTACACTCCTTTTTTGCAACTTAAAGCATTACAGCTACAGCCCCCTTGACTGTACTGGCCACGTATCCTATCACAGGATAAATATATGATTGAACTACAAAACCATGCAGTGGCATGGCCCAAATGCCTACATTGGCAAAATGGTTGGGGGAGGGGCATGCTTTCAACAATGCAGTATTCTGAGCAATAGTTCCTTGAGAGCTGAGCTCCAAGAGGTCCTGAAGCCTGTGACTTATGTGGCTATGGGGGAGCCTACCTCCCAACACTTGGAAAATGAGTAAGAGGCCAGCCCCTTCCAGGAAGGGCAAGCACCCATCCCAGAAGATGCTTGGTATACAGATGGCTCTAGCAGGGGCTAGCCCTCATAATGGACTGCTGTTGCTTTCTATCCTCTCACTGAGACTGTTGGTATGATACTAGTACCAGAAAAGCAGTCAATGAGCAGAACTGCAGGCTATATGGTTAGTGGTCACTAATGAGCCATCCCCATTGGTAGTCTGTACCGGTAGTTGAGCAGTTTTCATAGACTTGACACTCTGGTTTGCAACCTGGCATCTTAACCACTGGATGGCAATACACCAACCACTCTGGGGTCAAGACATTTAGCAAGATTTATGGACCTTAGGGTGTCAGAAACATGTGACAATATATCACATCACAGGACATGCTTCTTTGACCCATCCAGACAATGATGAGTCAAATACCTTGGCAAAGGTGAGATGGTTAGAAACTGCTCCTGTCAGAGATATGGCAAAATGGTTGCACCAGTGCCTTCTCCATGCTGAACAAATAACTATGTGGGCAATGGTAAAGTCTTGGAACTTGCCTATCACTTATCTTGATGTGCTTGTGGCTTGTGAGCAATGCACTGTTGATTCTAAGGAACATCCCTAAAGGCCACTGGCCTCAATGGGCAAGTTGTGCAGGTCTGAATTCCTCTGACTCAGTGGCAGGTAAACATAATAGGCCCCCTGCCCAACTCAAAAAATTATCAATACACTGTGACTGGTGTCTATACTATAACAGGACTTTGCATGTTTAGCCCATCGCCCAGCTCAACACACTACTACAAGCATAGGAACATCTCTGTGCTGTGTATGGCTACCCTTTGAATGTGACAATGGATCCCATTTTATAGGCATACAAGGGCAACAATCAGCTAAAGACATGTGTATAGGGTAGTCATTCCACATTCCTTATCATCCATTAGCAGCAGGAATCATTGAGCAATAGAATGGATTGCTCAAACTTAGATTGTGACGGTCTGGAGCAGTACAGTCCCTGGCAGAATGGACAAAAAAGCTATGGACTGTGCTACAGACTCTGAATGAATGAAACAGATGGGATGGCCTGGATCTAGTGGAGGCCCTTCTGCATTGAGCAGCAAACCCTTTTCAATTGCAGATACAAACCAAAGATTAATTACCACAAACTGGCTTTTGCCAGCTGAGCAACATCTTGCTACCGGCCTCTACTTGTCTAGCCAGGGGTCAACAGGTTACTTGGACTTGGCCTTGGACCATATGAGACCCTTACATGACATGGGTGGCTTTGTTGTCCCTTTGGGAGAAAGGTTTAGAGAGTAACTTACAAATCACCCCTGGGCAATGATTCTTTCATGTGGAAGTGTATTACTCGAGAGGTGGATGGAGCTACATTGCCAAAAGGAATGTTTGTTGTTTCTTTATGGCCTATTATGAGTTCTCCCAATCTTTTGCACGTTGAACCCACTGATGTGACTCTAGAAGCCAAGCAAATTTAATACATGTGCTTTTGGAGGGCACCGCTGCCAGCCACTGTGCTGTCAGCTGACAAAACCCTCACTTGCATTCTGCCAGTGGGCAGAAACCTGACTCTTCTAGTGCCAATAATTTCTCTTTTTCTGCCCTTAGTATTGTGTGGTCCAACACATCAATGGAATGGGCACATACTCTGGCCATATCACCTAACCAGTCAGCATGCTGTGTTTGTACCAAGTTGCTGCTCACTGTACCTGGTGACCTCCCATGGAGATACAGCCAGCTATTGTGCAGAATTGGACTTAGCTCCACCACTGGACTGCTGAGAATCCCATGTCTGGGTGGATCACAACCAGGTGGCTTACCTTGGCTCTCATCTGGATGCAGATAAACAAGACTCACCCCTGGCTTGGTTTTTCAATATGAGGTGGCCTGGGTTGCTCATGCCTGAAACTATGGAACTTTCTGTTAAGGTGCCAGTATACATAACCTGTACACTAGGGTGGAGTATGAATGTGTATTAGACTCTCTCTGATCTCTGTGAGGTAATCTCGGGGGACACCATTATGCCTTGGTGTCATCTTCCCATTCACTACAGTGCCTACCCTGTCCCATGGACTAGCTTATGGGTGTGTGGGCAGCACGGCTTGTACTACCTGCTTGCAAATTGGACTGGCTGCTATACCTTGTGATGATCATACATCCCAGGCTGAGTTCTCCCCGCTCTGGGTAGTAAACCCAGTAATTGGGGTGCTTTCAAAGCTTGCCATAGGGTAAACTGCACTCACTGCATGGTGATTCTACCCTCTGGCTATATTCTCCCCTCAAGGAGCTAATACAGTCCATCAACAAGGTAAGTGCTTTGACTTTGTCTGTGGCTCATGCCTTTAATGAAAACTGCAGTCTTATCCCTTTCACATACAGAAGTCTATCAGATGCATAAAGCTGTGTTGCAAAATTGCATGGCCTTAGGTCTTCTTACTGCTTCCCAGGGAGGGGTTTGTGCCTTGATTGGCACCGAATGTTGTATATATAAACTTGATAAACAGCATAATGTTAGTCAGGCATTAAAAGCCTTAGCTGCAGAAACTCAAAGCATGGAGCACCTAATGGAGGAATTCCCTTCAAATATGGTGGTTCTCTCGCTAACAAGTGGCACATTGCCTTGATTACACTCTTTACTATTATTTGTGCTATTATAGTTTGTTGTTGTAGTCTTTATTGTTGCTGTTGAATTCGAATGCAATGAAACACACTCCTTGAACAGGGAACATTGTGGAAGATGTCTGTCTCACAGATTGTGAAGTGAGAAACCCTGAAGGGGTGGAATATGTGGAAAATCAAGTAGCTCAGGCTTTCTTGCCATGCTTCCACCAGAACGACGTACACCTGTTATGTAACCAAGACTTTCACATTCCAAGGTGGCAGCCATTTTGTCGTATATGGGCCTTATGATCTCACTTTTGGCTGCCTGCCACTTTTGTTCTCCTGTCTATATGAGGGGATGAACCTCTCTGGGAAGGAGCTGTGAGCTATTGAGTGTGAGCTATTCCCCAAAACCATTTTGCTGCAGCCCAGCTTCTGGAATAAAGTCTACATTTAAGTTGCCTATGTCTCCTCAATTCTTTAGTCTGTCCAGATCCAGTGCGCACCTCCCTGGCCTTGGTCACTTGCAATACAATGCATCCAAGCAAAATTTGACTTAGATTAAAAGTGCAATAGAAAGCAAATGATTAAAATAAAATGTTTATGTTATCAGGGAAATTATACTTATAAAATCTATGCTGAAGCAATATTCATACACCTATAAAATGTTACCTGTGGCAAGTTTCAAGCAAAAAATGTTCCACCTATCACTGAATCTAATACTTCAAGGCAAATACTTCACTTTGTTGTCTAATATTCAAGATTTATTTGTTATATTCTAATTTCCAGAACTGAAAGAATGATTCTCAGAGCCATAAGGAAATGGCATCCCTTAATTTTCTGCCTTTTCTCCTTTTGAAGTTTGACTTGACCAATCAAACTTCACTCTCAAATTCTATCTAATGAAATATTTCAGTGGACATTAACACCTGCTGCAAACTGATTAGGTTTTTCAAAGTGAAGTGCCTGGAAAAAATTAAAAGGAAATCTTAATTGTCAGGGCACAAACGAAAGTTTCTTTCATGAAACTGCCTCTAGACTTGTCAGTGTCAATAGCAATTATTCTTGGGAAAGAATGCATACACAGACAAATAGAAAAGGAGAGAAGAATAATGATTTAATAACAGAAAGACATCTTTTAAGACCTCCTAAAATTAATGATTTTTTTCATATTGTTTGTGATCAAAATTTTTTTTATTTATCACAATTAAAATACATAAAAGTGAACTTTTAGAATTAAAATTTAAGGACGTTAATGCTTATTTTATTTTATTTATTTATTTTTATTTATTGTTTTTTTTTTTTTTTTTTTTTTTTTTTTTTTTTTTTTTTTTTTTTTTTTTTTTTTTTTTTTGCTTTTTGGTATGTGGGTAGTTCCCTGACTGGGAATCGAACCCAGGCCGCAGCACTGACAGCGCCAGCGCCGAAGCCTTAAGCCACTACACCATCAGGGAATTCCAATGCTTATTTTAATAAGCAGTAAATCAGAAGGTAGTAAAATATTTTTGAGGTGTCTGTTTTCTAGTCATATACCATAGGTTGTACATTTTCCTTCAGAGTATAATTATCAAATAACTTTGTAACATCTCTACTTGATAAATGGAATTATTTTCTTCTATTCAAGGTCATGGCAAAATAAACATGTGAAAATGAAATTTGTCCAATGTTAAGATAAAATTTTTATGGGTTTTTGTTTTAGTTCAATTAAGTAAAACATCAGAAGGGGTGGGGGGAAGTGAATACCAGTAAACCGAGAGGTCAAAAACTGAACTCAGTGTCAGTCAAATGCCCTAGCCTCATAAATATTTATCATACTGTCTCCAAATGTAAATTCTTTTACAAAAAAATATTTTTACTGATGTATTTGGCAAACACCTTGTGGAGGAAATTACTATGGTGACCTGAAACTAAAGAGATAATAGCAATAATTTTAAAGGAAAGAATTCCACAACAATATTAGTTTGGTCTTTACTTCTTTCAATGCCACTGCAACATTTAACATTGATGAAGTGAAATATTTATTGAATAAATACTGCCCTTCTTCTTTCATACCTTATCTGCCTTTTAGAGCAGCAGAATGTATGGTTATCATGTGTTCATATATAAAATTTTAAAAAAAAATTAAAGTTTTCAAGAAAAATCTGTCATAAACTATAGAAGGAAATATGGAGTAATTAAAAAATAAGCAATAGTACTCGGAGTAAGATGCTTTCATTCACATCTGAAACATGGACACTCACAAGGTCATAATCAAGAGGTCCCCTTGAAGTCTTGACTGGGGAAGTATCTGCTTCCAAGTTCATGTGATTGTTGGCATAATTATGTTATTCAAAAGCTGTTAGCCTGATGTCCTCCATTTCTAGCTACCTTTTGATCAGAGGTCACCCCCAGATTCTTGACACACAGCCTTCTCCAAGATAGCAGCTTGCTTCATCAAATCACACAAACCAAGAAGGTCATGTAGAGAACTGACTAGCAAAACAAAAGTCACTACCTGATGTAACTTAATTACAGAAGTGACATCCCATTACCTTTGCCATATTCTGTTTGTTAGAAACAAATCATTGATCCCACTCAATTTTGAAAGGTAGGATTGCCCAAGGGTGTAAATATCAGTTAGTGAGGATAATTGAAGGGTCATCTTAGAAATTTCCTGCCACAAATGGTTTCATCCCTCATGGGATTACTGTGAATATTCTTTTCCTTTTTTTTTTTTTTTTTTTTTTTTTTAATGAGGGTAGCTCCCTGGCTGGGAATTGAACCCAGGGCGCAGCATTGATAGCACCGAAGCCTTAAGCCACTACACCACCAGGGAACTCCCTACTGTGAATATTAAGTCTTATACCTCATGAAAAGCACTTGGTAAATATTAGTTCCTGCTCATTGTCAGGATACTTTTTTTCCTTAATTGTTATTGTTCTCAATTACTTTTTGGAGAGGTCTGCTGAGAAACACCTAAAGGTTTGGTGCACCTCTTAAGAAGTAACTTTGGAGTACTTAGACTCAATAAAATTTTTGAAGAGATTTTGAGGTAAGAGTTTACCATTGGCTTCAAATATCTTTGCATGTCACCAAGGAGAAAGCTAGTTTCTACTTAAACACATCTAGAGGTAATGAATTTGTTTGCTTCTTAGATGGCCAAGTGTATCTTCAGGCAGTTAAGCTGTTAAATGGACTCTCTGGTACTGAACTGAAGGTGGCCTACCTGCAACTTTCACCTTACCCTTTCTAGCAATAGACTTCTGTATCAGACATTTTCTATATTATTTCTTTGTCACAGTGCAGTTCCTGTGTTCATTTTTCACTGACATCTTTTCTAGTATACCATGTATATTTTCTTTAAAGGAACAGCAACAAAAAAAAAAAAAACAGAAAACCTGCCATGGAAGCAAGCAATTAGGAGCTATGCTTTCATAGTAACTATGAAACATAGCAGCTATGTTTCATAAGTAACATAACCAACCCAACAATAAACTGATAATGTCACCCTCTGACTATAATGGAAAAAGTAAAAAAAATAAGACTAGTCCGTTATGTCAGCACATAAAACAAAAACAGAGATGCTTTACTACCACAAAGCAACTGAATGCTCCTCACTTCCTGCTAACATAAGTGACTATTCTTTCTTTATCAATGATAACTCTAGCCCCACTTTATTCATCCTGGCTCATAAATAAAAATTAAGACATTCCAATATTTATAATAGCATTATCCATACAGCCAAAGCTGGAAACAGCCCAAATGTCTATTAAAAGACAAATGGATAAAAAAATATGGTGTATTCACAGAATAAAATATTATTCAACTATAAAATAAATAAAATACTGATACATATTATGACATGAGTGAACTTAGAAAATATTATGCTAAGTAAAAGAAACCAGACACAAAAGACCACATATTAAATTAGTTCATTCATATGAAAGTCCAGAATAAGATCAATAGACATAGAATGTAGATTAGTAGTTGCTTACTTATTAGGGGAAAATGCAGATATGGGGGTGATAATTAAGGGTACAGGGTTTTATTTGTAGGTAATGAAAATGTTCTAAAATTCATTGTAGTGATGAATGCACATATCTGTTGTGAAAGTAAATGAAGACCAACTTAATGAGAACAAAGGGCTATTTATTCAGATCTTGATAGCAAAGAAGTCAGCCACCATCACTTACATTTGGCAGAAAATCAAAAGTTGTCAGAGGAATGAAAAAGCATTGTAGTGAACAAAAAGGGAAGTTTCAGGTATGCCCTGAAGGGAGGCTGTCAGCATGGGGTAGCTATAGGTAGGCTAATTACAAATGGGGCTGTATCTGTGATTGGTTAGTGGTGCATGTTTGGTTTTCTTTGGTTAGCCCTGAGTTGGAAGCAGGGAAAAAAATTAGGGAAGCTATCAGTTATTAATCAATTCTTAGCCACTTACTGATTTTTATGTGTTACTAATCTGCCTTTTGCACCGTTTAATAGAGATAGTGGTCTGATTTCCTGCAAGTCTGACAGAGAGAGTAGCCTGGCTTCCCAGGTTGGCTGTTGCAGATTGTGGGTTAAAGTTCAATTCTCATATATGGTCTGGCCAGTGTCCATGGATATATACTAAAAGTAATTTTATTGTATACTCTCTCACACTGTGAATATATTAAAAGCTATTTCATTTTTACTTTGCATGGGTAAATTATATGTAGTGTGAATTATATCTTAATAAATCTTTTTGAAAATTCAAGAAAGTGGAAAAAATATATGCTTATCATCAAATTGAATCTGCCTCTTGCAGCACCCAATCTAAATTTAACCCTTGCTTCTTTAAACCTTCCCCCAAATCCACCAGCACAAGCCCAACCCTGTAATATAAAATCCTTCCTTCTTGGTTTGTGTGCTTTTTTGCTGTAGCAAGTTAATAAACTGAACTTATCATTACAAGTGTATTCCTAGTAGTCTGTGCACAGAGCTTTATTGCCACTTCAGTTTTTCTCCTCTAATAATATCAAGTCTTTGCACACCTTTCTTGCATGATGTTAGTAATGAATCCCTATATGTGGTCAGATCAGTACAAACACAAGCAACATTCTTATCTTGTCCATTATTTTCACTGAATGTATTCTGACTTTTTTCCCCCTGGGAAAAAAAAATGCAGAAACATATGTCCTTATGGATACCAAGAATTTCAAAGCATAGAGAGACAGATTAATGTTTTCCTATAATCAGATCTTTCTTGAGGCATCAGTGGAAAACTAAAAATATATGTATATGTTTCTAATATACATATGCATACAATACATGCTTATAGTATACACATACATGTCTAAACACACACATAATACATACATATATACACACACAGGGGTGTGTGTGTTTGTGTGTGTGTGTAAAGCTGTACTTCACAATTGGTTATAAGTCCATATTAACTCTCTTAAAACAAGTATTCATATGGAAATGGTCAAATATAAGAAAATTGAAAATCAATACCGAATAATTTAAGTCAGTTGTTAATTTTATTACCTTAGCAAGAGAACATTCATTTTACTTATTGATTTAGCCTACATAATTCAAGTCAGCAAAGCTTTCTGTATTGGTAATAAGCCAAATGGCAGAGAGGAAAAGACAGAGAAAGGATGATATTTTTTACATCAGCTTGGCCCTTTCAGGCTTTGAACTAGAGAATTTCACTTATTGTAACTATCAGGGACTGCACCAATTTTTTTCACATTGAAGTTATTGGCAACATTTTTCCCACAAAAAGAGTAATCCGTTGTCATTGTGTATCCTATATTTAAATATTCATAAGCACAGTGTTATGATACCTAGGTTATAAATGCTGATACCAACTAAATAACAGCCATCTTATAGTAAAGCAGGGGGTAAGATGTTAGAAGTGTGAAAACTGCTCACATTTCACCTAAAGTATTTGAGTGGACTAAATTCCCCTACCCTCTCCTTTTCTCCAGATCAAGCTGCTATCTTCACAGGGGATCTTCTACAGCAAAGCGTCACCCACACTGCCTCAAGTTCTAGCCTGATCTGAAGTCCCAAAATTTAGCAGAGCTGCTGAGCCAAAGGTGCACTTCAGTCCTAAAAATAGGATGAAGACAATACACAAGTGTGTACATTCTCTGCTTGATTAAATATTAATGTGTGTGTACATGCACACATACACACACATTAATACTTAAGCAAAGAATTCAGGGGCTACAAAGAATACAGACATCACAAAATTAGTCAAAATCACAAAAGAAGCAGAAACAACAACAGAAACAAGAGCAAATAGCTAAAACCAAAATTCTAGAAATAGGGGACAATCTGTCTCAGAATTGCTACATCGTGTTATTATAAATTTTCACTTTTTAACAAAAACATGTATCATACATGCAAAAAAACCCCTCCAAACTTGAAAAGTGCAATTACTCAAATAAAAAATTTACTAGTGTAACTAATAGCAGATTTGGAGTGGCAGAAGGAAGTATCAGCAAACTTTAAATAGATCAATTAAGATTATCCAATCTGGAGAACAGAAAAAAAGGGATAAAGAAGAGTAAACAGAGCCCCAAAGAAATGTGAAACATATTTCTATGTACTAATACATAGTAATGGGAATCCCAGAAATAGAGGATGAAGAGATATAAAGAATATTTGATAATAATATTGGAATAACTTTGCACAGTGATAGATGATTACTAGAATTAGTTGGATGATCACATTGTAAGGTATAAAAATGTTGAATCACTCTATTATACACCTGAAGCTAATATAACTAATATAATATCATATACCAAATATGTTTAAACTTAAAAATACATAAAAACCAATAAAATATTTGAGAAAATAATTATCTAAAAATAGTCATCCAAAATTGATGAAAACACTAATCTACACATTCAATAAGCTCAAAAACTTCAAATATAATAGTGTCCAACAGAATCACACCCAGACATCATAGTCAAACTATTGAAAGTGAAAAAACAAAGAGTCTCAAAAGCACTAGGAGAAAAGCAGGTCATGAAATAAAAAGAATAATTAACAGCTGACCTTATCAGAAGCCATGCAATGCCAGAAGTCAGTGGGAAAACATAGTTATAGTGGAAAAAAAAAAAAAAACAGCCAACAACCAAGAATTCTGTATTCAGAGAATCTGTTATTCAAAAATAATAGAAAAATAAGACATAGCTAGATAGGTAAAAATTGAGACAAGTCATTGCTGGAATGTCTGCCCTACAAAAAACAAAACAAAAACAATTTTCTAGTCTTAAAACACCCCACTTCCAGGTGCCAAAATATGTATTATTTTGTTGTTATTGTGACAAATAACCATAAACTTTGTGACTTGAGAAAATATGAATTTATTATTTTATGGTTCTGAAGGTCAGCAGTCTAAAATCAGTTTCACTGGGCTAATATTAAGGTGTTAGCATGACTGGCTCCATCCACTGAGGAGAGAATGTCTTACCTTTTTCAGCTTCCAGTGACCACCTGTATTTCTTGGCTTGTGGCCCTTTTTTCCATCTTCAAAGGGCATCATTTCAAACTCTGTTTTCATCATCATATTGTCTTCACCTCTAGTATGAGTCTGTATTCTTCTTATCAGGGCCATTAAGAGTATATAGGGTCCACTCATGTAATTCAAGACTTTTAACTTATTCACATTTTTAATGACTCTTATTTATATCTAAGGTAGCAGTCAAAGTTTATAAGGATTAGGATTTGGACATATTTTATGGCTATTGTTCAGTTTCATTCACAATATATCACAATTTGGGGTGAAGTTGAAGCAGTGCTTAGAGAGAACTTCCTAGATTTAAATACATATATTAGAAAAGAATAAATATCAAAAACTAATTATGCAGGAAACTCTCAGTTAATTGACACTAATGGGGATTAGTAGATGCCAGATAAACGTAGTCACTGGTTGCTAGAGAGTTACTATTAAAAATAGGCCTAACTAATACTATTCACCATACTCTACCATGGCATACCATAAATGCTATATTGTCTTCATATTAATACTGAAACAGTAATCAAAAGCAAATTAAGGCAAATAAAACATATAATGCAAAAAAATGTAATGTAACAGCTTTATTATAAAAACATCTTTTTGAATGCATTGTGAAATTTTAGTTAAAAAGCAGTCAATAAACTTTTCAACTTAATGAACTTCACTGACATAATTTTTTTAACTTTAATTAATTTTTTTAACATACATACACACTTAAAATTAATTACAATAGGGGTAGAGACTTAACTGAGTAGACATTGAACCAGGATCATCAGGATCTAGTACCTGTTCTGTTGAAGTGACACTAATCAGGATTTAATAATGTAGTCGGGACAGGCTCAGGAGAAGTGGATGTGGATGACTTTGAATCTGCAATGATTGACTGGAAAATATCCAGTCACAAATGCCTCTATTTTTCATATTACATGGCTGGATAATTTCTGGACAGTCCTTGTGGATCAGTAGATAATGCTATACCGACAAACTTAAATGCAGCTTTTTTGAAAAATGAACAAATATCAGCTTGCTTTGAGGCCCTATGCTTCTCACATAAAGTAAGGTTTTGCATGATGTGTGGCTGCATAACATGCTGAGAAGTGAAGAAGCATTGCTGTTCTGCAAGAGTTATTACAGTTTCAAATGTTTCAGTAACTCTCTGCCAGGTTGCTTTTTCCACCTAATACACATCATCATCACTTTAGTCCTCCTCTGCAACATTTATTTTTTCATGATTCACAACACGTTTTATGATGTCTTCTGTATTGGATATGTGAGTTATTGGAATAGTTTTATCCACAGCAAACAAGTCATCAAGTTCATGTCAAGACAAATTAATTTTGTCATTAACAGAGTCAACTAACTCACACATTTTATTATAAACTCTGCTACTGGCAGCTGCACTATTGACAGAAAACCCCTCATAGTTGATAGAGGAATAGAAGGATTCCACAAACATTATAGCTGGCCACAACTTTTTTCAACATTTCTGTAATGTTTTACTTCTCACAGAATCCCAAGCAAAACTGACAGTGTAGACAATATCTTCGAGATCATAGTTTTTCTAAAAAGTCCAGAATTTTCTTATCAAAATTAGCCATTTTATGTGCATGACAAAATACCTGTGAATTATGTTTACATTTTGTATTACTCCCTGATCCATTGGTTGGATCAAGTTTGTGACCTGAGCTGGAGGATAACATACAGAATTGTTACCATTAACACGCTTTTCTACAATAGGATGTTCACAACAGTTATCCAGGAGCAATAGAACTTTACCATTCTTGGGTATTTTTTTCTGTCATAAATTTTCTTTATCACTGGGGACAAATAAATAATGAAATTACTTGGTAAAAATTCCTACATCCATCCAACTGTTAACTCTGTGCATAATAGTCCTTAGAAAAGTTACTTATACCTTTAAAAGCACCTTGGTTCAGCAAACTTTCTGATCACACACAACTTTACTTTATGATTTCCCAATGCATTTGCACAAATAAACACACATGATTTTTATTTAGCTTGAATCCATAAGCTACCTTCTCATTACCACCAGCCAAAATAGAATTAGGCAGACAATTTCACATTAATCCAATTTCATCCACATTACACATCTGCTTTGGGGTCAAGCCATTTTCTGCCACATAAATATGTCATGTATGAAGCTGAAGCATCAAAATCAGCCAATTTTTGCTCATTTGACAAGTCCAGCTTACAGGTGCCATGGCAAACCTTGAATTAGGTAAGCCAGCCACTTGAAAGTGAACACTGATCTTGAATGCTTATTTTCCCATGAAATTCTCTCTTTTCCCTGCAACCTGGGCCCAGAAATATAATCAACCTTAGATCTTTTCAGCAAAAATCACTCATACAGGTCCTGGTCAAGCACTTCCATTTTCCATGTATAAAGAATACAATTCTTTTCCACACTCTTGTCACTCTCCAATTTAACATAAAACTCCTTTATCTTCTAAGACTGAGACTTAATGTCATAGACCATTGAGAAACTGACATTAAATTTTTAAATTAGCTCTGCATGGCTTTCACCTTTCTCAAGCCTCTTGCGTATTTCCAACTTCTGCTTGAAGGCAAGCACTATTTGTTTATGCTTACTTGGGACATGTTTTGGCACACTTGGGATTGGGTGAGGAAAAACAATTTGAATAATAATAGATCCCAACTGACTGTTTGCACACAGTGAATTGGCAGGAGTGAAAGAAAAACACATGTTGCACAAAACGTGGCAAGTTTAAATTTCTGCCAGAACTTGATTTTATTTTAATTTTATTTAATGTATTTCTTATTATTTTTCTGGTTGCTTGAGAGTGCCAGTTGCTTGAGTTTTAGTTAATGTAGAATCTATTGTATAAATCTCCACTTTGAGAAGTAATGAAAAAAGGAGCAAAGTAAATCCAAAATAACAGAAGAAAGGGGATAGTGAACCTATCAGAAATTAATATAATTAATTAATATAATTAATAGAATTATATAATATAATTAATATAATACAGTTTAAAACAAAAATTACAGTGCAAGAGCTGGTTAGTTGAAAACATCAACAAAATTAACTTATTCCTCATTAGACTGATCAAACAAAGGAAAAAGGGAAACAGAGATAAAACACAAATTATCACAATCAAGAATGAAACAAAAACTGTAACTATAGGTAAGTATAATAAGAGAACATGATCAACAAATATGCTAATATGAGGGCTGTCTGGAAAAAAATCCAGCCATAAATGCCTTTATTTTTTATATTACACAGCTGGATACTTCCCAAAGAGCCTTAAATTTGAAAACCTAGATAGGATAGATAAATTTTTGAAAGACACAACTACTAAAACTGAATAAAAAACCAAATAGAATAGATTTATATCTACTTTAAAAATTGTGCATAATTTAAAAACTTCTTATAATAAAAATGCCAGGCTCAGAAGGCTTCATTAGTGAATTCCACCCAAACCTTAAGTGAGAAATAATGCCAATTCTTGCAAAATATTTTCAGAAATAGAAACCTCCTACTGGTATGTTATAAGGTCAACTTTACCATGACACTATCACCAAAGACATTACAAGAGAATTACAAATCAATATTTCTAAAAAGCATAGATACAACATTTAGACATTGAAATTAGAATGTCAATTAATTTATAGTAATGGCAAAAAAGCATTAAGTACTTAAGAATAAAAAAAGACATAAAAGTCTGCTATGTGGAGACTACAGAACATTGCTAAGAGACAAAAGTATTAAAGATGATGTTAAATGGATTGGAAAACAGCAAACCAGTCATTCACACAATATTTTCAAGTTGTGTCCATATAAAAATTATAACTGCCTGAAGGTTTATTGTGTGGTTTGGTGACAAAATGCAGGTAAAGTACTTAGCATAGTGCCTGGTATACTGTAGGCTCACACAGTAAGCATGCAAATCTCATCACCTATAATCATTATTTATTTACAGCTTTCTCTACTTTTGCTCTTTTTATCCATCTGTTTCTTCTAGTATTAATTTTCTGATATAAACATATCAATCTGATACAAACTTCTACATTACTGGATGAGGTGAAGCTCTTAAGTCTGAACAGATAGGTTAAGTTCTTCTCCCTTTTTCATGCACCAATTTGGAACATAGAACTCCAGAACCAGCCATATAAAGCAGACTGATTAATTGTTATGACTACATAAATAGGTTGTTCTAACTTTCTTCATAGGTAGAAATGAATATTGTAACAAAAATCAACCATTATCCTCCTTTTCACATTTTTAGCCTACTATCACCTTCAGAGAAAAACCAAGTGACTTCAAACTATGGTTCTCATAAATGAGAAATATTATGAAGACCCAAGAAACCAAAAAAATTAAAAACCACTCTTAAATTGTAATAGTACAACCTAAAAATACTGTTTTATGCACAAGTAGATTTATACAATGAACAAAATGTACATCAATAAAATATCCAGGTATATGAACTTATAGCCCACAAATTCTTCTTTCTATACAGCTTTCTCTGAAGAGAGACCCAGGTTAGATAATACATTTCCCAAACCTTTTTACAGAGCATACAATATGGAGTCTGGCCTTCTAATAAGTCATTTTTCTTGTAGGTGGGCTGCTGAGGTAATATTGTGAACCGTGGCTTAATATAGAAAAGTATAAAAATATGATAGCTTTAATAAAATAAATTGTAATCTGAAGGATGAGAAAAAATTCAGTCTTGCTTAGCCTTTGTTTGGGCCCTATTTTGACCTTGTTCAAGGAAACCAAAAAGGAGCAAGCTGTGATGGATAATTTATTTAGGAATGAAGGAATGGAGTCTTTATGCAATTATAAATCAAGGGAAGACTATTTTTCAGTAATGTGATTAGTAATTTCAGAGTGGGAGGCAGCATGCCAAGAAGAAAATCTGATGATGTAAGCTTATAACCTCTATAGCCTAATCACATCTGCTTTTAAAATAACTCAAATGACAATATTTTTTATTATACTAGCAACCAACCTGCTGGGTCAAAAGGGGAAAAAACAATCCTAAGGCAATCATATTCAGCCACAAGTACCTTATTTATTTTCATAATAGAATAACAATATCTCTGGTGAACTCCTAATGAAATCCTCTTCTCTTAATATCTAATCAAAATTTGCAGCCAGAAGCAACATGGGATGAGTGTACCAGCTAAGACATTAATTATTCTGGTGCTGAAAGTGCCTCAAAGGTGGGCTTTAAGCAGACATATTTTTGTGACCAGAAGTACTTAAAGAATCATGTTCACACTTTGATTGTTGAATATTTCAAATTAGGTAGAAGGGAGGGCAAATAAGCTATTCATTTCTCAGCAGGTTTTAATGGACAGCATGAGAATCAAGAGAAAACATGTGAATGTATATGGCTCTTCCCCTTCAAATTCTAAGCAAAATGACACTATCTAAAAGTCTTGAGCATAGGAACCATGACAAATTAATGAGATTGATTGCTTCAGCCCTGTTTAGTTAAAAATAAATACACTGTAGTTGTTCTATTGCTGTAAAATTTATCTGACAGAATACCAGTATTTGTTAAAATTACAGCTTTGGACCTACTCATCATTGTAATGTTTTCTTTAAATATAAAAGTGCTATTGGCAAAGCCATAAACATAAAGTATCTTAGGCACCACCATCATCAGAAAGAAAATTATTCTACATACTTACTACTTGCAGAGTTCTGGGCATAGTGGTCTGGATGAAAATCCAATATAATTAGCAACCATATGGCCTATATTCAGCTTGTTTTCTTATTAGAATTATACATGACCTACAACTGTCTTTTCATGAGTGACCCATATTGTAGGATTTAAAGCTAATATCTACTCTTATTGCTGGTTGGGATAAGTTTAGTTTAATATTAATCACAATAAAATATTAATAAAAAATTAGTAATCATTTACTATGTGTCAGATGCTTTTGTAAACACTTTACCTGGATTATATTATTTACATTTCATATGAACCTTGTGATAAAGATCCATCATTGTGCTTGTCTTATAGATGAAAAAATTGAATGCTTAAAGAAATCTGTAACTTCTCCTAGTCACACACTACTAAGTTGAGAAGTAAGGTTAATATTCTATGGTCATATGAGTTTAGGCCATTTAAATTCTACCAGCTTGGCAAAGAAATAGCAGCACAAATGATTATAACAGTCAGTCAGCATAAATATACAGGTATTTTTGCAAGTGCTTTAAGTCATTTATTCTCACAATGAATGAGAATGTACCCTATGAGATAAGTATTACTTTATTATTATTATTATCCTGCTCTTACTGTTGCTATTATTATTTTCTTATGGAGTAGAGGAAACAGACACAGAGAAAATGCTAGGTGACTAAGGACACAAGGGATATCTACTAATGGTACTGGAATTTAAAATCTTTACTGGCTCTGGAGTACATACTATTATAATTACTCAATGCACCACTTCCAAGACCATTATCTTTATTTCTTCCTGAAGTTTCTTGGCTTTTTGGGCAATTAAAAATGGTAACTAAAAAAAAAAAAAAAAAAAAATTTTTTTTTTTTTTTTTTTTTTTTTTAAAAAAAAAAAAAAAATTTTTTTTTTTTTTTTTTTTTTTTTTTTTAAAAAAAAAAAACATCTTTTTTTGTTTTTGTTTTTGTTTTTGTTTTTTAAAAAAAATGGTAACTACCTTTTACTATGGTGTATACTGCATGGTTGTCTAAAACTAGATTTTATTTAAAATTTTTAAAACTCAAACCCTCAAAATTGTAAATAAATCTTTTGATTCTGATTTAGGAAAAGATGGTTAAAATTAGTTTATATGATCTTGAAATAATTTTAACATATTATAGGCTTTATTTTCCTGTTGAAAAAATGCAGGGATATACCAGGTGACTTATAACATCTTACCAATAAAAACTTCTATCCATCTTTGCCATTCTTCTAAGTGTACAAGTATATGAGCACTCAACCTATGATGAATTTTCTATTATTTTGTCTAAAAGCAAGGCATTGTTTGTGACCAGCCAAGGCTATCTGATAGGAGCTTAAATTTTCTTTTGTAGCTGTGTTTGGAGACTAACCTCATGTTGTGTTTCTAAATAATGCTTTAATTTCTCTAGGAAAAGTCTTAGTGGAAAAACACAGATCACCTTTCCTGAGAAGTCTTAGCATCTTTGTAATAAAGGTGAAGTCAATGCACCATTCTCTCCACAGATCTTGGAGAAAATCACTAGAACTAGTTAACCATGCAAAAAATTAACTTTTCAATACAAATTTTCAATGACACACTTAACTTTAAATAACGTTTATTGAACAGAAATATGTCAATTATATATTTGTATTTAAAAATTATTTTCTAGCACACTAACTTAAGTTCTGTCATTGTGAAATATGTAAATGTGTACACAGCTCTGTGGGTATACCAATGTGATAGCTGATTACTTCTGAATGGTAGAGCATCTCTTATTTGTTAGTTTGTGTGTATTTTCTGATATTCTTCCATAATAAATATGTGTCAATTTTATAATGAAAGAAAAAACATATTTAAAGTAGCCTAAGAAGGCATAGCTG
Organism: Lyroderma lyra; assembly: GCA_004026885.1. Lineage (NCBI taxonomy): Eukaryota > Metazoa > Chordata > Mammalia > Chiroptera > Megadermatidae > Lyroderma > Lyroderma lyra. Next base: position 160,325 of record PVJL010002428.1, read on the forward strand.
TGTGCAAGCAACAAGACATACTGGATCTCAAATGACAGAATTGCTTAGACTGGGGATTTGTTGGTGTACATAGGCCTCCTGAGGGGCAGCTGTTCTGAGCTTCAAACCACTACTGCTAGGCTGTCAATAAATAACCCTGGTTTTGAAAGCTTACTGTGATCAACCTATGGACATCTGCATGCTAGCCAAGTGGGACCAGGTGTTTATTTAAGCAGAGAATCTTACACTGCATATAACTAACTTTACATTAGCACTGCCGCTGTAGGAGTGAAGAACTGGTAAATCAAGGGATTTTCAGAATGGCAGCAATAAAATAACAACTTGAATCCACCCACGAAATTTAACCCTGTAACTAGCAAGAACAGATTTATAGCTGAGGCCCAATGGTCTGTTGTTTTTTTCCTTGATTCACTGTTTGAAAGGAGAAAACACAATGAACAGATCAAGAGGAGTAACTGGAAAAATATGTTTATAAAATTTCCTATTCTGTTAGTAACATAAGTAGTAGAAACCATAAAAATAAAAGAAGTCAGAGCAGAAGCCACCAAAGTGAATTATGTCCTAAAACAGCTTTGAAAACTTTAGAATAAGTTCCCAGGGGAAAAAAAATGTTGGCCTAAAATATGTTCACATTTGTCCTTCTAACAATTATTCTTTCAAAATAACTTCAAATTTTCTAAATAAAAATAAAGTAAGATTAATTTATTACTAATGCTATAGCAGCATATATAATTTAATAATTACCAAATTAAATATGATGCATAAACATTAAAGTATTTTAACAGTAATGTAAATAGATGTCAACATCTAAAATTTGGCCACATCGCAGCACTGAGCAACATCTTGCATTTATATAGTACATTACAAAGCAATTTCCTCTTTAAAATTATTCAGTAAAGTATACAAAGCAGATATAATTATTATTATTTCTATTTTCAGACAGGAATACTCAGGCTAACCAATTATTTGTGACCAGAAACAGTACTTGAAAAGAAAACTTCTGAAGTTCTGGTCAAGATGGCAAAGTAGATGAATGCTGTGCTTGCCTCCTCCCATGATTACATCAAAATTACAAGTAAATTATAGAACCATCAATATGGAGAACTATTTATAAACTAGCTGGAGAAAAGTTTTATAACTAAAGGTATTACAAAAAGCTACATTGAGGCTGGTAACAAGGGTAAAGACACAGAATGGGCTGGTCCTACATTCATGTGTGGTGACCGAGAATCAGGAGGAATATCTAAGATGCAGAAGTCCCCACTGAGAAGCAAGGTGTTTCAGACTCAAACTGGGATTCCAAGTTGGAGCACAAGAACCAGGAGGAAGAGACCCACAAAATCTGGCTGTGAAAATCAGTTGGGGATTTTATCCATTCGGGTTAGATGGAAGGTTGCTGGAAACCCAGCCATCTTCTTAAAGGGCCTGTATACAAACTCACTCACTAGCAAGCACTCAACCTGGGCTCTGGTGGAGGGACAGCAGCTCAGGTGGCACTAGAGACATACAGAGAGAAACTGAGTTGTGTGACTGCAAGGTGATAGCTGCTAGGACAGCCACCATTGGCCCTATATTGAGCCCTCCTCTCACACAGCAGCAGGTGGGCACCACCCTTCCTGTGTTGAGCCTTAACCTGCACATGACCCGACCCGCAGGGCAAAACAACGCAGGGCGAGGAGGAACCTGTGGAGGATGAAAAGAGGGACAGGAGACACAAAGAGATGGAGGCAAGACAGGATTCTGATCAAGCCTCAAAATTTTATTTCTTGTAACAGTAGTATATATACAGTAGGAACAAAGGGGGGCAGGACTGCCTATAAGCTGAGGTAGTTGTCACTGTATAATTGGCTATAGTGCTGGACTGGGTGGTGCCGACATGTGGGCAGGGGGGAGTTGGGGCAGTACCTTAAGTTGGCGCCCACGGGCTAAAGTTTGGTGCGCTTAACTAACTGCTTTTGTTTGGCGCACACCGGCTGAGGTTCGGCGAGCCTAGCTAATCCAGAAAGTAAAACCTGAATAAGGAAGGCCGCGTTCTTCCTTAATGCAAGGTCTGTATTTTTCCATGGCTCCCAACATGCACAGGGTCAAATCTGAATCTAGATTAGCCTGGGGAACTCCACTTACTCCACCCTGATGACTTCCTAAATTGCTTAGACTGGGAATTTATTATTATTATGTCCTACTCAACTCACATAGCTGCAGAGACTCTTTTTGTGTCAGGCAGCCAGACTTGACCCATGTTGTGGTATTTCTTTTAAAACTCTGTAATATTTTCAGGCCTCAGGCTGATCATAGCCTTAGTATGACCTATGCCTTTTGCTGAGTAGTCCCAGACTGAAAACTGATGCCAAATTTTAATGTACATTAACCTGGTGAACATCACTCACCCTGCTCTGATGACTCCCTGAGACCCTGCCTCACTCAATTCACGTACCACCTGAAGCTTTTTCAGAGGATAAGCCTTACAGACAGTTTCCAGAAGGTAGCAGGCCTCAGGGTGTCCTGGGTCTTTTGTTGAGCTGCCCTGGGCCCAGTACTGGTGACTTGCTTTGCAGCATGGTCTCTCCCATGTGACTCCAAGTCCAGTGCAGACAACTACCAACCTTGAATAGCTTTGTACTTCCTATCAGATAGCTCTGGTTGGTCACAGGCAGCTGCTGATCTTGGCAATATTTGTTACAGAGTGTTAAGGCAATATTGGGACTAGCCAAGTGATATTCCAAGATACGAAGTGCAAAAGTTAGACAAGTTCTATTCCCTCATGGAGCTTTCATCCCAGTGGGTAGAAAGATATCATAAACAATTAAGCCAATGTATTAAGTAGAGTTAGTGTTATGAATAAAATAAAATTTGTAAGAGGTTGGTAAGGAGCTTCTTTCATAATGGTAACTAAGAACTATTGAGACAAGCTACTGTTTTCCTATGTAGGTGGCATCAACATAGCCTCAGTCACAGAAGCCTGTGCTTTAGAAAATAGTTGTGACTTTATTACAATTCTTGAAGATACTATAATTCCTAAATAACTATGCTCTAACAATTCTCAATAGAAGAGTCTAATATTAATGACTACAATATGGCAGGCAATTCAACAGATAAAATTGATATAGTCCTAAAATTGTTCAGCAGATTATAAGTAAATATTGCTGCTAATTTCACTTTTTAAGTGAATGAGATGAAACTTATGTATGTTCAATGTTATATTTTCTTGGTTTCTGCTGTGCAAATTAAATTTTATGTCCCACTGTGCCATGTTCATAGACACCATTAGGTTTTACTGAAAAGGAATAATTATACCTTCTTAGCTAGATGTACAATTCCCAAATAAAAAAAACATTTTAGAACACTGTTAGTGTGGTTTTCAATAATAAATATCAAAGAAAAGAATAAAGTTTTTTATTTACAGTAATTTTACCTCATTCCTTTACATATGAGAGACTACAAATGCTTAATTTAACTCACTTCAATCCAATAAGGACTTAATGAATGCTAAGTGGAATGAGGAGAAAAGGGAAGAAGATGACTATATTAAAAAAAAGTGATAATCAGTTCATATGCCAAAAGTGAAATACAAGATGTCTAAGTCATTATTTGTTATACCTGTACCTTTCCTCAGCTTGTCTCATGACAGACTCTGGTAGCTATAGATTCCTATTTATACCATCTTAACTAAATTGCAATTTGGAGGGGATTATTAATATATTAAAAACTTGATATAGTAAAAGCAAGGGTAGTAATATTTTCAGGCAGCCTATCCTGACTGCCTGTACCCCCAAAATAACATAGTCTTATTTAAATTTGATTCATATATTATATTCAACCCGTTCATGCTTCTACATTTGCCTATTTGGTGTTTCAGGATTAATCTATAGTTATTTTGTGTCTGTTTATTTTATTTTATAGCATATTATTTCCATAATAACAGCAGTTTCCTGTGCATGGCTAGGGTTGATGGGAACAGGAATTCAGGGAGAATAACCAGGAAGTGACTGGGGGCTCACGGACTATGCTATCAGCCATGTTGGGAGGCAATGTTTCTCTACATTCCCCCCTTTGATGTCCTAACAAGGGGACATGCTCATCTATAGGGCATCATTATCGTCTAGTGGCCGATAGCCTTGTAGGGCTAATATTCTGGCCATGGCCCTGTTGGTTACAGTGGTCTCTAAAAATTTCATCAAGGAGTTAATCAAGCAAGGGCCGATAGTAGCCAGAATAACAATAGTGATCAGTGGGCCAGCCAATGATAAGAGCCATGATGACCATTGACTGAGATTCCAGGGCCAGGAGCCCTCTAATTGCCATTTTCATTGTTGTATTCTGTCCCTTAGTTGCTTGACCTTGGTGGTAACAATCCCAGACTGATTTACATAATAGCAACATTCTTTCAAAGAGGAGGCCCTGCCTTGAGGAGTTATCCAGCCTATCTAGCATGCCTGCCCTATCTAGCATGCCTGTCTTGATGCAAGGCTGCTCCCCACAATAAAGCAATAAATCCCTCATGCCCAGGTGCATGGATGCTCCCTGCAATAAAACAATAAATCCTAATTTTTTTTTGTAAGGACCCACAGGAATTTGCCCCAATCTGTTAGGAACATGATTGCCTCTTTGTCTAAAAGCCTGTAAGTCCTATAAAAGGACAGAACTAGAGTGGGTCAGGGAGCTTGGCTATTTAAGGCTTTTGTCTGCCTTTGCTCCACCAGCTAAATGAAAGATCCCTTCCTCTTCTATCTTTGGTGTTTAGGTGATTCTTTCTTTCTGCTAGGCGTAGTTTTCTGTAACATCATCACCTAGGAAGAGTTGAGCACTCCCATTCTCTGTAGTGAGGAATTCTAGAGCATGCCAGTTCTGGAGGGTGACCGCTGCTAACAATTCAATCTGACTCTGGAGGGAGAGTAGGGTGTCTGCTACTCTCTCCATGTCCTCATTCAGTTCCTGGGGCAGTTTGTCATAAAACTTGAATGCAGAACCAAGCTCCACTGCCCAAGTGCCAATTCTGGCTAGGACTCCAGCACCTACTAGAAAGGGGACAAGGGATATTTGCTTCCTCCTTGAGTGTAAGGGAGGAGCAAGAGTCTGTTCTATTTCTTGATCAGTGTGAACCAAGATATCGGGGGTCAGGAAAATGCATAAATATGTACTGGTTCAGTTGGTCTGTAGGCATGCTGTGGTGCTGCAGAGGAAAAAGAGTCCGGGGGTGTTACAACGGGTCTAGTTGTTACCCATTGAGATGTAGAGGGTGTACAAGTCAGGTGTTACAGCCCCATAGGGTGTAAGTTCTTCCTCATCACAAGGGATGATAAGGCAGGTAATGTTTTTCCCTCAAAGGTCGGAGATGGATGTTGAAGGCTAGCAGGTCCGATGGGTTCTGCTTGGCTCTCCAAGTCTCCAGATCTTCCTCTGAGGGAACCTTTTTCACTCTCGAATGATGGACCCATGGGATGATTCCTGAAACCTTAAGAGCAATGAGGGTTGTTAAGATTACTGTGTGAAGTCCTCCCCAATGCAGCCTGAGGGGTTCCTTTTTCCAATCTTTGACTCAGACTAAGTAGACCTCTTGAAAGAGGTGTAGAGGTCACTCAGTGCAATGGGGGCCCTCTCTGTAGTATAGCATCATAATCCTGGGAACACTGCCCCTCGTGTCTGGAGTTGCTCTACTATACTCATGTCTAGACCCATTTCTTGTCTGAACTTGACTAAAGTCTCTTTTAGGGTGCAGTTCATATGCTCTACTTTCCCTGAAGTCTGGGGTCTGTAAACAGTGTGAAGATTCCAAGTGATGCTGAGCACCTCTGTTGGGATTTGGATAATTTGTACTATAAAAGCTGGTCTGTTGTCACTGTTTGGCATCCTGTGGTCAGACCAGTTCATTCAAAGATTAAAAGAGGCTGGTTCTGTGGTGCAAGCCAGAGGTAGAAGAAGGCATGTTTGAGGTCTAAGTAGGTAAACCACCTGACAGATTGGGGAACTTGGCCAAGGAGAGTGTATGAGTTTGGAACCATGGGGTGCAAGGAGACAGTTACTTTGTTGATTGCCCGGAGATCCTGGTCCAGCTGGTATCCTCCCCTGGGTTTCTTTACTGGCAGCAAGGGAGTGTTTAATTAGCTGTTCCTGGAAGCTGAGTTGGGCCTTCCAGGGGATCGGATACTGTCATTGCCTTTGTGGGACATGTCTCTGGTAGCAGCTCAACAATAATCAGGGCCCAGTTGTGGGCCAACCCAGGCACGCTGTCTTCCACCCACGCTAGGGGGTAAATGGTTCAGAACTCAATGCCCCCACCTTGGAAAGAATGTCTCATCCCAGAAAAGGGATAGGGCACTCTGGCATGTCATGTGCCCTCCCAAGTCTCAGAGGTGGGTCCTGCGAAACTGCTTTTGTGGGGCACAATCCCCAATTACTCCAAGGATTTTGGCGGTCTATTCACTGAGTGGCCTACTGGGTGGTTACTACAGAGTGTTCGGCCCTGCTGTCAACCATGAAAGTCATAGGTTGGCCCCCACTTTTACTTCTACCATAGACTAATGGGGACCAAGAAGGAGAAAGCCCAGTCTTTCTTATTCTGAGTCTGGTCTGGCCAAACCAATGAGATCCCTACCCCTTAGTTCTGGTTGGTACTTATTGGCCTTTCGGGGCCTCCCTCTGTTGGGGCACTTGTTCTTCCAATGTCTTGTCTTCTTGCAGTAAGTGCATTGATTGGTCACTGTGGGGGGACCTGCTGAGTCTCCCGTTAGGTGGCCATTCCTTCTTTGGCTCCTTTCTTGGATTTCGGTCCCCCTGATCCTTCAGGGCAGCTGCAAGGAGGCTGACTTTCTCCATCCTCCGATCAGCCTTCCTTTCTGCTATTATGTCCCAATTCATGTAGACCTTGTTGGTGACCTCCAAGAGCTGAGTGATGTTCATTCCCGCAAAACCTTCCAGTTTTTGCAATTTCCTGCATACATCCAGGACAGCCTGTGACAAAAAGGACGTGTTAACCATTTGTTGGCTTTCAGCTGCTTCAGGGTCAAAGTGGGTATAGACCCAGTAAGCCTCACAGAGTCTCTCATAATAGTCCCTGGGAGCCTCTTTTGGTTGCTCTTTGACTCTGGAGACCTTAGACATGTTCATCGGTTTCTTTGTTCCAGCCCAAACTCCTTGGAGTAGTGCCTTTTTGTACAGCTGGATCTGGGCTCATCCTTCCTTGTTCATGAAATCCTAGGCTGGGCATCTTTCAGGGGCAGTGACTAGGGCCCGGGTTCTGGGATCAGTGACTCCTGTGGGACATTTTCCTTTAGCCATTGGCAGCCCCCCCTTAAGATCCTTCGTCTCTCTTCAGTATTAAAGAGACTCCGCAGTAGCTGCTGACAGTCCTCCCAGGTAGGATGGTGGGTCTGAAAAAGAGACTCTAGCAGGTCAATCATTGCCTGAACTTTTTCAGAGTAGGATGAGGTGTTGTGTTTCCAATTCAGGAGATCAGTAGTGGAGAAGGGTTGGTAATAGATCATGGTTCTGCCAGGTTGCACAGTGCCATCTTCGTCCCTTCCCTCCAGCTCCCTGGACTCTCTCATTGGCATCTGGAGAGCCACTGGATGCAGTCAGAGTCTTGCTGCTGGCCCTGGGGACATGGAGTCACCTTCCTCTGGGGCTAGCCCCAGAATGAGTGCGTTTGGTGGGTCTGATAAAGGGGAAGTGTTCACATGTGAGGATCCTGGGACCGTAGGTATTGGCAGGATGTATAGTGGAGGTAGAATTGGCTCCTCCTCAGAGTTGCTTGCATAGATTTGGGGAGTGTCTTTATTTGGATGAGGCTTCTGACCAATAGGGTTTGTGCCATGAAGACCCTAGCCTGTCCCTAACTATTGCAGTGGAACCGCACCCATGGGGGAGTGTCTGGGCAACTTCTAACCAAGAGTCTATATACAGGAATTGGTTTGGGTGTCCTGGTGTCTCAGTAATGATCTGACAAATCCGACAGACCTTCAGGACATCTAGTGTCCCTTCCAACAGGCATCCGACCTGGAACATTGTCCATTCAATCTCACAGAGTCCGGAGCTTACCGGGGGTCACCTTAACCCTGTAGTCACTAGAAAAGCCCTTTCTGAAGTTTTTAGCATTCAGTGTAACACCAGGGTTTGCTGTGTCCCGACCCTATGTTTCCCATGACCGTGCCACAAACAAAGGGAAGGGGTGCCTCCTGAAGGAGGTCTCTCAAGTGCCCGACTGCCCATGTCCCAAACTGGACTTCAAGAACGTCTTGGCTAAGGTGGACTCATATAAACCCTTGGCCTGGTTGTCCTCACAAAGACAAATCACCATTATGCCTTATGACATCACCATGGAACTGAAGGTTATGGCCCACTTAGACTCCATAGCCAAGTCCGTGGAGACACAAAATAGATTAATGGATGCAAAGCTCCATGATCCGCTCCCCCTCACACTTTCATATATTCATTCAGAGGTTACAACATTCCTTCCCAGCCAAATTCCTGACTCTGGGAATTCTGTGAGTCCTTGGGCAGTGATCAGGTTTCCCTTCTGTCCACTTGGGCAGGCCTAAGTGGGGCCCCAGGGCCTTACCATTGATGCCTGGTCTGGAACCTGTCTTGTCAAGCCTCCTCTGAGTCCAGTGGTGATAATAAAATGGGGTAGACTAGAAACAGCCACTTCAGAGACTGCCTAAGGGGGCAAGGTGCACCTTCCCCTCCACAGCTCCTCCTGTTGTCCACTGCCCACCCTTGCTCAAACTTGTGGCTGCAAAGGGCCAATGCATTGGGCTTCCCAGTCAGGGAACCAAAATATTACAGAAAGGCTCTACCTTCTGAATGTAGTGGAAGACTCTACCCATTCACCTATTGAAAAGACCAAGTGGCACTCGGAGTACTTGCAAGTTCAAGTTGTTTATTTTACCCTGGTGGGCTCAGAGGAGTTGTTTCCAAAGCCTGAGCCACAAACAAAGGCAGGGTGGGGAAATTTACAGCATAGCATTTCTATAATAATAGCAGTTTTCCACACACAGGCTAGGTTTGATGGGAACAGGAGTTCAGAGAGAAGAAGAACCAGAAAGTGACTTCTGGGGGTGAGGGAGAGTGTCCCAGACTGGGCTATCAGCCATGTTGGGAGCCAATATTTCTCCACAGAATGAATAGGATGTGAGACAGACTTGAGATAAAGCAAATGGAGCAAATGTGCTTCTTGTTCACAACTATTAATTCTAAATATAAAGTGTGGCCAGATCCACATACAAATAATCTGAAGACCTAATCATTACCACACCATGTCCTCTACCTAGGAAGGACAGACATATTTGGTCCAATCTATGTTTTCTTCAGATCTTGAATTATTTCATTATAATATTGCCATTAAAATAGTTCATGATTTCATCATTTTTATCAGTTTGTTTGTCCTTAGAGATCAACAGCTTTATCAGAAATAATATGTTAAAAACAAACCAATTGATAAACATTTGGGGAATTTTTTTATTTTAATTAAATGTATTGAGGTAACATTGGTTAATAAAATTATATAGTTACAAGTGTGCAATTCTATAATATATTATTTATGTATTATATTGTGTCTTCACCCAAAGTCAAATCTCCTTCTGTCACCATTTGCAAATAAAATCTGCCATACCAATTATACTTTCTGTTTCTTGTCTCAAAATATTCTGGACTAAGGACATATGCTAGCAAATAAGTTCATAGATTTTTAAGACATCACTTGTTGCATTTGCTATTTTATGCTGATCTTACACTCACAATATTTCCTTTAGGTATATTCTTATAGCCATTGCACTTTCTGAAGTCCCATTGGCAGTTATTATTTACAGAAGGAAAGGCAGTAACTAGGATGCTTCAAATCATTCAGAAAAATCATTTGTTACCAGGAGCTGAAGCAGCCACCTAATAGTCACAGAACCTGAAAATAACAGGTGGGCGGTCAAATTTTATCTCTAGCAGGTGGAAAATTATATTTATTTGAAACCTTTTTGAGGTTTAGTTTGGTACAATTGTTCCCAGCCCTCATCAGACCTGAGAGGAGTTTATATCAACAATTATGGTCTACTTTCCTGATAATGTGGTCCCACCAATCACACATCACATTGGTATTTGGCAATCTAGCTTCTATATCTGTCTATCTGTGATGTAAAGTAGAGGTCACTATGTCATGTGCTGGCCCTGAATTAGAAATACACATGATTCTGAAGAAAATACTAACCACCAAAGGAAAAAGAAATGAAATGTTGAAAACTCTTTAAATTATACTCAAGTTGAGAAGTCTGAATAATGATGGTGAGGTGGGGAAGAGGTGAGAACATGAGGGAGGAGAAGGAGAGGAAAACAATGAGGAGGGAGAGAAAGACATCAATGACATGGATCCATTACTCTAGTTGCAGAATTGTGAGCTATGTAGAAATGTCATTGCTGCCATCAGAGAACCTCAAAATTTCTTCAAATATTCTGCAAAAATATGCACAGCTCTTAATCATATCCTGGCTGTTATTTAGGAGGGCCAAGATTCCTCTGGCTCACAGGGCTTTATAGGGCCTTTTCCTACTGAAAAGAAAAATACCACATGAAGACAAATTTATACATCCTACCTCTTTGCTTTTATACAGCTAGCACTACAAACTATTTCTGTTTCCAAATATTCTTGGATACAAACCAAGTGTCTGTTTATTTGGGGCTGGGAATTAATTTTATTGTTTATTCCAGCATTAGTATTTGCTCCTACTGCTCTGAGGTGTTGCTATGAAGGGAAAGTGGGGATGGAAGGCATGACAGAAGACAGTGTGTCTATGCAGAATTGTTTTCAGCACCATGGAGAGTTTTGTCCTGAGATAAGCAGCCCAGTAGCCATCAGTAAAATTTACAAAAACTGTCACCTACCAATTTTCTCAAAACTCTTAAAAACCACTTAACTCTTACTACACTTAGTGATTCTTTGAATGGTCATATTTTCAGGTATCATATCAGTAGTGTGAAAAAGTTGACTAGCTATTTTAAAAATCACATTAACTTGCTTAATTGATACTTTCTGAATGTAGTATTATTTCTTTGCAATATAATTGAATTATCTCTGTGTTTTTGTTAGTCATATAACTTGCTTTATATAAATAAATATGTGCTTATATTCTATATACATATACCCAATTTTTCATTGCCAGAAGACTAATGAAACTCTAGAAACTCTACATGCTTTGGCCCACTGATCCTCAATGTTAACTTCACATTAACTCTTTAAAAATAGAAGTTATGAGGTATTATTCTTGGGAGTTCTCTGGTGGAGTAGGGGCTAGGCTTTGGCACTTTCAATGTTGCAGCCTGTTTTACTCCCAGCCAGGGAACTACCCCCCTGCCCCCCCCCCAAAAGGCATTATTCTTAACACACTTAGGCCAGAATTTTGGTATTGACTTCTGGGGGCCAAGAGTAATTTTAGAAGTGCCACAAGAGCTTCTGAAAAGCACCTATCTACCCAGTTATTATTAATAACTTATAGTTAAGTTTTATTTCAAACATGGCTATTGGTTACATATTATTTGTTATGGTAAAATAAATGGATGTCAAATGAAGGACAATCATCCAGGGAAAAGAAGTCTTTGGGTTTTAATCTTAGAACTGTTACTAAATAGCAATGTGACCTTAACAAGTCACTTAATTTCTTGGGCATTAATCTCTCAAAGAAGGGTGTTTTACATTAAATTTCTAAATTCCTTTCTTACTAAAAATTGGTGTCTATTTTATAGTAGTCAAATAGATCATCTAAAAATCACACACATAGTTTTAAATGATTCTACCATCAACTGGAGTCCAGCAAGATTTCAGTGTCTTGTAGCTAGTTTAATGTTCCAATTTTAGTGTGAATTATTATCATAACAATTTTCAGCTCCAATAGTTATATATCTTATAATGAAAACCCAGTCCCAGTTAATAACTTCTATAAAGAGAAAGGTAGGAAAGAAATTTTTATGTTCAATCTAAGGATTAAACCCACAAAAAAAATTGGCTAGACCAGACATTGAGATAGAACTTGCCAAAACAAAAATGTCAATCACATTTTCCAAGAGTACTCATGTTACAATCTGTATGCTGAACAAGTTGTTTTGCCTGTCTTCTGATATTATGACTCTCCTTCTTCCTTTCACTTTCTCCAAAAATGTCTCTGTTAATATTAATCCAAGTCTCTGAGTCTATTTCCCAAAAGTCAATGGAAAAGAGCTTGTTGATTTGGCATTTTAACTCTGTACTTGTTTTCTTAAAAAATATTAAATGTAGCAAAAGATAAGACATTTTGGAATAGATATTGTGGCACCTCATCTTTTTGAATGCCTAGTAAAAGAGTTTTGCTATGTCATAAATCTCTTTATAACACAAGCTCTGTCTGTGGCTTATACACATGAAAGTGACAAAGTTCTTTCCAATAGGGAATAGGTAAGCTCAAAGTTGACACAATGGAATCCAGTAGAGGAGTCTGCATGAAAAAAATAGGTGGGGAATTTGCACATAGTAGGTCCTCAATAAACGGCTGTGGAATTACAAAATCCTACTCAAACTGAAACATAATTTGATGTGCAAAGATAACAGTTTACAAGTTTTACAAAGACTCCTGATGAGCATTGCAAGACACTGTTCATACCAGTTGAGAGGTCTGAAGTATCCTCACCATTCCTTAATAACACTTGGACTCATTTTATTTCCATTCCTCTTTGAGTGTTTTATATAATAAATTTTCCCCATGTCCTGTTCTACCAAAGTTAATAATGAGCCACCCTGTTGTCAGATTATGTTTCTCCAATTTGAGAATAAAACATTGCAAATGTTTTAATTATTAAAATAATTACTTACATCTAAAGTAACTTTTCCATCCTGAAACTCTACCCCTTTCATGGGCTAATTTTTATAAACCCTTAGAGTCTGACCAGATATACCACTTAAAATGAGACAGAAAAATGGAACTGTCCCATTTCAAATGGTATGTATGGTCAGCCTAGTCTAACTGGGCTAAATTCAGTAGGCCGACCAAAACTACTGTTTAAAATGAGACAGTACCATTGTTTTCTGTCTCATTTAAAACAGCACATCTTGTACACCTGGAACCTATGTAACTCTTGGTAACCATTGTCACCCCAATAAGTGTAACAATAAAAATATTAAAATAAAAAACAAAATACCTTAAATAGAACACATTTAAAAAGAAATGTTCAAAATAAAAATTATCTTCTTAAAAAAATACATCTTTTCAGCCCCCTTAGAACACAAGTATAATACTTGTTAAGATTTTACTTTCAATATTACTAAAATCATCATGAAGTCATGACATTTGGAACACTAGAGTAGAACATGTCTGTTCAAACTGACAGAGTGGGCAGAAAGGTGGATAGGAGGAGGAGGGGAAGAAGTTGCTTCAGTCCATTATCAGCTGCCTCTAAATTAAAAAGATAAAGAGAGGGAATGTGGGAAGGGGAACTTGCTTGTAAGGAGAATCATTAACAGATGCCTTGAATCCAAGAGTAAGCCCTGGCCCATTATCCGCTACTCAAATTGAAGGGGAAAAGACTCACCTATTCAAACCTAGGCCTTACTTCCCCCAATATATTATTATGTAGCTTTGGCCCTTTTCAGAAGGATCCTGCGGAAAAGAAAGTGAGAGGAGCTTACACACAGACACAAAAATTCCCAAACAAAGAAAGGGGGGCTGCTTCCTGCTTTTGGGTCCACTCTGTTCACACAGAGTGTACTTTAACTTTTCTATAATAAACTAACTTGTCTATATTTTCACAAACTGCCTCTTGATTAATTTTTTTTTTTTTTTTACTTTGAGAGACAAAGAACCAAGGAAAATTGTTGTTTCACAGTAACAAAACATTTCTATTTTTATATTATTACTCCACATATTAAGCCTTATTTTACTTACCATGGTCTTACATCTTCATTAGTTTGTTTGTCCATAGGTTTAGAAATTAAATGCAATTACTGAAAATGAATTAATAACTCAGCTAAGATGTTTCAGACCATGATTTTTTCTTAAAATAATTCTCAATCTTTTTTACCAGAAAAATGTTCAGTCAAGTTTGAAGACTATTTTAAGAGGCCCTAAATCAAATTAGGTGCTGACTTTCAGGTCTTGACATCTCAGGTTGCTGCCAGATAGCAATCTCTGTAATTGAGTCATTTTGCATTAAAAAAGCTTGTTCCAATGATGCCAAATGACTCATGGCTTCTAATTCTCTTAAAAAGAGCCATGAGACCTGCAATGTTAATTACATTATGGGACTGAGTGGAGGAGTACTTAATGTGGATGGATTCAAATTATGCATCTAAAGCTACTGTCCACAGACAGGCATTTTGGAGTGTAGGTTTGTCCTCACAGGGAAGGCATATTGATTCCGTGGCACCAGTGTTGTTAGTTTTTTACTTAGCAAATGTATCTTTAACAAATAAAACACTAGCTAACATGACCAGAGTAATTAAAACATATGCAATTTGGTTTTGTTATGGCAGGACCAATAACAGAAGAAGTCAAACGGCACTTGGGAGGGTGGGAGAACCAGTTTTATTACACTGGCAGGTTCAGAGGAGTTATAGTCTCCAGAGTTTGAGCCCTCCCCCAACCCAAGAAGCTTTTAGGATACTTATAGGGTTGGGGTGGAGGCTGGCAGATGCAGCAAATAAGCACGGTTACAAACCTAAATGCATACATTAGGCACCTGAGGGAAGGAATGAAGAGGTGGGAGTTCACAGAATTTACATTAAACAGCTTACAGAATTTACATTTAAAAGCTTACAGAAACAGCTTTTCCCATAATTTTCCACTTTATCCCCCCATTTGATGTCCTTATAACTCTGTTTATGGGGCATCACCATGGGTGCAGGTCAGGGGCTGGTATCCCTGTAAGGCTAGTATTTGAGCAGTTGTTGTCCTGTTCACTGTGGTTTCAATGAATGGGGTAATAGCTCAGAGGATATATGGTACTACTGTACAGGGGCACCCCCAACCTGACTCTGATAAGAGCAGTCAGGATCTGTCACTGGCTAAGAGTAATGGCAGACAGGTCATTACAGTTCTACGACTGGTTGCAGTTCCGGACACCACCAGTGGAGGTCCTTTGCATCCTTTACTTGGTCCTGGGCTGGACATCCGACACCCTCAGCAGTGTTATTTGCAATAGTTGTACAGGATCCACTTGGGTTGTCCAGGTCTCCAATTGGTTCCCAGCATCAGCCTTTTTGGCCCAAGTATGGTAGATAGAGGGCACTGTACCTGCAATTTTAACAGCAGTTGGAGTAGCCAGTATAACCATGTGTGGGACTGTCCATACAGGTTGTAGGAGTTCCTTTTTCCAGTTTTTACCCAGACCATATCTCCTGGCTGCTGGTGGTGTACCTGGTTTCCTACAGGGATTGGGGCCTAGTCTAAAACATCCTGACTTATTATATTAAAATATTTTCCTAACATCTAAAATTGGGCTGACAGACCTAGTTCCCCAAGTAGTTGAAGGTCACCCTTAAGCCTACTGATGATAGGTGGGGGCCTCCCATTTAGAATTTCAAATGGGGAATATCATGAGGGTCCAGGATCACATCAGACCTGCATTAAGGGGAGAGGTAGTATGTCTACCCATGGGAGTCCAGTGCTCCGAAGCAGGGGGGCCATCCAGCAGCTAGTGGGTCAAGTTGTTTATTCAGGTAGACCACAGGCCTTAGCCAGGGTCCAACAGTTTGGGTGAGGACTTCCAAGGCCATGTGTTCCTTTACACAGAAAAAAATGTTGAATTCCCAGTTCACATCCCAGAGTCCTAGTGTTGGTGCACAAGTCAGTAGTCTCTTTATTTCCTGGAAGGCAACTTCTTGTTCATTTCCCCATATCAGGGGCTCCATTCTTTGGTCCAGTCAGGGCTTCATAAAGGGACTTTGGTATTTTTGAATACTCCAGGATCCAAATGTGGCAGAATCCTGCTTCCCCAAGGAATTCCTGAATCTTTTTCCTATTTCCAGGCCAGGGAATCCAGCAGATAGGCTGTTTACTCTTTCTGGTCCCAGGGGCGACACCCATGGGAAATGATGAAGCTGAGATAGAGAACCTGGGGCAGGCAGACCTGAGCCTTTTCCCAGGATACTTTATATCCCATGTCAGTTCGCAGCTGTTGTAGAGCCCTGGTGCTCTACAAGAGTCACTTGCCAGGAAGAGGTCATTTACATACTTCAACAATGTACAGTTTAGTCACTCTCCAGGGAAGTCTGCAAGGTTGGTGGCCAATGCCTTGCCAAACAGGGTGGGGGGAGTTTTGAAGCCTTGGAGTAAGCACATCTAGGTGAGTTGAATCTTCCTTCCAGTTTGTGGCTCTTCCCGTTTGAAGGTGAACAATGGCTGGCTGGCCGAGGCCACTCTTAGGCAGAAGAAAGCATCCTTGAGGCCCAGACAAGTGAACCATCTTGCCCCGGGTGGGAGGAGACTCATGAGGGTATAAGGGTTTAGGACCACTGGGTGCAAGGTGACGGCAATGTTGTTGATCACCCGCAGATCCTGTACAGGCCGGTACCTGCCCCCATTTGGCTTTTTCACTGGCAACAGTGGCATATTCCAGGAGACTGACATTCTATAAGGATCCCAGCCTCTTTAAGTCTCCTGACATGTTCTTGTACTCTGATTTGAGCCTCCCTAGACACCTGATATTGCTTCTGCCTCATAAGGGTTTCTCCAGGCTTCACATCTATTATGATTGGTGCATGATTTTTAGCCATTCCTGGAGTTGTTTTTCAGCCCACACCAATGGGTATTCTTCTAGTAGCTTGGGGGATTTTATTAATCTCCTTGGGTGTGGAGCTTCCATTCCACCTCTCTTGGAACTGTGATCGACATTATGAAAGCTGGTGTAGTCCCTAGCTTCAGGCTGGTTGATCCCTTGCGAGTGAAGGTTATTTGAATCCCTAACTTGGTTAATAAGTCTCTTCCCAAAAGTGGGATGGGACATTCGGGCAGATAGAGGAACTCACGTATTATTTCATGCCTTCTGAGTCAACATGTCTGGGATTTGCAGAACGGTTGGGCTGTGCTTTCACCTGTAGCTCCTATGATGTTGGCTTCTTGCCCAGTGAAGAGTGCTACCACTGTTCCACCCCCATGTCTACCATGAAAGTCATTGATTGGCCCCCTACCATCATAGTGACTGTGGGCTCCCAGGGGTCCAGATCAATGGGACCCAGTCTCTTATATTCCAATTCAGCTCCAGATAGTCCAATTACGTCATGGACAGGGGGCTTTGGGCAGTATTATCTCCTGGTTGTGAGGCCTGTGCAGCCAGTTGGGCTGGGTGTAGCCTTTCAGTTGGGGCATTCATTCTTCCAATGCCTAATTTCCTTGCAATAGGCACATTGGTCAGGCTTCAAGGGCTGACACCTGAGAGTTCTGCCCTTACAGGGGGGCCCAGATTTGGTGGTGGGGTCAGGGTTCCCAAGAGCCACAGCCAGGAGGAAGACCTTTTGTCTCATCTTCTTATCTACTTTCTTGCAAGCCTCCTGATCTGTTAACATGTACCTTGTTGGCTACTTCCAGCAATTAACGTTCATTCCCGCAAATCCCTCTAACTTCTGGAGCTTGTGGCAGATATCCAAAGCAGATTGGGCCACAAAGGCAGCACTGACCACCTGTTGGTCCTTGGCAGCCTTGGGATCAAATTGGGTGTAGAGCCAAAATGCCTCACATAGGCATTCATAAAAGTCAGCAGGACATCCATTGGATTTCTGAATTACTGAATGTACCTTTGACATGTTGGTGGGCTTCTTGGCTCTCTCCCTGACCCCATAGAGGAGTGCCTCTTGATAGAGTTGTAAGTTGTTTCTTCCTTCCTCCTTGTTGAAGTCCCAGGGGGGTTCAGTGTCTGGTGCCACATTTCAGGCCCTTGCTTCGGCATCAAGTGTGCCAGCTGGGGCCTGCTCCTGCGGCCATTTCCATGTCTCAGTCAGGACACACCTCAGCCCTTCAATGCTGAATGGAGTGAGGATTAATGGGTGACACTCATCCCAGGTTGGCTGGTGCATTTGGCAGATTGATTCCAGCAGGTCGATAAGGGCCTGTGGCTTCTCAGAATAGGATAGCATGTGGTGTTTTCAATTCAGGAGATTCATGGTCCTGAATGCCTGGTAATATAACACAGGTTGCCCTGGCTGAATGGTGCTCTCTGCATTCAGTTGTTGGGGGCTCTGGGTTTCCCGTAAGTGCTTTGGTATGTGGCTGCATGTTGGCCTGAGTGCAGCCTCCTTCTGATTGGCTCTGGGTCTGACTGGGCAGGCTGTGGCTCATGAGGAGAGGAGAACAGCAGTGGGGGTCCTGGCTGGGTGTGCTCCAGCTCATGAAGAGGGGTGACTAATGGTGGGGGGCTCTCAGGCAGGTCAACTGGTGCCCAGGCAGCAGTCGGTGCTGAGGGGGCCAGCAGGTGTATGGCAGAGGGGCTGGTTCCTTCTCTGGGTCTCCTTGATGGGCTTTGGTGGTCTTCCCCGCCCCCCCCCCGCCTTTGGGGTTGCGTTATTAAAACCCTGCATAGAACCCAACCTAAGGAGGGAGAATCATGTTACTTGCAACCATGAGTTTATGTAGGGAAACTGGACAAGGTGACCAGTGTTCCCACTGATCACTTTATAAACTGCAAAGACCTTGGGGAGGTTTAAAGTCCCTTCTAGCGGCCAGTTAACCTGAAAACTAGGCCAGTGAATTTCACAGAGTTCAGAGTTTTTCTTGTGTTAATATGACACCATAGTCATCAGAATAACCTTTCCTGAAGTTCTTGAAAATACAATCAAATACAACTGACTAGACCCCATTTCTTTCTGTACCTAATGTGATACTCCCAGGGACAATCCCGTGTCCAGTTTCACAAAACAAACAAAGGATGGAAGTCCCTAGAGGAGGCCTTTTCAGCTGCTCGCCTGGTCACATCCCTTATGGGACTTTAAGGCGTGTCTTGCCTAAGGTGCACCCGTATAAACCCTGAGCCAGGTTGTCCTCAACAGGACAAGTCATCATTTTGCCTTATGATGTCACCACAGAACCATAGGTTGGGTCCCACTCAGGCTCCATAGCTACTCCCATGGAACCATAGGTACAGTCACACATCCAATCGCACTGAGTTTTCCCTACCAGATGTCTCACAGTGGAGACTTCGGGAGGTGATCAAGCTCCCCTTCCATCTGAAGATGG
Organism: Lyroderma lyra; assembly: GCA_004026885.1. Lineage (NCBI taxonomy): Eukaryota > Metazoa > Chordata > Mammalia > Chiroptera > Megadermatidae > Lyroderma > Lyroderma lyra. Next base: position 179,494 of record PVJL010002428.1, read on the forward strand.
GCCTGACTGGGGCTTTGGTCCTGGGAATTTACCTTATCCAGAGTCTTGCATCCTGAAGGGGTTAATCCATCCCTCTATGGAGTCTGGCCAGTTCAGGTCACCTCTAGGTGAGGTGGCCCCCCAGAAAGGAGGCCCCATAAAAGTTCTGGGTGGCACTACCTCTTTCTCCCGCCACTGTTGACTTCTGTCACCGTGCCAGTGGTGCAACGGGTGAGCATGGTTGGCTTCCCAGTCAGAGAACCAAAATGTTACATTAGGACCAATAACTGAAGAAGTCAAATGGTACTTGGAGGTTTGGAAAACCAGCTTTATTATGACAGTGAGCTCAGAGTAGTTATAGTCTCCAAATTCTGAGTCCCTCCCTAACAGGTTTTTAGGATACTTATAGGGTTGTGGTGGGGGCTCTTGGATGCAAAGTAAACAGGGTTAAAAAGTTAAATGCATACATTAGGCACCTGGGGGAAGGAATGTGGAGGTGGTAGTTCACAGAATTTACATTAAAAAGCTTACAGAATTTACATTAAAAAGCTTACAGAAAAGCTTTGTCCATAATTTTCCACTTCACACTCTCACTGTTGTTTGGAGGATAGGGGTGAGATGTCAGGGTTTTTTTTGTTTTTTTGTTTTTGTTTGTTTTTTGTCTCTTCCTTTTTTTTTAATCCTTTCCTTTTTTCTCTTGCTGACTCTATGATGTACCCAACTTTTGTGTTACTCTGAACTCTGGGATGGACCCTGTATTTCTTTGCTAGCACATAGGCTACCCACCTCTTAATATCTGTCCAGATCTCAAAGATATCTTATCTAATATGGCCCTAAGTGCACTTCCTTACAGGGACTGCTTAAATTGGTTATTGTGATCCCTTAAAAAGAGGTAGAGTGACCTCTCTTTACCCTTGATATTAATCTTGGTCCTTTCCCTTTAAGTTTCCCTTGTTGGCTTTAGAGTCTGACTGGCTTGTTCTACATTTCTCTAAGGTATAGGCCACTAGCAAGAAACAGATTGAGTAAAAACTCAAATCTATTCCTACAATGGAGCATGTTTTAGCAAAAATAGGTCCAGACTGAGTGGCTAAGACAGAGTAAATGGCTTCTAATATTAATCAGGAAATTAACCAGCTTACCTATTACATCAAATGTCACTCATAGTTCCTCCTCTATCACAAGAATAGCCTTTTCCTTGGAGGCCTCTGGAAACCTTGGGCCCAGTCCAATGGATTGTACCCTGATTTAAGCTGGTCCCTGATTTCTTCAAAACATGAAACAATCCCTCCCCTTGTGCCCTTCTAGTTTGCATAGGGGGCAAAGCTGCTTTGAAGGACTAGTGAGCTCTGTTTTAGGGATCTGGGCTTTCATAACCAAAGCAGGCTCCTTTACCTGGTATTCTTCTTCTGGGGTTCCTTGGGTAGCCCTGAGGTGGCTCTAACCTTAATCTCACTATAACTGTGGCCAAAAGTCTGGTCCCACCTCTGGTCTTATTTCTGGTCTCATTGTTCTTTCCTTCCTTGTTTTCCTTGTCATGGTTGCTATAGGTATTAAAAAAAAATTTTTTGCCCTTCCTTAGGACCTCAGAACTTCATATCTTAATTTATATCCATTACCCTCAAAAACCTTAAGTTTTACTAACAACTAAAAGGTAAACAGTATTTCTATTGGCAGATCTGCAAACACAAAACAACTATAATATCATTTTTAAAGAGGATGCAAGATCTTTTATTTGTCCCCTGCAGTTTTACAGAAGCTAAAATGCTGGATTGGGGGATTGATTTTAAAAGTGCCCCCCTTTTTTTCTTTAGTTGCCTCTACCTCAGGAAATAGTGGCAGATTTACATTCTTTGCCACCCCAGGCAGACCTTTGTTTACCTTTTTGTTTTCTGTAAGACCCTGAAAGTTACCAGAGTGAGCAAAAAAATCCTTGTGAGACTTTTACTTTTTACCCAATATTTGAAGACAGTGTTGGTGCCTAATTATAAGGAAACCAGGAGACAAGTGATTTCCCTGTTCTCTGAACTATCAGTTTAGTTACCTTTTTAAGAATTTCTATTGCATTACATCATAAAAACTTGCACATAAGGGACCCCATCCCAGTTCCTTAATTCTTTGACAAACAGTTCTTACTGCAAAACAGCAAAAAAGTTCAAGAAAAAACTATTGAAAAGCCATCTCTTCTCAGAATCTAGAACATAGATACAGAGAACAAGCAGTCTTGTAATTGAGCACCAAATTTTATTTTTGTTAATGGCCTAAAACTATAAGTTTACCATTTATTCAATATTCTGTCTAATGGAACTTTAGTTGGGGCTAAGATTTCTAATGTTAGAATTAAAACAGCTGCACACACATGCACACACACACACACACACACACACATCTGGATATATAGACACACAGACACTGAACACTTTCTGGATGTCTGGTCTGACTGCAAACATCCAGGACACAAAAATTACATCTGCATTTGACTATCATACCTGGATTTGACCATTATATCCAGATTTGACTGTGGTCATGGGGATATTAACCCTAAAAGACCACAATTTACACAACTCAGAAAATCCACACATACACAAGACAACAAAGGAAACACTTATTTTATTTTAACTGACTAGACAGGCATTTGTGAGGGGCAAAACATTAGTGCATTTTCACTCCAGTGAGCAAGATCACTCGGCAGCTGCTTCCAGAGTCTGATTTTGCACTAAGCTTCCTGCCCAGTCCCAGGTAGCCCCTGAGACTCCCATAAGCCAAAGGACTTATAGAAGGTTCCCAATGATACCCCTTGCTAGTTTCAAACAGGCATTGGACTGAGCCTGGAGGAAAGGACAAGCCAGGCAGTGGTGAAGGATGTAGAAACCAAGACTTATTGGGCTAGAGATACTTCTGCCAGTGCTATTCAAGGAACGTGGTTTCCTGTGTAGAAAAAGTGAACAAGTAGGAGGTACAAGCTCTGGTTTGCAAAGGCAAAAGAAGGAAGTTTTGTCCCTTTTTGTATTCCTGTTGGGAAGCTTGCATAGAGGCCAAGTCACTTAAAGGTGGCTGTGCTCTAGTGATAATCTCTGGTCCACCTCCTATCCCACCACATTGGCAAGGAGGGCTGGAGTGGACAGCAGGTGCCTCTAAATGTTTAAGTCGGTTGGCATAGGAAAGAGAGTGTGAGAAGGGGATTCCCCCACATCATGAGGTGCCTTAGGGATTTTGTCTCTCCTGTCCTTACCCTCCTGCCTCCATCCCCATTGAGCTGTTCTAATGGAGGCTTAGCCACATGGGGCTGTGCCTTGGCAATATGCTGTTCTGATGGTGGCCCACAGAGCATCACCCCGTATATGTTGGAGGTTTAAGCCAGCACTGAGGACATGAGTGTGTGGATGCACAAGTGGTACTAGCTGCTTATACCAGCTGCCCTGAGGGTGTGTAAGCCATTTCAAAGCTGTGCATGGGGCCAAACCCTGGTGACGGGCTTCCCGGTAGGAAGCTGCAACAGCTTAACACTCAAGCAGGGGTTTGGCACCTCAGCTGAAGTGAGTTAAGTGCTGATCAGCCAAGCAGCTGAGAATTAAACTCTGGGAAAGAAAGAGCCTTTTATTAAATGGCCTGACCTCAGAAAGAAGAGGTGGAATGGATGCAGCAGGTGAAGAAAGTAGCCTCAGAGAGAAGGCAAACAGCTAGGGTAGGTAGTAACTGTTCTAAGGGAGGAGGGGCAGGGAGTCAAGACCTAAGAGAGCGAAAAGAGAGAGAGAACGAGTCTAACACCCATGCAGGCTAGAGAGAGGCCTCCAGAGATGTTCTGGGCTTCCTACTCCACCAACACATCCCTCAATTTCTCCCAAGACTCTAAAGAAAATGTTCCCAAGGGAGGAAGATAAAAGATGACAGGGAGAGAATGAGAGAGTGTGTGAAAAAGAAAGAGTAAGAGGAGTTTCTCTTCTGTACAGGCCATAGGGAGGCCCCCAGACATGTTTTAGGCTTCTGGTTCCATCGGGGAGTGCCCCGGCCAGGAACCCTCAATTCCCAGATTTTCCCCAAGGGCTACAAAGAAAAGGTTCCCAAGAGAGGGAAAGAAAATGGGAGAGAGAGCGAGAGAGAGAAAGTAACTGAGTCACCTATGAAACATTCTAGGGAGGCGCCATGGGGATTGGGCACGAATGTGTGTGAACTACATTCCTGCATGTTGCATGATCTTCTTATACTCGGTGTGACCCATACCTAACATTCCAGACCACGTCTGAGTCATCCTGTCATGGGAGACTTTAAGGTAGGAGATGCCTCAATGTCTCTTACACGTCTCACCCATGCCCACCAACTCATGTGGCTGACAGTGACTTGATCATAGAAAGGAACATTAAAAAGTAAGAGAAAAAGAGAAGCACCTTGAGCAGGGAGGCCATTGCCTAGAAATAAATTTGAGTCACGTGCACCAGGAAGACATTACTGTGAAACAGTGATTTTCCCCCAGTTCTTTGTCTCTTGAAGGAAAGAATTCAGTCAAGAAGCAGTTTGTGAAAACATAGAAAAGTTAGAGTTGATTATAGAAAAGTTAAAAGTTAAAGAGTACACTCCAAGAGGTGGAAGGGGCTGACCTGGGAGTGCCATTGTTGGGAATTTTTATAACTTATGGATGTGACTCCTCCCTCTCTTTCCTGCATGATCCTTCTGAAAATGGCCAAAGCTACATAATAATATAATTTTGGGAAGTAGGGCCTATGGTTGAATAGGTGAGACTTTCTGCCTTTCAATTTGAGAATAGCTGATAATGGGCCAGGGCTTACTCCTAGATTCAGGACATCTGTTAGTGGTCCTCCTTACAGGCAAGTTCCTCTTCCCACATTCCTTCTTTTTATCTTTTTACTTTAGATGCAGCTGCCCACACTGTCAAAGGTATTCACGACAGTTACACATGGAAACTTAGAAACATTCTGCAACATTAAAGAAGTACTATAACTCTTAAAAATTACATTATAAATGCACATATATATGCAACTCTAGATATATTATGCTAAGAAAAATATTGATTCTTTGTATCAGACAAGGGACCTTCTGATGATCCAATCCAAGAATGATTCTATTTCTTTGTAGAGAAAGTCAGGAGTCTGCCATTGTCCACAAATTTGATGTTGATTTTCTAAATATCTGATGAACAGGGCAGGTTATAATCATGTAACTATTGTTCCTGAGTGTTCTTAACTGTCACAGGCTGATAAGGCAGTAGAAACTGATATGCAGATAGTAAGTCTTCAAAAAATATCTGCAGAGATGAATAAGATCAATATCATCAGGACAAAAGTGGACATTGGGAGGTGGCTGTTGACTGAATGCTCCTAATGCTCAAAGAAAATATGGTGGCATCCTTGCTGGTAAGCTCTTTATCACAACCTGGAATTCTGGGAATCTTGTTGGCTCGTCTAGAAGATAGTGTTCCACCAATTTATAATACATCATTGCTTTTCTTTTTTAATTTCTCTCCCAAAATTTTGATCTGGGTACTGGAGCAGAATACTTTTATGATAAATTGACCTTAATTAAACCAATGTATAAGCTAAGTTAAAAGAGCATTTAGTTGCCAGCAAACCCATTTGGAAACTTAAAATGATGTACCTCTTGCTAAATATGGCAGGCCCTGCATATTAATCAGAATGACAAAGTTTTCCCAGAGTTGCAATCAAGGTCAACTGGATTAGTTTTCATAGTATGAAACACAATTTTATGTTATCATAGAGGAAAAAAATTCTGGCATTTATCATCCCATTCCCTACCCCTTCAAAAACAAGTTAATTCTTACACAAACTTTCTAACTATGAACAACATCCTCTCTCAGCAGGATCTAGTTATGCTATACCCTTAGGAAATTTTGATTGAAGTGTTACCTTTTTATACATCTGATTTTTCATGGATAACAAAATATGAGAATTCATTTCAGGATTAAAATAGAGCATTTCAATGCTAGACTCTACATTATTATTGTCTGTGACTGTCAAAACAAAAATTGATAGAATGACAGATCATCTTGTTAAAAGGATTTTTGCTTCAGTGGTTTAAAACATACAAGCAATCTAGTCACACTGTCCACAAAGTCCCATCTACTATCAGGGCATCATTCAGACCAATGCAAATGCATTAAAAGTGTTCTTTATTTATGAAGTAAATTTCATGAACTTATTAACTGGATAGGTATTAGGTCTCACATAAGTAAGATCACTTTTAATATTAAATTTATAGAAACAGAAGATTGTTATTTGGCAAAACTCTTTTTCTATCATTTAAGGATCTTGAGCAGAATACACTTTATTTTACCATTAGAAATAAATATTTAAAGTATAAAAAGAAACTTTATTATTTTATTAATGCAAATTTACTATAATTTTAATTCAAACTTTTCATTTATTTACAGCTGTTACAATAAAGTCAATTAAAAATTTCACAATAAGATGTTATATGCATAAGCCAATTTCTTTTTTTACATGCAACAAGACAAGTAAAATGAGAGCACCATTTCAAGCTAGTGACTCTTACAGTTTAACAACAGTGTAATTATATATATTTCTACTGATCAAATTTGGGAGAATATTCTTTCATGCATACCACGAACGGTTATTATGTGCCAATTTTCTTATGAGTTTTTTGTACAATGTTCCATTAGAGTGACAAGGGGTGATATTATGCATTAGATGACGCTTGGTTTCAGGAATTTTTGCCCCTGTTTTTTCCATCCCTCTGGTTTCCAGAGGTATTCTCTCTCCTAACACCTAGGTTTCTCCTACTATTTCAAGTGGGGTAAAACAAACAAAAACAACAACAACAACAAATCACATTAATGGTGCATAGGAAACTGTGATTTAAGACTTTTAATCCCTTCTTATGATACTTACATTTCTTAAAAAAAAACTATAGAAGGGGGCTCTAAAAGAATAAAAGCTTTGATGATGAATTTCAGATCATGAACTATTTCACCATAAACTAAGTTTTCTGAAACATTATCAATGATTCTCAAATCATTATGCAAGTATTATTTGTCTGTTGTTTTCCAAGATGGTCAGTTTTTAAATAAAATATTATAAGCCATTTTCACCATTTACATATGATGGTGCTTGAAGAGGCTCAACAATACCTTATTCTCCACTGGGCTTTGACCAATTGAGGAATAACACATAAGTGATAAATGGAGGGAGTAAAAATAGTAAGTTTATTACTTGTAAAAACTGGGATGAAAAATGTGACTTATATGTACAGCCACATGGGCTAAGTTAAATGTATGTGCCCCAACTATAGGCAAGGTAGGAAGGTAGACTAACTCTCCCTGCAGGCAGGTTGACTTGGAGAAAAGAAACAGTAACCTGTGGTGGCATATTCAGCCTGTTGTTTTAGACTTCCAAAATGAATGATTCACCCACTTCCTTCAGGGGGAGTAGTACAGTGGGCACAGAAGTCAGGAATTTAGCTCAGAAGATCAACTAACAAAATGAAAGAGATGTAACATTTAATGAGCACTTACCCAAAGCCAGAAATACAGTTCCACATTTTAAATTGATTACCTTGATTTATTTTTGTTAAATTTATATGAACTAGATATTATCACCTGTTGACATTTTAGAAAAGAGAAGCCCTGAGTTATGGTAACTTACCCAGGTGGCAGAGCTGGGATTCAAACTTGGATCTCTTCCAACCAAAAGTCAGAATGCTTCTTGTCTTCACACACTGCTTTCCAGTGCCTTGTCAGGAAAAAACAGAATGATTCCCTCATGCTTTATTCTGATTTTAAGTGGGTAAAATGTTTATGTGTATCATTTTCAGTGTTACATTGTTGACAATAGCAGACTGTATTTGAATCAAGACTTGATTTAATGAAATTTCCACAAAGAAAATAAAAGACAGAACATTAACAGAGACACTTAGTTCTCACATTCTTATGTTGTCCTGTCCTCCCAGTGCCCATCTTGAACAAATAACAGAAAAGAAAACAAACAAGTAAGATTATTATGTTTACTCAGAGTTAGTTGCATCAAATATCTATCTTTTCTCCTCAGTTGGATAAAAAGTTATTTAAAACAAAATTACTACTGCTGTGTCTGCTTTCTAAATTATAAAACATACACATGTATTTCAGAAGACACTAGATTATAAAAAATAAATATAGAAAGTTTATAGCACTGGGACTCTTATGCTTAGAGGTACAAAATAATATAATAAATCAGAGGTATAAAACCTGGGGGAAAAAAGGATCCTTTGATTCAGGGTTACAAAATTATGTATCTGTCTTATCATAAATTTTTATCAACTAATCAAAATTAGTTCATTATTAAAATAGTTCAAATTTGGGCTCAAGTAAAAAAATTTTTTTTAAATTCATTTTTATTGTTAGACTTATTGGGGTGACATCTATTAGCAAGGATTACATAGGTTTCAGGCATACAATTCTACAGTGCATTGTCAACTTGATGTATAATAAGCTCACCACCTAATGTGACTTCTCTTTCCATCACCTTATATTTAGCTTCCCCCGCTCCTCTCCCACCCCTCCCCTTTCTCCCCTCCCTAACCCACTTGTCCCCAAATAATCAAGTAAAAAATTTTTAATCCTTAATTTGCTTTCAGAAACTCTTTGTAAGGGCCTAACCACTGAGACCTGCACTGTGGCATTTCATCTGAAACACTTAAATGACTAGGTCTCTTTAAGAAAGAATGTGTTATGTGAAGAGATTCAAGAAAGGCATAAAAATTGCATAAACATCCAACCCAATTTTAAAAAACTCACTCCTTAGAGTAAATAATGAATAGACTAAGGGATGGATCACTAATTTATGTGAACTGGAAATATACATTACAATAACTGGGCATTCAGAAAAATCTCTAATTGAAAGAAAACAACACCAAAGATACAAGCAAATAGTCACACTCAATCTTATTTTTCTACTTCAGCCAAAAGTCATAAGCATAGATAATCAAAAGAGCTTGGATTTTGGGATCACAAAGAACTGGGATCAGAGCATGATTTTACCTTTATTTCCCATTTATAAAATTAGAAAGTCAAGGCGTAACTTTACTGGCCTGTTTGGAGTTACAGAAGTTGATATACATGTCTAACACAATGCTGAATCATTGAAAATGTTCCTCCCCCTTCCCTCTTTCTAGTCCCACTGCTTAAAACAAATCATAAAGTTCAGATTGCAGCATCTTCCACTGTATCACACTGCAGAATTTTTGGGAATATTTAACTAATTTATGGAAATAAAATTTAACCTGGGTGTGTAAAAATAACACTGTTTAGCCAGCACTGTTTTAAGCCTCACTATATATCATCTTACTTCATCCTAAGAGTAACCCTATTAAATAGATGCTCTAATGACACCCAGATGAGGAAACTGAGACATAGAGATTTGGTCCCAGGTCACAGAGAAAGGAAGTTCAGGAACTGAGGGTGAGAAGTACTCACTAAGATTGGGACAATATAAAAACTTTTGTTAGAACAAAAAACAAGTCAATACTTAGTGCATCAGACATTGATAACAGTTGAGTTCATTAATAAAAGATCCATCTTTTTAAAGTATCTACGTGTCTTTAACTCATGAACCACTAGCTTTCATTCAATTCACATACAGAGAAGATATCCATATTTTCACAAAAAGTTAACATGTTAATTTTCAGTAATGCCCAATTGACTAGATATGTGCTGTTCGAATATTTTATTCTTGGTTGTTTTCTAGCACCCAGCAGAATACCAAGGCTGGCCTGACCATGACAGGGGCTGGAACCAGGGTTGGTTCTGATGGATTAAGGTGGACAATTTCTAACCAAATCAAAAGATACTATTAGCCTAATGGATAAACAAAACTTAAGCCTGCAGGAGAAGGCTCAAGCCCTTGGAAGAGCACATAAAACCATCAAATCAGGAGGAAACAAAGTTGGAGTCAGAGTAAGAGGCTGTGGATTGAAAGTAGAAAGCAAGATGAAGATAGAAAGGTGGTAAAGTAAGGGCAAGAGGAAAGACTGATGTTTGGGATTGTCCAAAGTGTTTTCTGTGAACACCAGCTGGTCTTAGAGGCTCAAATGTATTCATTTAGTATTTTCTAATACACAAATGAGTTGCTTTAGGTTAAAGAGTTAGAAAATTTAAAAAATGATCTGTACTTGAAACTGTTCTCTCCATCTGACATTCAGAGTCTTATGTGAATCTACACCCAACCGGCAAAAGCTCTTCTTTTTCCAAACATCAAACCAGTAGTAAAATAAATAAATAAATAAATCATTCTTTGTATATCTAATCTTCCAAATCCAAACCTATGAAATGATTGTAAGTGTCATTGCTTCCAATTCATTCAAAATTTATTTTCCCATGTTTCATTTTGCCAAGCCTCACAGCAAGAATTTTATTAAAGTATTCATGTATTATGTTTATGCATGTAAACATAATTTTACATTAAGATCGTAAGATCATCATATTCTGTTGTCTCTCCTTGACTGGTGGAAATAAGAAGGGACAATAATAAATAATAAATAGGAAGGGACAGAGGAGGAAGCAGAACTGATGTCTGTGAATCTGGGGTGACTCACTGCTCTGATCATGAGTTGCCTTTACCCAGGAAAGCCTGGTTATGAACTGAATTGTGTCCCTCTAAAATGCAATATGAGTGTGATTCAGATAGCTATCTTTAGGAGCTAATTAGGTTAAATGAAGTCATAAAGGTGATGCTCCAATCTGATAGGACTGTTGCTTTATGAGAAAAAGAGATTGCCATGTGAGGACACAGTAGAAGGTACCTTTGACAAGCCAGGAAAAGGGTCCTCACCAGGAACTGAACTCTACAGAAAACTTGATCTTAGATTTTCCAGCCTCCAAAAGAATGAGAAAAAAGAATTTCTGCTAGTTAAGCCACCCAGTCTATGGTATTTTGTTATGGCAGCCAAAGCTGACTAAGACAACTTTCATCAAAGATTTTGTCACTAAGAAAAGTAAGAGTCTATTGTGAAACTAAAGCAGTCCTGGAGGAAGCTGGAATATTTTTAAAAGTGTCCCAATCAAACAGATAATACTTGCTGTCACTTATTGAGTGATTAAAGCCAGGTAGTGTGCTTTACATACACACACACACACACACACACACACACACACACACTCACACACTAGCACATGCACACATATAATGCATATAAACACACACTATAACCTTACATCTTAGAGTAACCCTGTCAGATTGATATTATTTTCCCCATTCTACTGATTAATGAAGTTGATCTACTGATTAATGATATTCAAGTCTATCCTTTCAACTATATGATATACAGAACCCAGGCAAAGGTCTCATTTTGGGGATTGTTTCAGAATGTCTTTGCACTCTTTATCTTCTAACCAGTCAGAACCAGCCTGACCACAAGTCTCTGTCACTCCCAGATATGCCCATTTCAGTTGTGTTTTGGGCACTGGGAGAAGGTAGACTCCTCAAATTTAGTTATATGGGAAGTTTCAAACCCAACCCATGTATATGCTCAGTCTTTTTGGTATCTACCAACAACACAAACTCTTCTGAATGTACAGCAGGGAAATCTACAGGAACCAGAACTTAAGTATTTAATTATAATATTTACATCTGAAAGGAGTAATCAAAACATACTTCTACAACTTCTTTTCCAGCCTGTCATCAATTACCAGTAGATTATCATAACTAGCCACACAGTGCATGAAAATCACAGTTCCCATTTCCACTGCCTGAAAGAGAAGCCTCCGAAGCACAATATCCAGTGAACAGCTGAATGCAATTGAATATGGCTTAGCATTGCAGGAGTTGTTTCCCTGCAGGCTGAGTAAAGCAAGCTGTCTTTCTTGGCACCATCCATATTGTTTTGAAGCAACATTGTAGGACTGGAAACTTAAAATAATCTAGTTAATATAAAATATTGCCTCATGCTCCTAACTGTGTGTACTCTGAATGTATGCCAAAAGAACTATTAGGATGATTAAAAAGTGTGAGGTGGACAAGATGAGATTCTCTCAGGAACAAAGAGAGAAGTACCTCTCTGCCCTGGGCTCATCAATGCTAATGAAAGATCATCAAAGAGCCAAGTCAGAAGTGGACTACAGAACCGTGAGAGAAACAGTTGAAGAACATTTCTTCTGATTAGTTATTCTGTTGCATGCGGTATGAAAAAGTCAAGAAGACTATTTTTATTCATGTTGCTCTTTTGATGAGGAGCCAGAAACAAAGCAAAGTAAAATTCTAACTCTATCTATTGTAAGTAGACTTTATCTTATTCTGATGCAAAACTATTGCCAAGTTATTGTCACGTGCATTGACTGACCTGAGATTACCCAATTGTGGGTCGCAACCCATACTGAGAACTTATTAATACAATGGTACTGCCTTTGCCTTTCCTTGGAGCCTCTCATGTTCTCCACAACCATAGGGTTATAACTAGAAGATAGATGGAGCTAAGTGCATTTCATATTTTCACCTAATTTTGTTTGGGAACAGACAGCCTTTAAATTGAAATCTGGGCTAGTGTTTGAAATGACAAACTCATTCTGGGAAAAAGATAAATATTAGGCCCACACTGATCTGTCTTTTCACAGTAATACTTGACAATTGAGTTAAGAATATTATGAAATGTTTTATCTGTCTTGTTTCCTGTGAACATTTTTTCTCTGTAGAATAGAAGTTGAACTTTGGTACTGTGAATTGGCATGTGAGCCTTGGGCCTAAGTTATAGAATAGTATAAAATAGTGGGACACCTAGCCACAGCTTTTCTGTCAAGTGACACACATGCTTTGGGTCTCATCTACAGCAGGTACATGTGCCCCATATGGGTGAGGGCACTAAAGAGCCAGGGTACTTGGTAGCACTTCACTGCCCAATAAGACTAGGATGGTATATGGACTGTATTTCCTGTTTTATGCTATTATAAGGCCAAGTCTATGTCATGTTAGATTAAAAGTTATTGCATTTAGTTGAATATGACTGACCTTTAGGTTGAACCTTTACTCACTGCAACATTACTGACCAGTTTTCTTTGATTATGGCAACTTTTGAGAGACCATATTAATTTCAATTTGTCTTTTAATACAAAAGTTGACTTAGAAAGTTAATGTTCCTATTAACTTTAAAGTAGCCTATTTTCTCAGGAATCATTAAACCAAAGAGAGAGGCAGCCAAAAGGGGTCAGGATTTTCCAAATTCAGTCAGATTCTCAGTCAGATGTTCAGAATTGAATGATGACACAGAAAAGATCCACTGGACAAGACCCACTTTTTGTTACTAGGAGGTTATGAATCTGTCATCTTAAAAACATTTACACAGTAGTCCTGTGGGACTAATCAGACAGTTATATCTGAAATCAAAATTAGCAGATCTGATTTTCATAGAAGTCATGGATACCACTTGCTAAAATGAGTGGTTGACCTCAAACTTAGAGTAGTGGTTTCTCTGAATAGAGGGCCTAGGTTTCTAAGCAAAGATAATACATTTAATATTATCTGAGATCACTATACAATAGTGTCATACCATGGGCTTCATGAAAGTGGATAAGAATGACATTAGAGCTTCAAATTGAGTTTAAGTGTAACAGTTAGTATTTAGATAGGAAAATAGAAACCAATCTGAGTATTTACCTACTTGTGGTATCAAAGAAGGTGATTCACAGGAACTTATTCAGAAGTGACCAAAGACCTTACATTTCCATCTGATAGGCCTAGGGGCCTATCAGCTGCTGCCAAAGGAGAATCATGATTTTCCTTTTTCTTTTTTTTTTTTTTTTTGCTTCAAATATTATTCAGGTGACTTTTATTGGTGAAATGTATGTCAGAAATGTCAAAGGACTATGGAAAATATAGTTTTTAGGTTTTTAGCTAAAGTTAGAGTTTAGATTTAAGATGGTGTTAAGTATCAATATCAAGCATACTCAGAAACACAACCCCAGAAGAAGCAAGAAGTATACCAAAAAATATTCACCTATATTATATTATTGAATCGTAAAGGTCTAGAGAGAGCTGCCAATTATAACATGAATAAGATGATAATATGTAGCATGATAACTAGGGAAACAAGAGAAAAATAATGGTGAAGGGAGGAAGGGAAGAAGCAAAGTGAGAAACTAAGAACTCATTCTGAAATAAAACATTACACAAGAGATGAAGTAAAACCTAAAGATGCTTTAAGTTATAGAGAAAATTGAGCGCACAAACTCGCTATTTGTTGACCTTTTTATGGTAGCCATTCTAAAAAGTGTGAAGTGATATCTCATTATGCTTTTGATTTGCAATTCCCTCATAATTAATGATGTTGACCATCTTTCCATACATTATAGGTCATCTGTATGTCCTATTAAGAGAAATGTCTATTTAGGTTCTCTGCCTATTTTTTAATCACATTGTTGGTTTTTTTGTTTGTTTTTGATGTTGAGTTGTATCAGTTCTTCATTATTATAGGTATTAACCTCTAATCAGGTATAACATTTGAGAATATCTTCTCCTATTAAGTCAGTTGTTTTTGCATTTTGTTGATAGTTTTCTTCATTGTGCAAAAGCTTTTTAGTTTAACATAGTCCCTTTCTTTATTTTTGTTTTTATCTCCCTTGCCCAAGGATAGATAGACAGGTGAGAAGGAGAGTCCTGGCAGAAAGTAGAATGATGAGGCCCATATGGCAGATGTGGAGATAGTACACTATCTGAAATATTATCATTTTTGCAACCACATGGCAACTATCAGGTAAGACACATCAATGGATACTAAATCTGGAGGAATGTTTGATAAGGCATGGGATATTTCCATGATTTTAAAGTATCTCACCAGACTGTTGATTAGTTTCAAGAGGAAACACCTTGACCAGATATGGTATGTTTTCAAAGATATCCAACTCCAACTTCTCAGAACTTCTTAATATTTTATGTTACATGGCAAAAAAAAAAAAAAAAAAAAAAAAAAAAAAAAAAAAAAAAAAAAAAAAAAAAAAAAAAAAAAAAAGTTGATGTGATTAAGTTAAAGATTTTGAGATGGAAATTTTTTCCTGCATCATGTGAGTGAGGCCAATGTAATCATGAGGGGTTTCATAAGAGAAAAAGGGAGGCAGGAGAGTCAGAATCAGAGAAGATAGGACCTTGGAAACAGAGGTTGATAGAAAGGTACCACAATCCAAGGAAAGTAAGTGGCCTCTAGAAAAGCTGGAAAAGACCAAGAAAGAAATTCTTCACCAGACCTGTGAACCCCATTTAGACTTCTGAACTGTAAGATAATAAATTTGTGTTATTTTAAGCCCTACGTTTTATTACATTAAGAAAAAACAAAACAAAACAAATGTAAAGCAGTAGTTGGTACTTGGAAATGGGGTATTATTTTACCAAATACCTAAAAATATATTTGAAAAAGGATTTATAACTGGTAATGGCAGAGGCTGGACTAATTTTGAAGAGCATTATAGAAAGTCTAGAGTTCTTTAAAGAGAGTGTTAGTAGAAACATTAATATCAACAACTCTATTTGTGAACTCAAAGGGAAATTAAAATTATGGTAGTTATACAGTCTTGGATAATGCTAAAATTGTCATAGACTACTGGTAAAAATACAAAGAAAAAATGCCATGGGCAAAAGCTCAGAACTAAATGAGGAACATGCTATTGGAAAGTGAATGGAAGGATATCTTTGTGATGTAGAAAGTTTAGGAAAATTATATCCTAGAGTTATATGGAAAGCACAACTTATAAATAATGAACTTGGATATTAGCTGAGATTTCCAAAGTATTGAAGAAGCAGCCTAGTTTCTTCTTCCTTCTCACAGTAGAATGTGAAAGAAATAGATTAAGGAAGACCTGCTAATTTAAAAAGGAAAAAGGAAATAGGATGGTGATTCAGAAAATTCTCAATCATTTCAGAACTTAAAATACATTACAATTTGCAATTCATTCTCAGGAAAGTGAATTATGAATAGAAAGTCAAGGATATGGCTAAACAACATTTTGTTGGTGCCTGGGAAAGATTAAAAATTCAGAGTATTCAGTCACA
Organism: Lyroderma lyra; assembly: GCA_004026885.1. Lineage (NCBI taxonomy): Eukaryota > Metazoa > Chordata > Mammalia > Chiroptera > Megadermatidae > Lyroderma > Lyroderma lyra. The sequence goes on from PVJL010002428.1 coordinate 195,468, forward strand.
CAGAGGCTTTTTGAAAACATTGATATGTTATTCATAAATTTTCTCAGTTATCTGAGCAGAAATTTAAAATAGAGGTGGAATTATTCAGAAAAGCCTGTGAAAAAGTTGCTAGTCTTATAGTGTGAATCCCTGAGACATATGTAGGAGATCCACAATGTTCCTGAGCATAGTATACCACCAAAAATACTGCTAGTTTTGACTGAGAGGATGGAAAGAATAAAACATGAAAACTGTTGAGCTCCCAAAATTATATAGGCAGGATAAAACTGTTCAGCAACAAGCATGTGCTACCCTTCATGAAAAAGGAAGAATGACTCCAAGGACAAAGCCACAAGTGCAACACTTGAGTCATAAATCAGAGCTGAAATCTAGTATTTTTAACCTGGCTTGATTTTAAAATTGCTTGGGACTTGGGATACCTTATTTCCTTCTATTTTTTTAATGGAAATTTTCTTAGTCCATTTGGGCTGCTATAATAAAAATACCATAGACTGGATGGGTTAAACAATTAAAACTTATTTTTCACAGTTATAAAGGCTGGAAAGTCCAATATCAGGGCACCAGCAGATTTGGTATCTGAAAAAAACCCACTTCCTGGTTCATAGACAGCCATCTTCTTGCTGTGTCTTTACTAAATGTAAGGGGTGAGAGAGCTCTCTATAGCATTTTATATGGAAACTTATCCCATTCATGAGGGCTACAAACTCATTATCTAATAATCTTCTAAAGGCTTCACTTTTTAATGTCATCATGAAATGAGAGGTTAAAATTTCAGAATATAAATTTTGGGGACATACAAACATTTACTGTATAATCAAAATGTCTATAATTGTCAACAAATGTCCAACCCACCATTGTATTGCAGATGCAAATAACTTGTTTTTTAGTTTCACAGATCCAAGATGAAGATGAGTTTTGCCCTAGGATGAATTATAACTGGAGTCTCACCAATACTTAATGATAATGAGATGATGACATTTGGAACACCTGAGCTTGATAAAATTTAAATGGACTTTTGATTTGTTGCTAAAATAAGAGGAGACTTTGGGGAACCTTGAAATGCAGTGAATATATTTTGAATATGAGATAGATGTGAATCTTTGGGAGTGAGAGAACAGACTGTGATGGGAAAAATGATAACATCCCCAAAATGTTCGTTTTCTAACCCTTAGAACCCTTGAATATATTAACTTGCTTGGTAAAATAGACTTTGCTGATGTTATTAAGAACTTTGAGATGGAGCAATTTTTCTGGATTATTATAGATACATCCAATGTAATTATACAAATCTTTATAATGGAAAAAGGAAATTTGAAGAGATAGAGAATGAAGGAAAGTAAAGGTCAGAATCATGTAGGATAACAAACCAAGAAATGTGGGCAGCCTCTAGAAGATGTATAAAGCAAAGAAATAGACTCTTCCTTTGAGGATTTAGAAAAAATGAAGGTTTGTCAATATATTTTAGACTTCTGAGCTCCAGAATTTTAAAATAATAAATCTGTGTTGTTTTAAGCCACCAAGTTTATGGTAACTTGTTACAGAACCAATGCATAACAATACAGATTTAAATTTATTTCAGTAATGATTCAAACAGGGGAAAAAAACCATAAGAAACATATAAAAAGTTATATTGGAAGAAATTGGTTTACACAATTATGGAGGTTGGCTAAGCAAGTCCAAATATTCATAGGGAGGACCATTAGTAAGGGCATGTTGAAAGCCTTGGGCATAAACTAAAGCTACAGTTCACAAGAAGAATTTCTCCACCTTTGGGGAAACTATAGCTCTGCTTTTAAGATCTTTTAACTAATTGAATTAGGCCTACCAAGATTATCTGGGATAATCTCCCTTACTTAAATTTGAATGATTATGAGTTTTAATCACATCTACAAAATACCTTCAAAGTAACACCTAGATTAGTGTTTGAATGGATAACTAAAGACTATTCCTCAGCCAAACTGATGCATATCACTGTCTGTCACACCAATAAATAAAAATTAACATCACCCAATAATGAACATATAAACCTAATGTGATTTCAGATATGATACTCTCAGAAGAGCATAACAAACTATATAATATTTATGACAAAACTGTTAAACGTGTATCTAACTCCCCCAAAAACATTAGACAAAACCAAAATGAAAATAATACTGTAAAAAATTTACAAAGAGAGAACAATGAAATGAGCAGGCTAGAGAGAAGAGGTCCCTAAAGCCTCTCCCAGAAAACACAATTGAATGGCTGTCTAAGAGGCAAGAAAGAGAACCTTGAGTGACAAAACGGCTGTTGAGAAATCCACAAATGGCAAGTAAACACTTGAAGGTTGGTGAGAAGGGGGTGAGTCGGGGAGAGGGAAGGGAGCAGAGACAGACCACAACAGGACACCATCCCTGCTGACTATTTGGAGCAGTGTAGTTTGGGGGAGGGGAGAGACCGGGTAGCTGGGGATGGAGTTTGGGAGCCAGCCTCTGGAACTTTAGAGTGGTACAAGGGCTGAGCAAGGACTCTGAACTGCAAAGATGACACCCCAGCTCTAAGCCCCCTGGAGACCTACACAGGGCTGCAGTTCCTGTTCCTAGTCCGCTGCAAAGGCAACCCTGCTGTCTCAGGCCAGGCCCATGGCTTTGGACTTATGGAGCGTGCACTTCCTTGTGCACCCCAGGGTTCTGAAAGCAGTGTGAGCCCCTAGACTGCCAGATGCTGAATCAGGGCTAGGAAGAAAGACTGATTTGATAGCATTCACCTGAGCCAGCAGAAACAAGCCTCCAAACAGCTTCCCCAGCAAAGGGCAGAAGGCAGAGCCTCCTTTGGAAGGGCTTTTGTTGGCCTTTCCCCAGGATATATGCGCATATCCTCCAAACGCAGTAGGAGATCAGAAACAAGAAACAAACAGCCCCTTCTCCCCCAAAACTTGACCCCCAGTGCCACCTAGTGTCTGCCCTACAGCAAGACACCACAAAAGCAATAATCCGGGCACTGAACATAAAGCCCTCATGTCAAAGAGGAAGAACCCAGCAGACAGGATGAATTCCTTAAAAACTAGAACTCCTCAGAAAGAACATGAAATTTACCCAGAAGACAGCTTGTTACAACTAAAAGGAATGGATTTAAGTGACGGAGAATTTAAAGCAGCCATTCTAAAGGCTGTGAGAGAAATGAAAACCTATTGGCAAAACACCATAGCTGAGATAAATAATATAAAAAAGGATATAAACGACATAAAAAGGAAACTCTGTGAACAAAAAGAACAATTTAACAAAGAAATTCAAAACATAAGAAAGATTGAGACGGAAATACGAGAAATAAATAATACAATAAAAGAAGTGAGAAATGAAATAACTGCCATAGGAAACAGGACCAACCAGATGGAGGGAAGAATTAGTGATATTGAAGATCAGAACATGGAAACAGCTCAGAAAGAGGAAGAGAGGGAATATAGAACCAAAAGGATTGAAAGAACTCTGCAAGAAATATCCGACTCCATGAGACAAAACAACATCAGGATAATAGGAATAGAAGAGGGGGCAGAGCCATCTACAGAGAGCATACTCAAACACATCATAGATGAGATCTTTCCAAACCTATGGAAAGATCTGGAACCCCAAATTCAAGAAGAAAACAGGTCCCCCAGATACCTGGACCCCAACAGATCTTCTCCAAGACACATGGTACTAAAGATGTCCAAAACTAAAGACAAAGAGACAATTCTCAAGGCAGCCAGGGACAAAAGAACTATAACCTTTAGAGGAAAACCCATCAGGCTGGCATCAGATTTCTCAGCAGAAACTCTACAAGCCAGGAGAGAGTGGAATCCAATATTCAAAAATTTAAAAGAGAGAAACTTCCAGCCAAGAATAAATTATCCAGCAAAATTATCTTTCAGATATGAAGGTGGAATAAAGACCTTCTCAGACAAACAGAAGC